>WBMZ01013086.1:0-361834 GCA_013400975.1 Atrichornis clamosus
TCTTGGGGAGAAAGATTGGTTGTACAGATGCTGTGATAAACTGTTATAAAATTTGCTTCTAGGGTTTTCATCTATTGCTTACAAAAAAAAAAAAAAAAGGACAAAAAGCAATTTCCAAAACTGAAAATGACTGCAAACAAAGTCAATTTGCTCGTGTCAATAGTAGGAGCACAAGCCTGGGGTTGCAATGAAAGGCAATGTATTATTCTGTTCAATGTGACTGACAGAGTCACCTCCACTGTGGCAAACAATGCAATTACTACAAAACAATGTTCCAAGAGCCTGTGACAGGATAAAAGTATCTTCTGGATGACAGTAAAAGTCAAGATTTGCATGTAGGAAGAAAAATACCCGTGAGAGAGTTGTGCTATCTCACTCTTCATTTTGGGAAAAAGTTTTTGTTTGTTACATTTAATTGTCTTTTCAACAGAAAGGAACATTGTAAATAGGTTATGTCTAATTCAAAACAGATAATGCCAATTTCATGATTATACCCCCTCAGATTTTTGTATGCCTGACATTAAGAGATTTGATCATTTCAAACCTTTTGAAATGCAATGAGACACTTCAGTCAAAATGCAAATAAAACGCTTCAAATTATTAAGATGTAAGCTATTATAAAACTTGCAAAGTTTTATAAGGAAAACAAACTTTGTTAATACTTACAAGCAAAATGTCTTCATGGTGAAGGCAGTTTTAGAGAAGCACACGTTCAAGCATATCCAGATTCCCTATATTGCCTCCTGCAGCAAAACACGATGTGTCCTAGCCCTGCATTGTGACTGCCTTCTTATAATCCATGTAGAAGTACAAACACCCTGAAATATGACCCACAAGGAAATGCCTGTTTCTGCATGGGAAGTAAATTAAAGACTGTTCTGGAAAGGGGAAATCCAGAAGATTAATATTAACTTACAAGCAATGAAAAATATGCACATTTGAGGCAGTGATAAATGTCTTCCATACAGAAAATAAAGCCTGGAGCCAGTGTGTTTTTGTTGGTTCAGCTTTCTCATTTCCTCTGAGCTGTTTCTAAAGCATAATATCCACCCATGACTGGAAGACAAAGCAACATTAAGAACCCTAAGAGATCATAAAAGTACCATAAAGTGAAGCCAATTTCAGAGTTAAACAGCATTTGGTGGTGAAGGAGGGTTTCTTATGCTGCCTATGTCATGACAAGGTAATTTCATTTGAGGGTCTGTCTGTCTTGGCTATAAATGAATTTTCGGGATTCTCTCCAGAAACATTCACCATATCATTAATGGTAGTGGTTGTACACACTAAACCATTTGGCTAATCCTGCAGGTGGCAAGGGAATTGCTTTCTGATAGAAAATAGTTGCAAGTTTGATCAAGAAAAAAACCTAAAACACCCTCCGGCTCTTAAATCACTATTCAGCTACTGGCTTTGCTCGAGTGAAAGGGTCAAGCTTCCTCATCCTCAGTGGGTTCCTTCAGCCTCATGGGCTGTCACAGCTCTCAGCATGTCAGGATCACCAGTCAGGGGTGATGTCTGCCGGTATGCAATTTTCTCCTTAAATAATACTAATGTTCTTTGGACATGACCTGAAGTAATGCTCATCTAGCAGAGACACTGGTCCTGACACAAGGGAATGTTTTTCTCTCCTTCTTTCACTACTGCTCTGTTATCTTTCCAAGTTACTTTCCTCTCTGGCAGTGGATTCAGGTATTTTATGCTGTTATTTGTATATCTCATGTACTAGAACTGGCCCGAAGGTGAAGATTCAGCCTCAACTTCTTCCTTTTGTTGTCAGTCAGCAGCAGGTAGAATTGCTGTGCTCCTTTGTGCCACAATATGATCTTTTTCCAGGAAGCCTCTGGTCTGCCCTGAGACCTCTTGCAAACACTGAGTGCCTTGTTGGCTTGCCACGTTAGAGCACTGAAGGCCTTCAAACAACATTCCTGCTACGACTTTTTTCTTAGACAGACAGCTACCATTTCCCTTATTAGTTGGGAAGTCTCAAGCTGTCCTTATTTAGAGTCCATCATGGTAAAGGCACAACTAAACCTGATACAGGCTTGTGCTCTCCATCTTTTTCTTTTAGACAAGCCCAATAGAAGGAACAGCTTTTCCTGCTCATAGAGGAAACTCACTATTATTAACTCTGATTCTTCCTCAGCAGTCCCAGGGACTATTTATAGTAATTTTTTTATTTCCCTGATGTTCCAAGCTTGTAAGTTTGCTATAATTTGTTAAAAATAAAATACCATTCTCAAAGAACTTTCAAGAAAAAAACCACTACACGAGAGGAAATGTGCTCCTTACCTGACATGCTGTCACATTCCTTGACATTATTTTAAAAACTGAACCTGTTTCTGAGCCCCTGCTTGCTCCTTTATTGTTCTCAAGGCTCTCTGGCTTCAGAGGTACAATGTTTCTGAATAAAAGAACAGTTTTGGAGACTGGGGAATATTGTTAGCAGAAATTTAAAAACAGGCTAAACCTTGAGCAAATAAACACTAATGAGCTATAAAAGCATCCAAGAGCTTTCAGAGAAGTAACAAATACTGAAATGTTCACTGGACACGTTTCTCATGGTAAACCAGGAACATCCTTAGTGTCAGAAAATAGTTTAAGATGGAGCTATTTGCCAGAAGAAATAGGAAGAACGTTTTCATATGCACTGCTGGAGCGCTGCACAATTTACTGTATAAAGGGCAACGTTAAACACTGGTAGCTCAGGATATTTCCATTAAAATATTTCCATTAGCTTTGGTTTACTCCAAGAGACCACATGGCCTGCCCAACCCAAGTCAACCAATGCCAAGTCACTTTTCCAGTCTACCTTTCCATTGACACTGCAAACCTCCTCCTGAGAAGATGCCAGAGACCATTTGCATTCTTTGATGAGAAAGAGACTGGGATGTATTTTGGTTGGTTTTTACTTCACCAGCTTGAGTGACAAACATGCAGATATTCATAGGAAATTTAAAAAAAAAAGGTCTTTATTGACGTCATGCTCAATACGTCCACAAAACAACCATTTATTTAATTCAAACAACTGTAAATTTGACTTTTGAAAAAAATATATGTCTCACTATGTCACAGTATTTGTAAGAAAATAAACTTAACAATTTGGTAACTTGGCTTTAATAGTATGCACTTATTTTCTTACAAGATTGCAAAAGAATAAAGTGTAAATTAACTGGGGAAAAGGTGAACAACTAATCATTTATCAGTTTAACCAAATCATTTTGAGCTAGCTACCAACTATAAAGAGAATATAAAAAGTAGAAATACAAACATCACCAACTTAACTCTAAAACACAAAATCAAGACCGTACAGTAACTAAGAAGGCACTTTTGGTTTCTGATTCAAGTAAGCATTTCCAGTTTTGGCAAAACTCCTCACAAATAGATTTAAACATACATTTGTTACTGGAACATTCTATTATGTTGTTTGAACATTAAATTTTAATATTTTATAATAAAGCATTGTCATTAATTTCCTGATGGTTCAAGAGTTCTGAATCAACAAGCTGGCATTTTTATTTCTGCAAGCAGAAAAACTGCAATGATACTGTTTCAGGTTGTTCTATCAGTCAATTGTCATTTGCAAGGCAAAAATCTTTACAATGGCACTTTAATAAGGCATCACCCAATTAAAGTTTGCCAATCTTTTCCAAAGGTTTAAATTTGATTTTTTGATTTGTTACATTTCTATACTCTTCAGGTAAATCATCTACAAATACTGATTTTTTCATATATTCACCTTATGCTAGAATGATAACTAAATAAATTGACTTCCAGATTAAGCACAGAGCAACCATTAGCCTTCATTAATAATGTTCATTAAAAGGAAATGAATATATTAGACTAAGAAATACCCTTTTAAATAGCTACAAACTGTTTTATCACGGGACATACCCATAATATGATGGTCTTTGGAAATTTCCAAGGAGGTTATGGTTCCATGAGAAAGCAGTAAAAGAGTCTCAAGATTTTTTTATTCTTAATTTACAATCTGCTTTCTGGGAAAAAAACTTTATAGGTCAGGTAGATGACTCAGAACACTTTTCAGTAGCCATAAATCATGACAGCCACACTAAAGGAAACCAAGATACAATAATCAGTAATAACTGTCAGGCTGGCCCACAGCATTTACTTCTTTAAAATATTGCATATTGTCCATCCATCAGATACCCCAGCTTATACAACATAAAAATCTAGTGTTATTACATTTCTGTTATTAAAAATGTGTTACTTCTGTTTATAATCAAACCTCCACCCAAAACCATATCCTGATCTTTCATCACGGGCTGCATTAAAATACACCTTCAGAAGTAAAGTTCCTTAGTGAGCATGGAGACCACGCAGGGAATCTGCTTCTTCTCACTGAAGCGTGGGTCGTCGGACTGGGACTCGAAGTTTGTGGCAACCACGTAATTGACCCGTGTGAGGATCTGCATGATCTCCAGCTGCTTTCCATGCTCATTTAGCACAGAGCACAGCGACTGCACAAACCAGGAGCCTCTTCCGGGATTTCTCCAGGAGTAATAACCTTACAGGAAAGACAAGGAAGAAAGTATGGGGGGTTATTGCTCTTTTGCGTGAAAGATTCTGGGCGAATGTTAACAACGCACACACAGAAAGCTTAACTCCTAATACTTGTGTCACATGTCCTCCTTCATTAAAGTTGAAAATGGTGTGTATTAACTCTCCAAACTTCACACTATCAAAGTACCAGTCTACATTTTGGCATTTGGGAAACTGCAAGAACTAAGATTTCACAGGTTTCCTCTATAAGAGTAAGTTTTGTGCTGTAACTGTTCCTCTTCCTGCCTTTATCACATATTCAACATCCTGGGACATGGAAGGGCAAGAAAACAGCACTGCCTTTGCCATCTATAATCTCCCATTTCCTCTACAGCCAGTGCAAAAGGGGTGGATACAACACACAATTTACACTGAGCCGTTGTGTTTTGTCCATCAATGTACAATGTATCATCAGTTAGGGTCCATCTACAATCCAGTCATTATGGATTATGAGTTTTCAGGCTTCTACCCCAACCCTGACCCTCTATTCTTTACCTGGCACTGTGGAATACGCAAACAGAAAATCTGCTTCTACCGGGATTTTGTATCTTGGGTTGGCGTCTGTTTCCAGAGTGTCATTGGCAGGTCCAGAGTCAGTCTGTATACCTTCATCAAATTCAGAGCCTCTACATGCCTGAAAGCAGAGAAGACAAATAGAATTTGTCCAGTAAGGAGAAACAAGGTACTGTAACAATTAGTATTCATCAACATTTTTAATGGATTCAGTTCTAAGCAGTGCTTTGCATGTATTAGAAGCAGAGATGCAATTCTGGGGGATAGCTAATTGTTCAGTGATGAAAGTTACTAGTTTACCCATTAAAAAATATGCATCCTGTACAGTAAAGGGAGGTAAAGGTGCTGGGGTTGTGCATCTCAGTCATTTGTCAAAGTGCTAAAGCTAGCATTAGTTTATTCTAACCGTGATTAATTTTACCATTCTAGAGTCATTCTCAGCACTCAGGTATTCATAATGCCTTCTGCAAGTGTGACTTCTGGACATTTTCTTTACAGTGGACTCCACAGGTGGAGGCTCTACAGTGTGGGCAACCTGTTCTAGTGTTTGATCATCCATTCCAAGTATATTGCATTTTTAATATGTTTCCATTTATCACTTTTATTCTTAATTTTCTCTTAATCATGGGTTTAGCTAAAGGCACACTGGGACAACAGTCCAAGTGGGTAATTTTCAGCTTTTGATCAGTAGCTTTGACTGACAGCTCTTGCAAAAGAGCAAGTCTGACTGCTTATATAATAGGGCTGGTTGCCTCTATTAAGATAATTTTAAAGGCTATAAACTAACCATTTCAAAATTATAATTAAAAGAAACATCACTTTAGTAGTATGAAGAGCCTAAAACAGACAGTTTTCACTTTGAGGTTGAGGATGAATTGATGGAACAGCCTAGGGAAAACCACATCTGCTGCAACCCTTACATGTACATAATACTATGAAAAAAAGAGAATTCAGACCCATGGTATATCAGTTAATGCTGTTTGAAACAGCTGTCTTTAAAAGTTTAACTAATACACAATTAATTATATGTTAATTTAAAAATCTACTATAAATTTTTAGGCTACTGAGGAAGAGAAAAAATATTTCTTTTAGCAGAATGCAGTAATTTGTAGAGGCTGCCTTAATTCAAAGAGACCTGGACAATATTATTTGTATTGAAAAACATGTATATTCCTTAGCTCTGTCTGCACAAGAGGGAGTGTATCTTTCTGCTTTGAAGTTCATATATTACCAAGAGAAACCATGTACAAAATTACAAGGATAACATTCTTGACACCTGTGAATCTCATAAGTAAATTATCTTTTAAAAACAAGCAATTTACTCACAGACAATTTTCTCAACACATTTTTTTCATAAAACCTCCAGCAGCATTCAGTAAGTCAACCTACAGGGCTCTTCTAGAGCAGACAACCAACAGAGCATGTTTTCCCCACTGCAGCAGTGGGATCCTGTATTTACCTTAGGGCTATTACCTGAATGAAGAACAGCTTGGGTTTGCCTATAAGGCTTTTACACTTGTCCCCTCTGAATAGTGCAGTCAAACTCTTGATAGCCATGGGTCCATCTGTGCCATAGATGAGCCCTTCTTCCCCATGGCTTAGGAGGATACAGGCAAAACAAGCAGCATCACTGTGATTCTCCTCAGCAGCTACAAAGCAAACACTTCTTGGTCAAAAGGAAGCAACATTTTAAATGGAAATTGTATTTAGCAAATACATTTCTCTGAGACTAATATACATTGGGCCTCTACTGTCAGGCATGAGAAGGAGTGGATAAAAACGACACAACCCACTTTTTACAGTGTGATGAGTACCATGAACACGGGGATGTGTCCTTCACTTGACTGTGAGCTTAATCCACTGGAATCAACAGGCTCAACTCTCTATTTAATATGACAGTGCTCTTCACCTAATATACAGGTGCTTCACAAGAACACTGGGCATTTCTGAATTGACGTTGGAGGAAGAGGTGGAGAATTAAGCCTGGTCCATTCAGAAGACAAATCCTTCCATACAGAAAATTCTGTGTGTAGGGCCTAAGCAATCTGTTCTACTTTAACCTGCTTTGAGCAGCAAGTAGATTTAGTGACTTCCAGAGGTCTGTTCCACTCTAAATGTTTCTGTGATTCTAAATTTTTACCTTGCTTCAGTAATTTTTCCATATCTTCACGGCTTCGGTCGTTGTATGTATAAACCTCAAAACCTAAGTTTTTAAAACTCTTAGCAAGATCTCCAGCATCTTTATCAGTGCCATTGCGTGTACCCATTCCTGCCAGAAAACAAAGATTATGGTTGATTGCACATTACACAACTCAAAATAGTCCACGTGTTCAAAGGTAAATTTTTAGGTTTATAATTGATAAACTTAAACAATGTCAAGGTGACATGTTTTTAAAACAATCCTCTAACAGAACAAATTGTGAGATTTTTTAAAATAATGCAATGTTCAGTGTCAACACATCTCTTATCCTGAAAAATGCTGGCATGCCTCCAGCACCTTGCAACATAGGGCCTCTAAGGATGATTCACCTCCTTTGGTTATGCAGTGCAACAGAGGCACAAGGCACCCCCTGGAAAACCTGCTGAAAAGAGTCCCTATGATACCCAACAAAAGGAACTGATACACAACCTTTGCAGAAAACCACTCAGTGTGTTTGCCAAGTGCATCGGAAAAGTCCTACAAAGTTGATTATAATGTAAGTATCCATCTACTTTGAAATCATATGTGGTCTGAAAAGTTAAATGCAGGAGTGTGAACAGAGCACAGCTACAGCTATTACCTTTTGTAGTTCACAGCTGTAGCTCAGGGACAGAGAATTTTTAACTGGGTTAAAATGGGTTGCAGATGCTAAAGTTCGAATTTTAACAACATAAACACTGTAATAAAGGTTTAGTTTGAAGTTGGTACAGCCAGGAGACACGGTCTTTGAGACATACTGCAAAGAAGTTGAAAAGAGCCGCTCGAATATAAGTGTTGGAGAACAGGAAAAGTTTTAGGAACAACTATTTATCAAAAAGGATAAATACATTCATTAAAATTCCATGTCCTAAAAATAAAATGCTTATTGATTAAGGAAAGCATAAAAATTCTGTGGTCTGTAACGAGTATCATCAAAGGAAGAACATTACCTGTTTTGTCTTCAAAATTTTTGTTGTTTATAATAATACATTTGCCAACTTTCTTGTAATCCATATTATACTGGAATGTGGGTGTAACAATTCGGTATTGATTACTGAGAGAGGGCTTTGGCTGTTCTTCTTCTCCATTCTTCTTTTTTCTAGGTGAACCAAATGAAATTATTGTCAGTGACCAGTCACATGCATGGCCTATTTATCGTAATTCAAACCATTCGTGCAGCCCTGCCCAATGTTTTTCCTTCTCTAATGTTTGTTTTCTTCCTTCACATTTCAGATGGAGGCATAAAGATCTTGTGATTTCCATGAAGTGATTATTGTGTGCAGTTGGATTCTGATGAGGTAAAATAACGCTGGAGTGAACTACAGCCAACAGTAGGATATGCAGATCACGAGATAAAACAAATGGCCTGATCACAAAGTCAGGCTGGCAAACACCTTTTGCAAACTGTTTCTGGATGTATTTTACTTTTACAATAAGTAATTAATGAAAGGACAGACAGATCTCCCTTAATAACTATTCCAAGCACACAAAGATATGCAGTTTACCCAACTGTGTGATGAGATTTGCTTCCTGAATCACCATCATCCCTAAATTCTCTGAAGATTAAGAAGCAGTAGGTTCTACTGATCGAGGTTATAGATGTGAACAGGTCATGTAGTAATTTGGTCTGCCAAACAGCAGTCTGAACCGATGCAAAAACCTAAGCACATTTTAATGTAATCATTCATACCTGAACTTCAAATAAAACCTAAGATAAACCAACCCAAACAATTATATTAATTATAATTATATGAATGCGTTATATTAATAAATATTTTGTAGTTGTAAGACTGTGTACTAATCTTTTTGCTATGTACAAGAGTCTCAGATTGGATTAGAAAGAGATGAAAAGGGATAGCACAGACCTTTACTCACTGATTTAATCAAAATGAAGTATTCAAACCAAATCCATTACAGCCAGCATGCACACCTGATGTGTAAGCACGAGGAACTCAGCAGTATTTGCTTTTAGAGGTGGACTTTTTGGTTGAAGCAGGTGACTTCAGGTGGTAAGATTTCCTCAAGCAGAACTGGAGCCATTGAGAGACTATAAAGAGTCTGATTCAACCTCATAATTATAAACAAGATTTGGAGAAAGTCCAGTTAGAAACAATGCTCAGGAAAGGGCAGAAGAAGGTACAGGCACCTCTCTCATGTAGTCCAGCATCCTGCTTCCAATGGTATTTATTGCTGATGTCTGAGAGGAAAACATAACCTCCTTTCACGGCACAAAGAACTGTATAAACTGTACAGTTTGGTTGTAACAAAATTAGATTTTCCCCATAATCTCAATTAATTTAAGTGCTTTCACTATTCTCATTCTCACATCTTCCTAAATAATTACTAAACTATATGCCTGTAGACATGAGATTGCTATGAATTGATTCAATGTTGTTTAGGTAATCTGTTTTCTTACCTGCCTCATTTAACAATGGTTGTCTTTTAGCTTTAAGTGTCCTCTTTTTTATTACTAAAGGACAAGACTAATTGGAATCTATAATAAACCTTCTTTAAATGATTCATCATGCATAAATGCTACTGCAATTCAATTTTAAAACAGCTTTTTCTTGTCTTTGAGTGTTGTCATGTTCTGTTACAAAGGGCCAAATTAAATAGCTGCACCTGGCAGGCTTCATTATACTCTTTTTACATGTGACCATCTTAATATGATGTCCTCTTTTAGACTTCCTTTAGAGACTAAAAAACAAGATATTGAATCATATCTACTTGAGGATTTTGTCTGATACTCTGGAAATACAGGGGTTTTTTTCTGACAGATTGCAAGTATTGGTATTCTCCTTGCATCTGCTTCTTGAGGGCTCTGGAAGCAATAATTAAATATGCTTTGCCTCAAGAAAATATTTTAACCATTTTAAAGAATTATTCGAAGTTCTATGATGTTCATATTGCATTTGACTTTCAAAGAGATCTTGGATTCTTATTTTAACCTAAAATTCCCCCTGGTCCTCCACCACCAGACAGTTCTTTGTCAAAGAGAGAAAAAGAAATTTCAGAACAACAAATAACCACTCAGGTGCATGAAGAGGCATTTCCTCAGCCCACGGACTCAAATTTCTACAGATTTTTCTGGGTTCACTGATTCCCTGGAAAAGCTGTATGACCAAAAGTGGCTGTTACAGACAACAGGATACTTTTCAAGGGGATTGTGAACACATTTCTATGTCCAACCCATGAACAGCTGTGAACCCTTGGGACAGACCCATATGAACAGTACAGTATCATGTTTGCACTGTCTGCTCTCCTAAAATGCTGGAAGTGATCTAATTCTAGTCCAGAAATCAGGCAGCCACGTTACCCCTCAAAAAGCCTCCCTGAAAATAGCAGCTGGGGTTAAGTGGCATAACAACGTAGCCACACAGCTTTTCTGAAATCACTTCACTTCCAAATTCAATAGTTTGCACTCATTCAAGCAGAAATACTCGTGAGTTTAAGGGATGTAATTCCTGCTGCTGCTGCTCTCACAAGCAGCCAGAAGCTCTCTGCCAGTCAATGGCAAATGTCACAGACAAGCCCTGGCAGCACAGTAGCACACAGAACTATCATTTCCCCATTCCTTTACAGTGGATACTATGATTTTATTCTAATGATTCCTCCCAGGCCGAACAGGTTAATGAGACACTAAAAAAACACAGCATGCTTTGTAGGGTGTATGCCTACCACTTCTTCTTTACTGGCAGACAATAAAAAGTTCCAGAAATCTTTTGGCATCAGTCCAAACTGAGTGAATAAGGAAGCAAAGGTTGTGGATTATACTTAGCTTGGGCCTGCAGTCCAGACAAAAATTCTTTTTTGAAGATTCTGTTTCCTGTGGCAACGTAGCACAATATGGGAATTACCTGACTGGACTAAACTGGCAGTATAATGTCCAACTCTTCAGACTGAACAAGCTACATCAGACCTTGTAATAATCACTAACAAGGTTATAAATTTGTAATAATCAGTCCTTAAGGGAAATGCCCTGTCAGTGACAGGCTGGTTTATGACTGAAAGGCTAAAAGTTTATTTTCTAAACTTTGAACTGGACACCTGTTAATATAAATGTTTGCTGTTAGTCTTACCAAGCTTTCTAAGCACTGAATTCTCTGAAAGGGCTTCCACAGATTAGTTATACGCCGTTATAAAATGTTTTAAACTGTGTTTTATTTCATTCTGCTTCTCTGACATCTAGTGTCTTTAATTTCCCTGTTTTGGGATTCAAACTTGCCTGGACTAAATAGGAAGTTGAACTTCATGACTGTTTACTCATTCTTCAGCTCTTAATTACAACTGTGCCACTCCATTTGTGGTCACTGATCCTTCCCTTAGACAGAAATATTCTTCCTATCAGTGCTGCCACATATTTCGTGTTCTCTCCCTTTGGTCAAGAGTTCAGCAAAACTGAAACTCCACTCTGGCACTCTTATACAGCCAGCACATTTTCACCCTTACTGTGTCTCTAAAACCAAGCCTTAGGCTTTACAACAACCTATCTTGGAATGTGATTTCACCAAGTCTAGACTCAGTTGGTATCAACGCTGTGAAAACCATTATTATCAACTTCTCATTTTTTAATATGAAACTAAAGCTATCCATGCCATTTATCATTTTGTTGTTGAATTTTAAAATAGTAATAGCCAATTTTTTTCATCACCATGAGTGGCTAAAATTCTGTCAAAGCCAATGGAGATACATCACTTGCACAAGTAGTAGACTTGATTATCTCCAGGACTGCTACTTATCTCAACAAACTTTCTTTTCTCTTATACTTTGGGTAAATTATTGTTTCAGTATGATTCAAGATTTAAGGATAAAAACGTCACTGATAACATTTAACTATACCTTAAGATTATTTAGAAAAAATACAGCAGTGTCTCTTAGCAGCCGAGAATTTCTCTCCTCTGGCTTCCTTTCTACTGGCACCTTCCTGCATTTCCTTTTGCTACCATATATTAGTATGACACACCAACAAATCAAGAATCCATGTGCAGGACAAAGGCTTCCTTGAATGTTGTCTTTATTCATCTAATGTTCACCTAATCCACTGCTTCGCTATTTAAGTGACTGTTCTTTTCCAGGCAGAGTTATTCAAAATACACTCTAAAGTGGTATTACAGAGGGATATCCAAGTTTTAAAAACAGCTATAGTCCCCTTCTCTCCCAGGAAAGGCAGGGCCTTTTGTTGCTGAACTAAAAAAGGTAAGCAGATTAAAAAAATTCTGCAATTCTGATACTATGCAATTTAAGGAAGCTGACATCCAGAGGTTGGTGGAAGAGGCTACCCTGATTCCATTCATTTCTATTTGAAGTACCTACACAAAAAAAGGAGAGAACTCTGTCTTACTCTGCCCTATGCAATTCAGTAAACTTGGGCTTTACTTGATAAGGAATATCTCAGAACACTATGATAGTTTTACTGGCATACTTCTTTAAAACAATGTGCAATCACGTATCATTTTTGAATGACTGATAACATGCTTCTGTCAAAAAGAAAATCTGCCTTTTAAAATCATGGTGACTCTACAATTTCAGGATCCCTCCCAGACTCCAAATGCTTTTTGGCATTGGAGAATAGTTTTATTCTAGTTTCTGTCACACTGACAGCCTTTCTATTGAGTCCAGACAAGACTACAGCAGCACTACAGTGACAAAGTCCACAGTTCAAATATTCTCAGGTAATCCACCAACACCACCAGACCTTTCATACACTGAATTGTTGTGGGATGCAAGGTATCTTAAAACTGCAATGCTCTTTTTTCTATGACAAAAAACCTGAGATGCTTCCCTTAGGACTTTTACATTTGGGGATCTCTTTACAGGCTTCACTTGAATAAATTCCCCATTAAGTTCCAATATTGTGGAGTAAGTGTATGGGACAATAAATTAGTTCTAAGGCCTGTGAAGAAACTTATGTATATTGCTGATTTATTTTTATGCAGTTTGTGTGGCTCTGTGCTGCCCTTTCTGTCTAAAAAGCCCCACTCCTTCCATTGTTGCATGCACAGTATAAATTATGATTGTGACTACTACTCATCACAAGTGCTGTTTGCTCTTCTGGGGAAAAATCCTGGATTGGATTTATTTTTTTAAAAAGAGAGATAAAGGATAGACAGCAAACAGTGAAAATGCAAAGAGGATTGTGTTTGAATTCACAAAGCATCACCAAGCTGTGTGTAGTAAAACTGAGTGTGCTGGAGACCAATTTATTCTTCCAAAAAAAGTGAACAGGAAACAGAATTCATAAATTAGACAAAACTAGGTTCAATATTTTGTTCTATTTTTCTACATTAGCCTCAATAATTAGTGGCCTGATGTGTTAACATGACTTCTACATAACCTTCTCTTCAAACCACCAGCTTTAATACTCTTATCCAGCTTTAATACTTTTATACAGTCTAATTACACTGTATTTAGTACACCTCTAATTACTGTACACCCTTCCCTCTTTGAATTTTTTTTTTTCTTGAAACCTATTGGCAATAACAAGCAAAAGACACTTGTTAAACCTGACTAGGGCTTTTTAGATCTTAGGTTCTTTAAGTCAGGCTCTTTGTTCTTTGTCAGATCCTTTTTAGTAGTGTCATGCAGCTTTAGAGCTGCATGCAAATAATAGGTTATCCTGTTGCCTTTTTCCATTAAAATTGCATCAGGTTGGCAGAGCAGTAACATTTCTGGACAAGAAGAAAGTGCCACTACTTGAATTATCTTTTATAAAAAAGAATATTCCTTTACTGTTAAAAATCAGAAAGCATAAATTACATGAGATAAAAACTAAACCACAAGGTCTACACCAAATACTAAAACTGTGTTGCAGTGCATTTGAAGGTGCATGCTCAGGCCTCTAAATTATGTGTCAGTAGATAAAAAACCAGATTAATAGTTAGACAAAAGTCTCCTGAGGAAAAAGGGACAATACTAATTATAAAAGAGCAAGTTCAAGTAAGCATTGCATACTTTCAATTTCCTTACTGAAAGTTATTATCAAATGACTGCTGACTTTGATAGATGAGAACCAACAAAATAACCAGTCTTTATAAGGCTCTTTTAAAATATTTTAAAATTTTCTAATATTAAAGTAAGGATATTTTGCACACAACAGAAAGCCTTCATTCAGCAGAGAGAAGAAAAGTGGTCCTACAAAACTGCACACAGAAGTTCCCCAAAAAGCATCCAAAGATTATTTCACCTATATTGCTTACCATGGCAAGCAGATGTCTTACACAAAAGGCATGAAAACTGACAGCTGCAATTTAGTACAGCAAACACAAACAGCACAACACACACGTACACAAAAAACAGTAGTCGTAGATTTCTGTTCCCTGCCATGACCTTGTTTGGTCTAATAAATAAATTTAAAACTGCAGTGAAACATGCTAAACTGATCATACTGGAGTCTGAAGTTCATATTTATTGATGACATAAAAGTGCGTGCTGCCCTTGTATATTTATACATTGCTCTGCTGAAATTCCTAAACTTTGAAAGTCATGTTCGGGAAGGGGTGGAACAAAGGGAAATGGTCAGTGTGCTGACTGGAACACCACAGCCCCTAATGAACACACTCCACTCTCCTCCTGGGAGCAGGACTACTAAAAGCAACAAAACTGGTCAGGCAATAAAATAATGACTAAATGTAAATGTTCTCATGAACAGGGCCATAGGAATTAACTGGCCTTCAGTTTCTTTTTGAATAGCCAATTAGTTCATGAATTCTTAATGACATCTTTGGAATTAGACTGCCAGCTGACTAAACAGAGCCAGTTTAAAAGTCAACAGAGGCAAAGCCTTTTTCTTGAAGAAACCTGAAGTTAGGACAGTACCTCTTGTTCCTTTGGAAACCCATGACACAGGCCCTTCAAATAATTGTAAACACAGTAATTTTGAACAGAAAATACTGCTGTAGCAGTCTCAAAAGTAAGGAGTTAGTTAAACAATGAGATTATCTCCTTGAACTTATCAAGATAATACTAGGGCTGGGAGGGACATAAGGTATCATTACTAAATTCTTTCTAAGAAAGGACTGAGTTCATTTATCCAAAAACCCACTATCATACTAAAAATGTACTTTTGTTCTTGGTATGATGTACATAGCAGTACTGTTACAGACTTCATGGAAAATCTGCAAAATAAACCACTTCAATTTATTTAAAGAAATCCTGGCATTTCCCTAAGTTTCCTAATATCACCTCCAAGAGTACAAAACATTAAAAAAATATATTTATTAAGACTATATGCTGTCTATGGATTGCCCAATTTTCTTGATGAAAGGTATTAAACAAACCACAATGAATTGTACTTCTGCTGTTGAATAACTGGGAAAGTAACTCCTTATCTCTGGGTCTTAGTTTTTCCTTTACCAAATGAAGCCTAAACAAACTTATTCCATAAAGCAGTTGCAGGTCATATGGCTTATTTCCAAGGGGATATTAGTGCAGAAACTGCTGCACCATGCTCAACTGAGCTAACCTCAGTGGCAATCCAGTACCTTGTGCTCTGGGATGACCCTGCTTGAGCAGGGAGGTTGGACCAGAGGTCCCACTGTGGTCCCTTCCAACCTGACCCACTCTGGGATACTGTGATTCTGTACTGTAAACTAGAGAACAAATTTAATTTATTTTGTACATCTGTGCAGTGTTTATGTCCAGAGTGTGTGAGTTAGCTTCCTGACATGTGCCTCCTGGAAAGAAAATGCATGAAACAAAGGCATTCTTATTGTCCACTATGGATGTTTACAGTGGATCTCAGTCCGGAAACAAATTCCTCTCTTTGATGACTGCACATTAGCTTCCCTGGAGAGCGAAAACTGCTAGTGCCTGTATGTGACTATTTAACATCAACTGAAACTAAATACATTTTAAATACTTCATTATAAGACATTTTTCAGACCCTCAGCTACTCTTGCAGCTTTTTGGTCCCATTTTAGTTTCAGATCCATCTCCAATTAGGAGAGAGAATCTTCTCTAAGAAACTGGAAAACAGAGACACTCAGTCCAGGACAATTGAAAACTCACTGTGCAATGAAAGGAGTTGAGGGGTTTGACAGAACAAGCCTCAGACTACAACTTCTGGCATACTTTGTTAAGTATCTTTTGGAGTTATGATAATCACATCTAAATATGTCTTCCTGTCTTTTTAACTATGTGTTAGTGATGGCCTTAACGTAATTCAAATCAAAACCACGACTGCAATTTAATTTATTATACAGAAATGAAGCAAACCAAGTACATTGGGACTAAGGCAGCTGCACTTTGGACAAAAAAGTTTCTACAGATGTATGTCTAATACTGTCCACATTTCATAACAGTTAAAAAAAGACAAAGGTACAAAAAGATAAAAAAGAAACAGGTAGCGGTGCCCTAGTTTTGTGCACTTAATATTTTAAGGATCACTTACAACCTACATGACAATTTTGTGGTGTAATGCCTGCAAAACAGAGTGAGTTCTAAACTCTCAACCATCACTGTGCAATTCAGATTCAGCTTCCCAATTAGCTGCAAGATATCTGCTGTGTAGGCTTCACAATATTGTATGCAACATAATGGTCAAATAACATTGAAAAGTAAATTTTTACAAATAAAGAATTTTCCTCACTGAAAGGCTTTCTGCTCCTTTCTAGAAAACCTGCACATCCATACCTTCCATGGGTGTTCTGGAAACTGAAATCCTGCACGATCATATCCTAGGCAGTATAATGTACATAGGCAACTGAACATTATATGCAAAAAATGATGAAGCTTCTCTTACCTCTCATAGGTACTAAGAGAAATTAACAGGTACATTTGGATTGCTTGGAAAATGACTCAAAATAAAGCAACTCCTCCAAACACTGCTTCTCAGAGAACACTCTGGAAGGATTAGCAATTGCAAAATGCCAGTGGAGCTACAATTAGCTTGCAATAAGCACTGAAACTAAATTGTTTTAGGGTACAAACTCATGATTTTTCCAAGCATGTGGCCGAGAAGGAAGGAGGTGAGTAACATTCTACAGTACCTTGGCTCATCATCAAAGGGAACTCCACACTGCATCTGAAAACAGCTTCAGCTTGTCCTCAAGAGCAAGTCTAATCTTCTCTGCTAATGCTAGGAGCCCACCATGCTCAGGGTTACATTGCAGAGAGAAACAGGATGCTCTCTGTGTTCAGGCCCAAAGATCCGCCTGTGTCAGCAGTGGGTCACGCTGGACTTTTCTGTGGGGCTATTCAAACCCCCGCAGCCGTCACCCTGCGAGCTGAGGTCATGCAGGCCTGATCTACCTTTGCTGACAAGCAGAAAACACGCTCCCATCGCCCGGATCCTGTCACTGCTCCTGTACAGGAGTACAGGAAAATAGAAAATAGAGCCGATTTTGGCATGGAGGTGGGACAGCAGACTTCACTTTGTCATATGTCCTCCTGCCTGCTGTCAAAACCTGATCCACCATTACTGCAATATTTACACAATTAATGTTTCTAACAAAATAATGCATATTAACACGCACAGTTTACAAACCCTCTCTATACCTTCATTAATAGAACCATTTCCTACGTATTTACCCTGAAACAGTTTTGGATTATTATAAATTTGGCTCAAATTTGTTTGGATGGCTTTGAAAGCTTAAACGTGACACTACATAACAGCTGTCCTCCAAATTCTGTATTATACAGCCCAGAGTTTGCTGCAATGAAGGAAATAAATTACTACACTAAAAAGTAATTAGAATACTTGACTGTGATTAGTGCAGATACAGTTCCTGGATAAGTCAGTGTTTGCTGTGCTTCACAATATAAAGTCTCTAAGGAGACTGGAAACAAATATTCACTGTGAATTAATGAGTTCTTGTAACATAGAGCAGATACTATTCCAAGATACTTGGGCATTTCCTATATGGTACATCCAATAAATATCCAAGGGAAAGTACAAGCACTGACCACAGTTTCCACTCATTGTTAAATATTCCTGCAGTGTTCTCCAGAAGTTGAGTTCCAGATCTAACAAAAATTGCAACAACAAAAAAATAAAAAAACCCCCTCTGACTTAAAAGAGAGTAATAAAAATGAAACATGCCTGTTGTTCCATGTTACAAGCTCTGTACTGTCTTTGTAGGAACTTTAACAGACTATAGATTATTTCTGAAAGTTTATGTTTGGCGCTTTGGGGTGAACATAAACAACTGATATTTAACTCGTGCTAAGCAGAACAAACAAACTCCAAACAAAATTAGAATTACATTGCGATAGACTTTGGAGCTATGACACTAAAAGGAAAGATCATCAACCATTTACAGGACAGACTAAGATGCACAGTGATTTGCTAAGAGACATAAAGGAAACATGAGGCTGAAACTGGAGGTCAGCTCAGACATCTGAGCTGCAGCCCAGAGCATAACTTCAGATAATGATTCATCAGCTGTTATTTGCTTTAAAGTAGCTTGCTATTTTTAGTCTATCTAAGGATAAAAGCGATACTTTTCTTAGCAATATTTACTTTGAAAGGTCTGTAATATTCTGACACTGAAAAACCTGTGAGAGAATGGACAACTCTGGAAAACATGCGCATCTGCATAACTGTGAAGCTGTTCTTTATAAAGTTCTACCTGAAAAGGAACTTCTTTTACAAACCAGTATAAAAACAAGCTGTTGGTAATCCCCATACAGGCCACTTACGAGCCAGACTCGATGATCCTTGTGGGTCCCTTCCAACTCAGAATGAATGTGATTCTGTGAAAAGTGGATGGAAAATAGCTCCCCAAAAGACAGAGGAACAACAGAAAGCAGAGCTGAAACAAAGACAACTTTCCACACCTGTTACAACTCCAAACGCAAGGTTCAGCTGAGGCTGAATCTCAAAAATTAATATTTCTTGTTTGAAGGACAAGGCTATTTATTTTGAGAAACATGGCTATATTGAGACAAGGGTCATGAAGTTAAAATAGACAACCTTTGGTAACATCTGTGCTTCCCCACTTTGATGTCCTGTAACCCAAATAAACACTGTACACATGACAAGAAAAGGTACAGATTCATTAATCTTTTTCATCTAAATACTAATTTACTAACCTGGTAGGTATCATAACAATATTACTATCACAACCACTGAATTACAGAAGTCAAGATGCACACTGACATTTCCAGGAAACTTTCAAATTAATCAAAAGTCTCAAACCCAATAGTGGTGCGACTTGACAGAAATAAGTACCTTATGGATATTCTGGGTTTGCAGTGTTAAACACCTGAAATACTCTTGGTGACTGTGTGCTCCTATACCCCACAAGCCTTTCAAACTCCTCACTGTGATTTTCTTACTGTGATTTTCTTACCATGTATTTCACATGCCTTCATTAAGGGCACTACAGAATCGCACAGTTTCAATTGTAACTAAGTATTTGTAAGAATTTTTAAATATACATTTAAAATTAATGTTTTCTGTTTCCAGATGAGAAGGGGAATATTGACTGTGAAACAAGAGAGTAGGGCTGGCGTAGATAAAAGTAACCAGAAGGCAAATGGTTCTATACCATCAAATTAGGATAAAACTGGTACCTAGATACTACTAACAACCACCACTTCTGCATTATTTTCTTCAGTTTTTATTCAGTTTTTTAATTGAGTTTTTTTATTTTATACATTTTTATTCAGTTTCTTCACTGAAGCCCATGAAGTCAGGATTTTTGACAGTGCAAGTGCAAGTCTACCAAGCCTTGGGAATTTTTGGATGCAGCTTTTTAATAAAACAACTTTAATTAGGATTAAGAGAAATCTTACCTCTATTCAACACAGTGGAACCACAATTCTATTCCATTTCATGCTACATTAGCTCTCCTAGATGCTAAAATGTGTTTGCTGCTATCAATTTCCCTAATGGAGTTCCCCAATAAAACACAAAAGATACCAAATTAAGATATTAAATCATTCTGTTGAGAAGTAAGACTATATTTAAAGCCCTGAAAGTGTAAAAGGAGCATACACAGCATAAACAAAAAAAATTTATATGGGAAAAATCTATTAGTTTCCAATTGTTAGATAAAAAAATAAAATACACATTTGAAATCCTTAGCTTAATCTTTGTTTAACCTTGTTTTACTTTGTTTAACCTTTGTTTAACTTCCGTGGTGCGCAGCCTTGCCAGAGTGTATCCTGCTCTTTCTGCCTTCTGAAACATAACTTTGTTGCTCAACTGCAGCCCAATTTTTGTCCCTTTTGCAGTACACAAAATTAATGCCCTCCGGCCATCTAGTGGCTAAAAACAACCCAGAGCCAAACACCTCTGGCAGATTTAATCCAAAACTTCTCCCAGCTCTTTTCCCCACCCAAGAGTTTTTCCTCACCAACATTAATTATTTGCACTTTTTCAAAGAGAAGGAAGTACACAGAAGATAATTCCTCTAAACTGTTGAGCTGTCAGAAGAACCTGCCCACCCTGGCTTGTTCTGAGCCTCGTGGCCTCTGTGGTAAAGCAGCCTCACAGACTTCCCAGAGAGAAATATGATGTACTGAGTAAGATTTTAACTTATTTCTAGTTACTGCTCTTACGAGATAGATCTCCAGTCACAGCCAGAGAGTGGCAAATTGAAGCTGTGAACCACTGGAAACAGCTGGTCTTTCTGCACAGTTTTGGATTTTGTTTCTCACTGCTCTGTTCTCTGCGTGTGCTCATTTAACATCACAAGCTCCTTGTTTTCCTACTGAACTTACGTATTTTATGAAGTGCAATGAAGAATTTCACTGAAAGTACTGTACAGCTGGTAAAGACTGGGTTGCTAAAAAAACCAACAAACAGGAAGGACAATAAAATTGTAGTCACTCTAAAGCTTTCTAGGTATCTTATTTTACAGGTATTACTCCATTTTGCCAAAATGAAGCTTTGGCAATCAAGACACAGAGCCACACTGATTCAAGTACAAGTACATGTAGCCTGGTGTCTGGTACTGATGAGTAATGAGTCTGAAGAAAGCAAACAAAAGAAACTGGACACAGAATATATTCACACAGAAACCTGACTTAGGAACATCTTCACCAAAGATTTTAACATCAATATTCCCACTGGACTTTTCTTCCAAAAGTACTTCTAATCTCTTCTGAATTAATCTAAAATCTTGACATCTGCATATCCCCTGGTTTTAAGTTCTACAGCAACATTCTGTACTATGTAAAAATTGGATCTTAATACTTGTTTTAAACCCATTGCAGGAACTTTTCATTGGATGTCCCCTAGATTTCCTGTGAGGCACAAAGAATGATCATTCTCTCTTCACTTTCTCCTTCATTGCAGTCATAATTAAACATATGATCTCCCTTTATCCTCTCACATTCCTCTCCTATCTTTCTTCAGCCCAAAGAGTTTTCGTTTCTTTGAGACAAAGACCTTGTCACTGTGCTTGGATTTTTAAGACCTTAATTGTCAAGCACCTCATTCCTCTTTAAGCAATCACCACCTTCTTCAAGAAACACTGTTAGATTTCTCAAACACAGTCTATTCTACAAAATCTAAGTTGAATTTGCTCAATTACCTCATATTTAATCTGAGCAATTTTTTACTTCTGAAGAAAAATGTTTCAAATTGCATCTTCAAGGAGTTCCCAAAAGATGAATGCCTCAAATGGATGAACAGCCAAAATAGTTGAAAAATTTCTTAGAGAAAAAAGTGATTAAAATGCTGATTATTGCCTTTCCTTTGGAAATTATTAACTTTGAGTTGCATAATTTAATAATAATATTAGCATATCACCTCTTATAAAGAAGACCAAATGAAATATCAAAACATACATTTTAAAAAGTTTAAAAGAAACCTTTGAAAAATATTTGACAAGATTTAGAAACAAATGTTACATTTGTCTATTTGTTAAAATTTATAGTACACATACACATCATGAAACATATTTGAGGCTTGATAAAATGAGACAAAGTACAGTGATTTGCTTAACAGCACATCAAGTCTTTTAAGAGTCAGTATCTTCACTTTTCTCACATATTTGTTACCTCTATTAAGCTCATAGAATAAACAGCAGAAATAGAAGTATATTAGCCATGTACTTTCTCTGAATTATACTGTTCACTTTAATGTAAATGCCCAATAGTAAAAAAACCAAAACCTCTCTGTAAATACATTAGCCTTAGGTATTAAACACCTCTTACAAGATCTCACTAAATCCAACATGAAGTAGACATTTGCTGACATTCTATAGTATTTATAAACTTTGCATGTTCATTTTTCATATTTTGCATTTTCAATCACATTTATCTAGTGTTTTCAGGAGTACAGACAAGCAGTAAATAGTTCTTGCTTCCTACTGATTTAATGAAAGTAAGCTTGTGCTTCAGTGAGACTACTGTGCTTTAAAATTAAAGGCTTTTAATGTATTCTGTAAGGGGTTACATCTCTAGACTTGGTGAGGCTTCTTTGTGCTACAACCTAGATGGCACATCCAGGCTTTAAACTAACTTAGATAGTCAGCAGGGGATTCCAGTGATGCTGGAGATTAGCTGAGCTGAGCGCAGTAAAATAGATAATTAATGGCATATTCAATTCCCAGCTCCACTAAAGGTCAGTGTTTAAGATGTGGGACCATAATTGATGCTAAATGAACTTAGTGGTCTCTTAGCTGCCAAATAGAACTTAGGGGAGATATTATAGGTTTCCCTATAGGGAGATACTATAAAGAAATGCTTTAAGGTACAGACCAGATACATTAAATTCATACAGCATAAACCACCTTTCTATCCAGACCATTATAACACTGTGGACGTGGCAAACTGAACAAGAAATCAAACCTTTTAATGTTTCTATGATTTGAAGGGTAGCATGGCAGCTGATACAACAAGAACAGGAGTAAAACTCGTAACTTACCTTGGAAAAAGTGAGAATCTGCTACTTCTGTCTGGCCTTGCATCAACTACATCACAGCCATCTTCATCACTTCCCTCTTGAGTAGAGAGATCACTGTGCTGATCCTCTGACATCTACAAACAAAAACACCAGAATGTAAGTGTCCCTCAGTGAGTGCTAACACTTTAGAAATACTTGTAGACTGGTTTATAGAAGACACATGTGAGATTGTTATCAGTTTTCCTGTATAATGCTTCATCGAGAAAGAGTGGCTACAGATTTCTGGTCCTGAATGGATGTGGCACTGCACGTGCTCAGCCCTCTGTAATGCCTTGTGGAATTACCAAAAGGAACTTGTCTAACACCACTCTCAAAAATGCAGACTAGAGTAAAACTAAACGTAATTTTACATTCACAGATCATAGAATGACAGAATAAAATCGTAGAATATGCTGAGCTGGAAGGGACCCACTCAGATCATCCAAGTCCAACTCCTGGCCCTGCACAGGACAGTTCCAAGAATCACACCATGTCCTTGAGTGTGTTGTCCACATCTTATGAGTAATTCCCAGAATACTTTTCATGGTCTGGAAGGAAGTATATTGGGATGAAAGCAAGGGCAACTAACATAAAAATATTTGTATCAGCAATTCTATCCAGCACTAGAACACCCAGAGAGCTCCTGTGTTTTCATTTGCATATCCACAGTCAAATGTGCATAAGTGAAAAAGCCCTGTGTTATCTTCCATGAAAGGTTTTAATTTAATCCAGATCATTAAGCCGTCGGAAAACTACAGGAAGACAGGAGTCTGACAGCACACTGATCAGCACCAGCTCAGCGCGGGGAGGGAAGCGCAGGGCAGACGGCAGGACCTGCACTCGCGGTGGGATGCACCGAGCCATCTCGCCTCTGGCTCCAGCTTCCCGTTAGGAAAAGCAGCAGTGATTCCTGCCCCTTCCCCATACTTGGACAGATTAAACTTGGCTGTTGTCATCCATTTACTAAGAGCACACGTTTACATCGAAAACCAGCGCGGAGACCTGGCAGCAGCAGCAGCTCAGAGGCCACCAGTGACTCCAGCACCACCCGGCCGGGCGAGGGGCGCTGCCCGAGGTTTAGGAGCTTCCTGGGAGTACCAGCAGCTCCCAAAAGCTGGGTCTAGACTCGGCTTTGACAAGCAAATACCAAGCAGGAAGAAGAGCGCGCAGGCCGCGGGCGGGCAGTGCCGAGGAGGAGCGCGGGGGCTGCCCCAGGGAAGCCGATCCATAGCAAGGAATGCACAGCCCCGAGGGGAGGAAACAGCGCGGGGGGCCGGGGAGCGGGGCAGGGGGGGCAATGCGGAGAGGACGGGACCGCGGCTTGCCTTGGTCCTGGGGCGGGCGAAGCGAGAGCGAAAGAGAAACTCACCGCGAAAGCGGCGGGCGGGCTCCGCAGGCGTGTCCCCATCCCCACCCCTGACCCTTGTCCCCCCCCCCCCCCCGCCCCGCTCGCCCCTCCCCCCCCACCCCCCCCCCGTCCCTGTCCCTGTCCCCGTCCCCCCCCCCCTCCCTTTCCCCCTCCCCCCCCCCCCCCCGCCCCGCTCGCCCCTCCCCCCCCACCCCCCCCCCGTCCCTGTCCCTGTCCCCGTCCCCCCTGGCAGAGGCTCTCGGGCGCAGCCCCCGGGCCCTCGTCGCTTCCCAGGTAATGACGGCTACATCACAGCGAAACCGAAATTACCACTTTTTAATAGCTGTGCTCCGTCACACCCCCGCGAAAGAAGAGCCTAAAGTTTCATGGTGACACGAGATTGTCTAGATCTAAGAAAATTTTTCCCCTTATATAAACTTCAGTGGCATTTCCTTATCTTCCCAATTATTCTGTGTGTTGCATCTCTGCTAATTACGAAACCCCACTGTGTAGCCGTAGCATCAGGCCCAGCGGTCCAGTACAGGGACTGAAGATTGGCACAGTCTTGCTAATTACTCCTGGATGCAGGCTCCGATCCTGCAAAATCATACACATACCCAGCAGTGCGTGGTGTTTAACATTCACTACCTGAAGAGATTTACATCAAAGCGACATTTTTCAGTGTAACTGCCTCATAATTGGCACAAAACACAGGCATGGTAACAAACAGCCGTTTGCTTCCCGACAGGTCACTGCTCCCATGTGATGGAGGAGCTCCTGCCGTGTGTCTGCATGCTGCTGCTGGGACTGCTCTCTGCTTCCTGGGATTGTGCCTGTAGCTCCTGGTTGGATGCATAGCCAAAGTTTTCTCCTGAAAAATCAAACTAACAGAATCCCATGGTTCCTCTCACGCCATCTGTTAGTTGCTTCTTTTCAAGAAGACAGCATCACTTCCAAATCTGTAATGGATCACCATGGACAACAGAGACACTGGAAATGTATGGATCATAGTAGATGTGAGGAGAGGAGGGTAGGGAGACTGTGTGATCACCAGCAAGGACTGGCAGTGGTACCTGAAATTCAGAACATCCAAATAAGCTCTTCTGATGATGTGTATGTAGGTTACCTAGGAAGTCCAGAAGCTGTTTGCTTCTATATCTTGATGAAAATGTTTATCCATAGCCATCTGGCCACCACAGCTGAATAAGCAGACCTGGAAATGGCTTTTTTTCGAAGGATCTTTGTATTGCTGTCAAAAAGGTGGTCTGATAATCCTTGCCAATTTTCAAGAGTTTACTAATGGAATTGGGTATGGGGAATTTCTGACTCAAACTGTTGAAACTCTTATTTCTACTTTATTTTCACATTGCTGGCATTCACAAAGAGAAAGTTTGATTCTTCAGTGTACTGCAATACCTTTCTTAAATGCATGTTAATTTTAATGCAGTATAAAGTGCTAGACTTTTGTTTCAGAAAACCTTACTTGTTTTCAGGGCGGAGTAAGGGAAAAATTAGATAGATAGTAGAAGTAAAAGGAAGTATCTTGCTTCAGGGCATGGAGTGATTGCCACTCAAGGAAGGGTCAGGAAGAAGGAAATTTCTCATGTAGAATATTGCACAGCTGGCCTTTATGCATTACTGGGCAGGGGGAAGAGCCAGCAACGTGATACCTTTAACACCAACTTCCCTTTCCTTTGCCATGGAGACTCACTCTCCTGCTTAAAAACACTAACAATGAAACCTTTGACTGGATATTTGCATTGTAGAAAATAAGTGTTTAACCACTGTAAGCAGCTGCAGGATGACAATGGAGCATGCCTTTGGGAAATTGAAAGGTAGATGGCAGGTACAAACTAGAAGGCTTGAGGCAACTAAATAGTACCTGCCTGGAATAATAACTTTGTGCTGTGTTCTGCATGTCTGTGAAAACAAGGATGGGGTTTTGCTGAGACCTGGGGGGCAGGTGTGGGGATACTTTTAGGACGGAGGATTTCAGCGACTCGCAAGATGTTCCCTCCTAAATGATGGGTGTTAGATTTTTACACATTTTGCAAGAAAAGATGGATGGTTTTGATATGCTGTGGGGAATATATGGGCACTGCGGTGTGATTTGGCACATCAGAACTTTATGGAGTTCTGTAGAATAATGCATCTCAGTCAGCTTGGTGTCCATGTTTTGGTGGGATTTCTCTGTAATCAGGCAGAGATGATCTGCTGCACACGCCATATCTTATGAGTTTTAAACCTGGGTCTTATTTATGTAATAATGCACAACAAATGGGCATATTTGGACACTGGTGGTCACGTGGGCTATGCTGTGCATGCTTTTCACACTTTTCTTCAAACTTTTACCTTAAATTGTAGCACGTCCTCACCAGTTCTTTCTCTGCTCTGTAACAGTGATACCTTCTTGGCCTGTCGGTTTTCTTTTCCATTTCTCTCTTACTTTATCTTGGTCTGTTAGACACATTTTCAAAATCCCTACACTCTCACTTTTCCTGACACTGGGAACAAGGGGAAAGTGTAAGTACAAATTCTTTTAGTCGTGAAATGTAAACAGTTGTTGGTTGATTTCCAAAACAGCAAAAATGTAAAAAGCAATTGCACAAGTTTTGAAGGTGTTTCCTTAGAGGTCTTTTTCCCAAGTCTTTGGAGATTTTGGTGTTGATCAATCTTTTCCAGCTTTCTTTCAATATTTTTGCAAACTATATTTGCTACTTTGCTAAATTTGATTAGCATGGAGAGACTGTATGAGGCAAAAGGCCCTGAGCTCAGGCATCTAATTATCCACAGGGTTTAGATGAAGTTATAACGAGGCTGGTCTAGTGCTTGAAATTTTATAGGCATCTTTTAACAGTGGATAACGCTCCCAGTTTGTGTAGTGAACCAGCACTGCTGGGGTTTTTTTGCAAGCAGAGGGAAGATAGGGTTGCCATAACTTGTGGTGTCTGGCTTCCCGCTCTTCGTGTGGTTGGAAGGGCAGAGCTGCAATTCAGGAGTGACAGAGGGGGTGACCCTGCCGTGAATGTCTCTGAAGAGGTTACTTTGTGTAAGTAATATGTGTTCTTTAGAGTCAGATCGAGGATGCAGAATGCTCCTAAGTTTTCTGTGCAGTTAATTCCATGAATTTAAGGAGGTTGGAGAGGTAACAATGTTTCTTCCTACTAATCTGCAAGTTCAAGGTACTGTCTCCTTGTACTTTATGTGTAACCACAGTACTTTTAAACCACATTGATTAAGGTTCTACTGTTAAATAAAGCCTTTTAAGATTTTCATTGATATCAAAAAGCCTTTATGAGGCCTTACTGAAGGAGGAAAAAAGCCACAATGAGCTTTTAACTGAAGAGAAAATGTCTTGCTAAGATTTGTCAAGATAACAAACTTGCACTGGTTTTGTGATTTAATTCCTTGCATGATCAAAATGCAGTGTGTACTTTGTAATGAGATGATCCAATGCTTATTTTTCAATAAAAACTCTCTTTTCTTTTAGAAACTTGGCTTTAATCCAGGGTGGTGAAGAACAGGCCATGCAACAGGACGGTTTAGGGGTCCTTAGAAATGGGGAAATCTTTAAGAGACTCCAGCAGAACTGATGCACAATGGAAGTGAGGGAAGTAGCATGGCTGGGAAAGACAGAAACTGTAGGGGACATTCTGTCTTACCATGCTTCTCCTCTTGAATGTGCTATAACTTGGGAGAATCAGGAGAACTTGGAAAATGCATTTGCTGACTCCCAGCCAAGCTGGTAGTACCTGTCACTGTGAAAAGAAACAAACGGATTTTGTATACTTTGAAATAAAGTAAGACTTACCTGTGAAATAAAGGGCTTTACCTGTCTGAGAGGCCTCTGGGGAGGAACACATGGTCTCATTCCTTTCAGGGACCTCTTGTGTGCCCTCTGGGTGCACAGTGCATATGGGCTGCATGATGATCCACGCTGGAGTCGTGTCCAGATGATCAGTGTTCAGGTGACTCCTGGCTGAATTATTTGTTCTGCAGCCGTGAAGTCTTTATGATGTTGTGTGGTTCAGGGATGTCCTTCTTTCAGTGCCTCTCTGGACTCATTTCAGAAGGGTTCTAAGCAATGCACTCTCTGTGCTGGGACAGGAGCAGGTCATGCGTCTTTATTCTTGCTAAAGTGTGAGACAAGGGCTCCAGCATGGATTCAGACAGCCTGGAAACAAGTGGGACTGTCTAGAAAATATACAGCGTGGTGGCTCTTGGAGTAGATGAACCCAAAGAGGCAGCAACTGGTAGTATGCCAAGTGCTAAATAAAGAGGGGACAGCCTGGCCACTGTGACCCTAATACAGGTCACTTGCATAAACAGAATGGCAATCTGGGACAAGATGCCAAGCTGCGTGAGAAGGGAACTGGAACCCTTCCAAAATAATTTCGTTCACAGGTGTGAGCGGGATAAATATTATTGTGATGTAACTTGGTCAACATAAATTGCTCCTGATCCCAAAAAGAAAAAGATGAGGTAAATCAGCAGTTATTTTAATACAAGAAATTACGTTCTGGGAACATTTTTACAAAATGAAAATGTATCTGTTTATATACTGATATTAGTTACTTTGAAAGGCCTTGAGTGTTTTCAGCCATTGCTCTTCAGATTAGAGACTCTATTTTCAGCACACCAGTTGCTAACTGTACGTTGTGCCAGTACATTGTCAGCATTCAGTAAAAGTAACAATAATAAGTTAAGCAGAACTGCATATCTCCATGGAGAGATGAATAGAAGGCTCTCTAAGCATACCCAGAAGGTTTAGACAGAAATTATTTTGATGGAATGGTTTGTAATTTACAGAAAGGGAAGTGCTTAGCAGTATCCCAGGACTGCTGCAGGCACAGGAAGTGGTGCAGATGCATGGATGAGTACGTAGACTTTTACTCGGATTGAGATAACTCTTAGCTGTGTCCCAGGGTTATGGAGCCCTGCAGCTGGAAGTATAATGATTAGGTGAGATGTAAATCTTAAATCCTGACCATTTGTAGCTGGTAGAATTTAATAGCTTCTTTTGTTCAGAGCAGACTTCACAACCCTAATAGCTTGCTTGAATCCTGATATCAGACATAATAATTCCTTATCGTTATTTGGTGAAGGATCTTTTGTATTCTGATCTATGCCAGTCTACTCTTGGTGAACACTGTTAAGCAGCTGCTTTGTTCATTCTATTCAAAAGTAAATGATTTCTTTCTGAAGTTTTTCCTGTAAGAGATAGAAGTTTAGATTTGTACCCACCATCTTTCAAACTCTTTGGGATAAGAGGCTCTGCCTGTTTCACTGTGCATCCTCCCACACCTGGAGATGGAGTGACAGGCTGATGAAACAGGAAGAGATGAGAAATGAGTGTGCTCTGCTCTGCTGACCACAATATACAAGGTGAAACTGAGCTGGCACCAAGGGAAAAAAAATAATGACTTGTGTGGGGCAATGGCAGAGAACTTCTTCTACATCCACCCGAGGGCCAGGAAGCTTCACACCCACCTCTGGCCTGTATCTCTGGTGGTACCTCCTTCTACTACGAGACTGCTCCTAAATGCACAATAGTCCTCTATGAGATCACTTGTTGTATATCAGGGTGAGGAGAAACTATGGCAAATTGCTGCTGCTGTCTATACTTTTCTCTTCATCCTGGGCTTATGACAGCAAAACTGAAATACGAAATGATCAGGCTCTAACATTCACACGGACATGATTCGTTTCTCTGAGTTCATTCTTCTATTTAGAGAAAGATATTGCTACCCTCCCTTCTGCACTGACACAGTTGCCAAAATAACCGCTCTTACTAACTGGCAGCTTTAAAAGCCAGCCTGCAGCTGACTTTGAAACAGAAGGTCAGCAAAGGGAGCAACAGACTTCAATTCAGAGCTTTAATGGGAGCCATTGACCACAGCAAAAGGCCTTGACTGGAGTGTCTAGAGTGTGCTTTGCACAGGCCAAAAAGTCACTTTCATACTCTTTGAACCTTTTGTACAAACCTATATATTTTTCACTCTGTGGATTTCAAGATGAATGTGCAGCCGTGTGCTAGATGTGGCTATGGGGTTTACCCTGCTGAGAAGATTAACTGTATAGATCAGGTCAGTTCTCTTTCTTTAACATTTTGGACTATAATAAATGTACAGATTGGCACTTTTAACACTGTGCAAATCTCTCGGTTCCAAAAGTTCTTTACTCATAACTGGGTTCAGAACTGACATGAATTAATAACACATATATATTTAAAGAAAAAAAAATCTTCACATTCTTTAAATGAATGATAAGGATCAATACTGCGATTTTAAACTTAGCAGAATAATAATGAAATACAAATCATGTGTGTTTGGTTTCTCTTTTGTGGTGTTTCCAGACGTGGCATAAAGCCTGTTTTCACTGTGAAGTATGCAAGATGATGTTAACAGTAAACAACTTTGTTAGCCATGAGAAAAAGCCTTACTGTCAAGCGTAAGTGTATTTCCTTTTCTTCCTTCCTTTCACCATTTTTTTTTTTTTTAAGGCAAAGGTTTAGCTCACCTAGTCATTTTAATATACTAGAAGCTCACCATTTGGACTCCGCCTGTCCCATGTGTGACGTGAAATTAGGTATTGTCAGTGTCTTCATGCATATCTTTGGATTTGCATGAATGACAAATGATTGGAAACTTCTTTTACAGTGCATAAATCTTCCTCATTTGGCCAGTGTGTTAAAGGACACAAATTTAAGTTCCATTTCAGTACTGTGGGAAGAAAATAAACCCAACCATAAAATTCAGTGCTTTCTAAATCAGTGGTTAAGGGTTAACAAGGTTGAGCTAATCATAAGGAAAATATATAAAATGCAGATTTTGGAGTTGGTTTGTTCTAGGAAGTTTTTATTTTATAATGATCAATTCCTGTCAAATTTGTCAGCAGAAAAAGGAGAGATGACAGTTGTTTTTTATTCTATTATTCTCTTTTGTTATTAGAAACACAGCATTGATATGATGATCATTAAAATTAATTTTGCTCTAGGCACCTACTCTATACAATAATAACTGGAATGTAATATAAGATCTCTGTGTGAGTGGGGGAAAAGTTGTGTATGGGGGGTGGAGGCTGGTAATGTGTTTTTGACTGCTCAAAAAGAACCTTTCTGGTAGATTGTCTGGTACATTCCTAATACCCTTTTACTCTTTCCATTTTTTAGGCATAATCCAAAAAACAATGCATTCACAAGTGTATTTGACACACCAATAAATATGAATGCAAAAAAACTGTCAGAAGTGGTGAGTGAGGTAAGAAGCTTGAGGGTCAAATGTGTTTGTCTTTGTTCTACATTTTGATAACATATTTGTGTCTTGTTTTATAAATATAAATATGTACTTTTTACTTACTCCCCCTGTGTTCTTTTAGTTCAGTAAGATCTCAGCTAGGTTTGAATCATAATTTTTTTACTGTGATTACTCATGTGAAAGAGAGGTTAGATCTGAATTTACTTCTGCTCTCAGAAGGAAAAATTGATTGGAGCTTCTCACCTGTGTATCTGATAATCCATACGGAAGCACAGCTCGCCTAAACTACCCAAAGCTCTGTAAACGTAGCAGCTAAGAGGGATTACACAGCCTTTGGGAACCAGAAGAGCCTACTCGCTTAGTGACCTCTTCAGAAACTAATACAAAACCACAAATAAATTACATCTAGGTAGGACATAGGCAAAAGTTCCCGTAAATATTTTGTCAAGTATTTCCGCCAAGCCTGAGATGGGACAGCAGCAATCCCGGGGCGCTCTGCAGGGTTTTGCTGGAGGTTTTTTTTGGGGCGGGGGGGGGGGGGGCGCTCCCCGCGCCCTCGCACCGCATCCCCCCTCCCGGGCTGCTGTGCCCCGGCCGGCCGCCAGGGGCGCTCGCGGCCCGCCGACTGCCCCGCGCCGTCCGCGGCGCTCCCGCCTGGTTCCCGTGCGGACACCGCGCTCTCAAGCCTGCTGCTCTAGGGGGCGGGTGGAATGAAGACCACGGGAGCGGCCTGGTGCATCTCCAGCTGGCTCACTGCGCTCAGTAATGCTGTTTTCTTGAATGTCACGTCCTCCTATATTCTAAAATAGTGTTACTCGCTGCGTGAATATGTTTCGTAGGCAAAGCAACACGCTTTGGTTTGATTAGCCGTTACTAAAATAAAAGAAGAAAGTTGCATTTCTGAGATTATGGCATGCTAAGTTCATTCTGATGTCCTGTATTAGCTGTACAAACTTGATGCACATTAATAGACTTCATCAGTCACTGTATCTTTTATTGTTTTGTACAGCATACTTACGCCTCAGTTTTTGCAGTATCATGGGCCGTAACTATTTCAGCAGTGGCTATCACACTTGCTTTAAACTGTGTGTGACTGATCTGGTCAGGAATGAGTTTGGGATTACTGCAGGTTCTATTTCTGGTTTTAGGTGGTGATATGAGACTGATACTTCCAGTGTATGTCAGTATACAAGGCAGAGAAATTATAGCTCAAAGATCACTTTCCCTTGCTTTATACACCTAAAACACCTTCTGTCCTTTTCAATCACATAATGAGGTTTGTTAAAGAGAGAAAACTGCTAAGGGTAGTAAAGAAACTCGTTCTGTGGTACCTACTTAAAGGGAGTACTTTTGTAAAAATTTTGAGAGCAGGAAAACTTTTTTTGTTAGTAATTGTATAATGTAATGATAACTTGGGAAAAGATTTCACTTGGTACTGCAGTCTGCTGGGTTTTTACATGTAAGGTAATTTCTGATGCAGAAAATAGGACATGTTTCTTCAATCCTAACATGATGTTCTCACGAGTCTTATGTTGAGACATCAACTCAAATGCAGAGAGAAAAATTAAACTCCCTCCCTCTATACAGAATTTATGTGTTAGCAGACAAATCACTCATCTCTCTGAATCTCTGAGCTTAATTTATAAATGGAAATAATGGTACACATGCTCAGTAATATCTCTGTCCAGTCAGTTTAAATTTTGTACTCTGGGTTTTCACATCTGAAGGGTGAGTTGTACAGCAGAGATGTGATTTCAGAAAATAATGACCCAGGACTAAATAGAGGAGTGATTTACATATGCACAGTTAGGATGTGATACTTTGTGGATACTGTGCAGGGAAATAGGAGAGTAGAATGTTGCTCATTTGGTAGTAGTTCTCTCATTTAATGCTACATTGATGTGTCCTGCTTAACATTTCTTAGGGATTTCAATCCTCCTAGATAATTTCCCCGAAAGTATTGTCTAAAGACCAAATTATGCTTTCAGAATGTCATGCCAGATTTCAGGTATAATATGCTGCTCCTTTACAGATGTGCAGCTCATGTACTAGCAGAAATCTTAGGCAGGAGCTGGGTGTGGATTAGAAAGCAGAGTTTTGGTTAAATGCAATCTTCACCTTGTTTGTCTCCCTTCTTATTCTACTCCAAAGGGCGTGTGTGTGAGTATGTACTAACAAACTACTAATACAAGTCATTATCTTTTTTTTCAGATAAAATATCGAGAAGAGGGTGAACAATTCAAATCAGTCTTTCAATGGGACGTGAGGTCCAGAGAAATTGAAGGTGTCTATAAAGCCCAACAACTGGCTACCCAGGTAAGAAATATCCCTCAAGTCTCCAAGCCACGAGCCTGCAGGAGACCAAGGATTGGCCTGGGCAGTCCTGATGGTTAGGGGTCTAGAAAAAGCAATTACTTCTCATTTGGCTTAACTTTTGAAGGCAAAATATCTCATTTATAGCTTAGGATGGAAGAATCAGAAGATGAGGAAGGGAGTGTGTCTCTAGGTAGCTGTTTGCGCTGCTGCATGTACAGCCGTACTCCATGTGCCTGCTCTCTACTGGCACTGGAGCTTCACAGCAGGTGATCTGATTCCCAGGGGGTGTTATTTGAGTCTCACTCCAGGATCCTAGATCCTGTCATCTTGATGTCAGTTCTTGTTACACAAGTTCTGCCTTGGCATTCTGAAGGGATGTGGAATGCAGGCCCTGTGCTTCATGACTGCAGAGAGTGATTTCACTTCCACAGCACTGTGTGTGCTTCCTTTTCTTCTGTCAGAGCAGCTTGAGTGTTAAAACAAGGGTGAAGATAGGGAGTTATTTAGTTTTTGTTTTGTAGAATGCTTACTATGCTGCCTATGGGGAAGGAAAATCGTGGTACTCTGGAACCATCCCAGATCCTGAGATGGTCAAGATGACACAGGCACAGAAGGCTCTGAGTGATGTAAGTGAACTGGTGGTTGGAATTTATTTTCATGGTCTATCATAATCTGAAGACTTACAAATGCATTAAAGTCAGTCTTTGGTAAGATCTCACCTCCAGCCTTTGCAGGAAGGACCTCTGGAGTGTCTGTCTACACTCTGATCTTTGGTAAGATGTTACCAAAGGAGAGACTGACACGTTTATATCTGTCCATAACAATACTTGGCCATGTAACTGATTAAAGTCACGTAACAGCTTAATTGCCCATCCTAAAATCATGCATTTATATACTTATGTAATTGAGAAGCACTTCAGCTGCTGACCAAACTGTGGTGATCTGAGCTAGCAAGCAGTGCTCTCTCTCAGAAGGGCGGAACTCATGGTGGAAAATGTGTCTCATTTTCCAGAGACTAGACCTTTCATTGACTGTGTTTCTGTGACTAATGAAAATCCCTTCTGAATTATGACTATGTCCATACCATGGGTTAGTGACCCAGTCAACAAAGCCAATTAACAGTGGATAATTTATACGAATGAGAAATGTTTTCTGCTGTATGTAGGAAATAGCTTTACCTAACAAACTCATCAGGTGTAAGCTCTTTGCTTACTTTAAAATAAAGTGATGCATACCTTTAGGAAATAGGCATTAAAAGAGGAATCACATTGAGCTCCAGTGGGTTCTTCTATAACATTAAAACAAATTCATTTCCTAGTTTCAATATACAGAAGAATATGAGCCACGAAGAGGCAAAGGCAGCTTCCCTGCTATGATCACTCCAGGTTATCAGGTTGCTAAGAGAGCCACCCAACTAAGCAGTAATGTAAGTCACAGGGGGTTTTAATTACATTTCAGACTTCTGAATTTGTTTAATCCTGTGTTCAGGCCATTCACTTTAGATGTTAGTTTTTATGATGAATATTTGTTGTACCCTTACAGAGTGAGAAAATTTTAACATGATGCAGAAAACAGGGTTAACAAACTACTTGGCCTGGGAATACAACCATATAAGAGAAATGACATATTTCCTGAAAAACGTAGCAAATTTTGCTGTAATTTATCACAACCTGAAAAAGATTGTGACTCACACTAAAATGTTCATTTAATTAATTACCTTTGTTTTCGCTTTATGGCTTTATTCATCTAATTATTTACATTTGAAATGTTTCACTTTCTTTACTATTTGGAATCAAATAACTGTAATATTGAAATTAATTCATATACCAGCTGCTTTAAACATATGCACAGAAAATTGCTTATTTATAAAAGTAACAATTCACCTGAAAAAAACCAAGTAAAAGTAAATCCTGCAGAAATGATTTTAAATTATTTCATTGTTTTCTACAAACACTGTCTGCATTGTCAAAGCAGTACGATCTCGGGACATTAATGACTATTCTCATGATATTTTAACCAAATGTATGGCTCATATAAATAGAGCATCATTTGAAAATTTGATTATCTGGGTCCATTTCTATATTTTTTCTGGTATTCTTTTTGAGGAAATTGGGTCTTAAATATACTGATAGCTTGACTGTACAGTGGGCAGTGTCGTGACGGCTGTTGCTCTTTTTCTCTTGATGCCTTCTGATAGGAAACACATTTTTTGCTGCTTGTTGTTTGTGATATGGATATATATATTTTCCTCTTCAGGTAGAATATAAGCGTGGACATGAGGAGAGAGTTTCAAAGTTCACCTCTGTTGTAGACACTCCAGACATACTGCATGCAAAGGCTGGAGCACAGCTTGCAAGTGATGTAAGTGAAAAAAAATAGATTGACCTGGTTTTCACTCTGCAGGTGGTTCTTAGGGCATTTGTAAATCACTTGCAAATACGAACGCAAAGAAAAGTAAAAAATTAAAGTTTTAAAGGCAGACTCATTTTGACGTTAAGTATTTCATACTTCCAGTTACAAAGTCCTTATTCAGTGTGAGGCCATTTTAGGCTGTCAGAACTGAAGGTAGAGAATGAGTCTGTTCTATACCCAGCAACTGGGTGCCATGCAAAGTAAAGAAGGAAGCTGTCTGACTCTAATATAAATAGAGAAGACATCTTGCAGACACCTTCAGTATTTCTTTAAATAACTGTTTTCATCCTATACCCTGAAGGAGACAAAGGGATCGTGCAGAAGGTGCTCAATCATGTAGTTAAAGACCAAGTTGCAAAGATTCAGGCTTCATGGTTCATCCTCCTTTTGGCAGATGACAGCCATTGACTGACTTTGCAGCTTTAGGGATTGATTATGTGTGCAATCAAGATACACTTGATCTAACTGCTCCTGAACTGTCTTGAATTTTTACAGTTGAAATACACAGAAGACTTTGAAGAACGGAAAGGAAAGGGTAGCTTTCCTGCTATGATCACTCCAGCTTATCAAATAGCCAAGAGAGCGAATGAATTAGCCAGTGATGTAAGTGTCCAAAGCAAAGTCTCTTTTGGGAAAGAAAATAACAGATTGTCACACAAATTTTGGATTAAAACTTTACCAGGAGACATTCCATGAGCACTGTGGAGTTATGCTAGCAGTGCACTTCGTACACAGATTTTCCAGTGATTGTCTCTTCTTGCAGGGACAAAGTTGAGTTTTATGCAAAAAGAGAAAATGAGTCATTTGTGAATTAACACTCTGGATTTTTGTGGGCAAAAATGTCCCCTTTACCCAGCCTCATGTTGCATATAACTGAGGAGAATAACAATAAGGAGTCAGCAGGAGCTCTTTGATTTCTTTCTGCCCAACTCAACATGAGTTAGAAGGTCTGAAGTGCAGCTCTTCTGCACAGTCACAGTATTTCTGGGTGACCTTGTATCAGGGGAGGGCTGTGTCTGCAAAGCTCTGCCTTGCCATGTATTTCTGTGCTCCAAGTGGATCCTTAGTGTTCATTCTGCTATTCCTTCTTTAGTGTTGTTGCAGGATGAGGCTTGGAGATGAACTTAAGAAACTACCTTCTTGAATAGCAATTATATATAAAGTACATAAACACACACAGACACATCACAGGTATAGATTTATAAAATATAGCTTTCTGTTCCATTCATTTTACTCCCTTTATTATTGCATGTTTTTTTAAACTCTTTGGTATACTGATCTTCGTTGGCTTTCTTTTCCTTTCCAAATACAACAAAACCACAACACCCTTGTATTCTTTAATAAGCACCATAAAATTACATCAGTATTGCTTCAAAATGTACAGTTAATTGTGCTTTGTTATTGGAAACTGACAGAAAAGCTTTTTGTTGGAGAAGATAACATGGAAGAACATATGATTCAATGGAAGGGAATTTAAAACACTATTAAGAGTCATTGAGGAAAATAAGAGATCTGTAATTTTGAAGGCAAAAGCAACTGACTCTAAAACAATTATATGTTTTTGTTTGCCTTTGATCTGTGGAAAACCCTTCACTTTTGTCAGCAAACACTCCTGGTGATTAAAGGGCAGCATCAGGTTACAGGCATTGTTTCGACTTCAGCAAATGTAGTGCAAATCTTGGGCTAAACTTGAAGGTTGACAGCCTAAAATTCTCTTGATCACTGGGGAGATCAGCATCTTTCAGAAACAAACCCATTTATTGATGGGATTCAGGTGACCCTGTGGTAAAAAAGTGCTCTGTGGTTACCACGAATTTGCATTACAATCAGTTCTATTTATTTAAGCTGCTGGAGCATCAGGGATTAGCCACTGTCAAGCAGGTGGTGCTGAACACACTGAGCTAATGGTCTGGGTTGAAATGACAAGTCCCATGTTCCTGGTGCATTATTTAAAAGTACACCACTAGTTCTGTTTTTGTATCTTTGAGTGGCATATTTGACTTGTGTAGATTGGTGGCAATGGGAATTTTGACAACCCTTTATTGACAACCCGAGCATGTCATTGGTTGTAATTTATTGTGCAGCTTCTGTGTACCAGACTAAAACCACGCGGATTATTTTTTTCCTTTTTTCCTATTAGGTAAAGTATCATCAAAGATACGAAAAAGAGATCAAGGGAAAAGCCAGCCATACAGCTGGAACAGAAGTTACTTTTGTGGGAGAAAATGTAGATCAATATGGACAGGTATGCAACATTCAGGTGTGCTGACGCTGATCATTACTACAGCTGATTGCTCAAGGTCTTGGTAGCTGTGAGATCTATTTTCCTGTATGAGAAAACAAGGTCTCAAGTGAAAGGATGGTGTGCAACAGCACTGAGCTTCTAGTGTTTAATATATCTGCCACTGGCACTTAAAGATGTGACTACAAGTGCCTGCACTGTCACTGCATGACCCTTACAGCAGGGCCATTCCTAAAGGTAAAGCCTGACCTCGGCAAATTTTATCTGTGTGCATGCATGCACTCTACATTTCTGTTGTGGTGTTGTTATGTATCACACTGAAGTGTGTTTACTTGTGGAAATATTCCCATTCCATGAATAAAAAAATGTAAATTCAGTCAGGAGAAAAGCAGAAGGGTTGTGAAATGGTAGAAAGTTGGCAGATAGTTAAACATCTGTTCCCTGCTGGTATTTTTACAAATCTTAGGAGCTTTGCAGCTGTAAATATGTGTGAGCAGCACTGAATCTCTCAGATACACAATCTCTTAGATTTCAGCTCTTCTACAAAAGGGGTATTATAAACCTGACGAGCTGTAGTTCTGTATTTGTGGAACCAAATTAGGTTTAGTTCTGTTTTGGTCTGTGGCATTTGTTTTGCTTTTGTTTCGTTTTTAAGGGAATACAATTGGTTTTGTGGTCTCCCAAAATGCATCTAAAGTTCCATTCCAGTTAATTTAGGGAAATAGCACAGCTAAATAGAACTGAATACAGCTAAAGGGAATTTGAAAGGAATTGAATAGTGTTCCTGTATAAAGAAAACTATATGGTTAATCTTAGGGGGTTTTGTCCCAGCTCCTCAGTAGGTCCATGTACTTGGCAAAATGAATGAACAGGGGCAGTATTGTCCTAAAACCTTCATTATTTTGCATTTCTTCATTTCTTCTGTCCAAATCTACATCTAGTAATCTGTGAAAAGCAAACTATCCTTGAAGAGTATGAGTTTAGAATTGTACCAAAGAAGCCTTCAATTAGTTTCTGTCTTTTGAACTGCTACAAGTTTTAATAAGAATAAACAAATAAAATGAATTTGAAAAAGCACTACTAATTACATTTTCAAGCATTAGAATGCTTCTGGTTTAGAATTAATTTAACTTTTTCTTCTTTGAAAGTGTCTTTGAAACTTCAGTCACAGACTTCAAATTCAGTTTGAGTTTTAATCTTTATAGATTGGATACTGAGATTATTAGTCAAATAACATAAAGTCACTGAAATTAAGGGATCTTTCTGAGTAAATTGTGACTTAACATGGGCAAAAGGAGTAGATTTCTAACTGTTGAGATCATGAGTGTGCCTCATGCAGAGACACAGAGATATAAATATACACATATATATGAGACAATTTAAGCAATCTTACTGCAAAATTCCTGTGCTGAACACCTGTTTTGTTCATGTTTGAAAATCTTAAGAAATGGCTAAAATAATTTTCTGAAAATTTGAATATATGAATATTGAATATATTATTATATAATATAATTATTATATTCTAATATATGAATATATTAGAAATTATATTAAAATATATTTGAGAAAGTTAGAAGACAAAGGCAGGCTAGTCTGGAGAATTCAAACTAATGAATGGTATTTTAAGAAACTAGCTCAGCTGATTAATCAAAGATTATTTTCTTTTATATGCCTGCTTATAGAATAATTTAGATGATATAGTTATAATTGCATCATATTGCTATGGTGCGACCTATCTTACCATGTGACTGATGGTGCACACAATGACCTGCAATGGATGATTTTGCATTGAGAACTCACAAGAGAGATATCCCAAGTACTTGTAGTCCTTCCTGTCTCTGCTCTCCATGACATTGTTGGCATGCATTCTATTCGTGGCACATTCTATTTTCACTTAAACTGCCTCTTTACTCCAAAGGATTTACAAAATATTACGGAGAAGACACATGACACCATGGTACTTGTTTGTGTACTTGTTTGTACACCATATTTTCCCAAGACCTTGCAATAGAAAGTTTTGGGATGATCATTGTGCATTACCCTTTTAAAAAAAGATCCAGTATTTTGCTATTAAATTATCAAAATGGTTTTCAAATTGTCAAACATTTACTCATAAACTTATCCATAGATAGGATTAAGAATGTTACTTCTGCAGCCATTGTTGTTTTTTTAATGAGACAAATGGAAATTTGTGCATTTGTTCCCTAAAGAGTTTGCCATTTTCATATCTAAGTATCTCTGCTTCATTAATTAATCTCTCTTCAAAATATGTCACTGCACTAGAGAATTATTATTTTTGGTCAGTTATGATGTGAAAAATGACCATGGAAAGATCAAGCAACTTCTGTAACTCCACAGAGGAAGCCTGACCCTGAAGTTAAACTTGCGAACTTTAAGCAAATCTCCTGGCTGCCCAAACCATTACCTTTCATAATATTCCAGGGAAACATGTACTGACAAAGAGAGAGACAAGCAGATGTCATCTCTTTAAGGAATGAGGTGAGATAAGAAGGGTGTATATCATTGTACCCTTTGTGCTATCTTGACCACAGCTAATAGCTACCTAAATTTCTCTTGGGATGCAGCACAAGTAGCTTCATGGGCATAGGTAATTTAACAGGTCAATTTATTCTTACATTTTGGTCATTTTTTTCATTAAAAAAAAGATAATTGAAGGAATGAACCTTCCTACTAACAAGGACTATGGGGGCTTTGTAAAATCACCCATGGCTCCACCTGCTCATGTGTCATGAGTAAACACTCTGAATTTTCTTCAGGGATACATGGATGAGTTTGAAGAACGCAGAGGGAAAGGAAGCTTTCCTGCTATGATCACTCCAGCTTATCAAAACGCCAAGAAAGCAAATGAATTGGCAAGTGATGTAAGTATGAAACCTGAATCAATACAATTCATAAACAATTAAAAACAGCAGTTTGTCAGAGCAGTGCCTCGGAGGAGAATGCTAAAACTGCACTTGAGAAGTAAACAAAAGTGACATTTCACTGCATTACTGAGAACTGAATGGCTCAGGGGATTAATAATATCCATTAATAGAAGGGGGCACAGCTCCAACTTGCATGAGGGAGGAGATGGATGTAGCAGCTAATGGGGATCCCTACTGTTAGGTTAACCCTCCTGGCAAATCTGCACCTGTATTATTAATGAAACCTTCAACTGCCTTAATCATCCTGTGGACTACTGTGGTATTCCCAGTAGTGAATAAATGGAGGATGAATGAACTGTACTGGTTTTGATATTTTGATGTATCGTGCCTCTAGCACAAAGCAAGTCATATGGAGGAAAAGAAACCAGAGAGTATGACAATGTCATTTCACAAAAGCGAGCCTATTTCTAGGCTGGGGATTTTTAGTTTTGGGTGGTGAACTAAAGAATTGACAAAAAGGTGTTGGTGTGAGATTCCTGCACACAGCCTGTCCATTAAAGAGCCTCAGTCCTATTTGAGGAGACCGTTTCTGGCAGTGACAAAAAATGGGTCAGTCTGCAGGTCAGTACCCTGTGGCTGGTCTGAAGGGCTCCTGTGAGTGACAACCTTTGTAGTGTGGACACCTGTCCCCGACGGGGCCATCTGAGCTGATGAGCTCAGTCTGTCTTCGGGGGAGATAACAGATGGTTGAGTCTTTCAGCTTGTGTTAGCCTGGACTAGACAGCAGCAGTAAACTGGAGTGAAAGGATCAGTCATGTTCTGTTACCTGAGCTTACCACCGAGAGAATATTAAAAGCCTCCAATCCTCTGTGACCAATCCCTAGTTTGATGACAAACTCAGTGATGCCCTGTTTAAACATGGGACATGTAACCTTTTCAGATAAAGATCACAGTTTCATAGGTTTTGAAAATGCTAATGGTCATCAGTTTCCTTATTAATTTGTGATACCTGGGGTGAGGAGGAAGATTGGTTCATGGCAGTAACATTTGCACACCACAGTATTCATCAACCTGTCTTATAGCTTTAAAGTCTGAGGAACTCTGTGCAAGCTTGAAAAATAAAAAAACTGAAACACTTTGAAGCAGTAACATAAGATGTATAATATAAGCATCTTCTTGTTTGCAAGAAATATTAAAACATATTCCCGACAGGAATGTTCCTGGACAAGTTTGGCAAAAGTACAAATGCTATCTCCCGTCACCCCTCCAAGCCCAATTTATGTCAATAACCTGATGTCTAAATTAAATTTAGAAATCCCTTATTTCAATCTTGATTTGGTAGAGAAATATAATTCCTTTAAACACACCAAAAGTCCAAAAAGATACAGCTTTTTAAAAAGGTTGGTTTCTACAAAAGGAAAAGTTTGCAGAGTACTTGATGACTATCTGTGATTCCCTGACTAAAATCTAAAATTAAAGTACTGAGGATTAACTTCAGTAACAGGAGAGCACACAAGCTCCAATGAGTCACTAGCCAAGAATCTGCTATGAACAACCACCAGTGCTGTTCAACCTACGTAAAAAATGGATTTAAAAAAATGCTGTCTGGTAAAATGTCTTGACAGGGATTGTGAAGGGCTGTGGGGTTTTATTTGGGTTATTTCAGGAAGTAAATACTCGCGGTGTTTCGACTTAGCAAGTGTCATTTACTTATCAAAGCAAACATAGGGAAAATCTTATCCTGACTCATGAAGCCAGTCTAAATAGTAATGATGAAAAGGCGCACATGTATTTTATAATTTTCCCTACTTCTTTTCAGATAAAATACAAGAAAGATCTTTCCAAGATGAAAGGTGCTGCTCACTTTCACTCCCTCACGGCTGAAGACAACTTAGTCCTTAAACAAGCCCAGAGTGTTAACAAGCTTGTCAGTGAGGTAAGGGCTTGAATCGATCTCTTAACAAGTTTGAGAGCGGCTCCTACAAACAATTGTGTTTGATGAGTAAGGACTACAAACAAAAAAAGCTGTTGTTTTTACTGCACCGCAGAAAACAAAAATCACCCGTGTGTAGCACTGTAACTGGAGAGAAAAGCTCAAGAACAGATCTTCAGGTGCTGTGTTCTGGCCCTTCCAGTGATCTGTCTGAAAGTGTGGGAAATTAACCCCAGGAGAGTAACAGTAATTCTGGCCACATGAAGAATGGAAATCTGAAAAAAACCCACCCGAAACCTGGATTGGGCTCTTAATGTGCTATTAATAAGATATAATTAAGATATAATCACAAATGCTTTAGGATGAATTGGGTGTGTACCTTAGAGTGTCTCAAAAATGGTTATTCTAATAATCAAAATATAACACAAATAGAGCCAAAACTTATACCATTCTGGTTATGCAGATTTCTGTTTTCTTCCACCTTGTGAAAGACTGTGAGTCACTGATAATTGATTCTTTCTCTGCTTGGCAAGGGAAGATTGCTAGAGAATTCTCAGTAGATTCTGAATTATTAATTTATTTATAGTGTCATATCAGCTATAAAGCTATTAATAAATGTGAGTTTCTAGAACTTCCCCATGGCAGTTTAAAAACTTATACTCTTGAGATGTCAAAGTATAAAACCTTCAATAATGAAAAACCCCTGGAAGTAGAGCTGGAAGGGGCCTCCTGGGCCAATGATTCCTGGTTCCTGCTGTTTCCACGCAGTATCATACAATCCTCCTCTTCCAATTTCTAGCCTACATTTATTCCTGTCCACTTTATTATGACTGTGTTTTGTGCTAACATTACCCTTTAGTTTAAAAAGTTCTTCTCCCTGAATGATTACTTTTTTGAGAGGTTTATAAATACACTATTTTTTTTTATTTCCTAAACTAAGCGAGCTGAATTCTTCTCATCTCTCACAGTCTTTCACTGCAGCTGTTACAGACTGTGTACGTGCTCCTTAAACAGGAATAATAGTACATAAGTTCTTGCTGAGGACTTGCTGGAACCTGGTACATAGCACATGTTCTTTTGCTCCACACTCAAGATTCCTTTAGATATCACGGTTTTTGTTAATAGTTTTCCTCATGTCACTGTCTCATACACTTTGCAGGGGATGAATTTGCATTTCTTTTGCCTATAAAATGACAACTGAGTATATGAAAATTCTCTTCATTTTAATTTTCATCATATGTTGTCTGATGAAAACTGTGTATCAAAATCTCTGAACAGTGGGTCTATCTAATAAGAAGAGTGTGAAGGAACTTGGTAGAGAAGATTAAGGTTTCACCATGTCTTCCCATTGGGTATTTTTGTCACTAAGGTGGAGTACAAGAAGGATCTTGGAAACAACAAAGGCTACAGCATGAACTACTGTGATACTCCACAATTCAAGAATGTGAGCAAGATCTCAAAATTCACCAGTGATGTAAGTTTTCAGTACCTCATGTGTGGCTTGGTTGCCCTGGTAGCTGCTGGAATCACAGGTCATTTGTGTGTGTGTGTTTCAGAGCTGGAAATGTGATTATAACTGATGTTAACCCGTGTCTGTACAGCACCTATCCTAGTGTGTCCTGATGAGTGGCTGGGGCTCATTTTATGTAGGATTTTATTATGGTATATGGAAGAGAGTTTACTTACCCTGGACTGCTAATCTAGAGAAGTCACAGTCAGTTGTTACTCTTACCTGCCATAATTATTACTTATTTCATTGTGTATGTCCATTTCCTGGCTGGAAATTAGGCAGAAGATACTTCACCAGAGTTCATGTCAGTGAGGAACATAATTATTAAAAATAATCAGTGTTAATAATGATACTGCTTTTATCTCATGAAATATAATTTTTGTTTCACACTGCCTCCTACCATTCTCTGCAATCTTGGAGAAGTGAATCTTCTGCCATACAATTGAGATGGTAGAGTGATTGATTTTTCTTGTCAAACTCCCCACTCTGGGATTGGTGAAAGATGCACCAAAACAACCCAATTTCATTTATTTGTAAATGTACAAATATTGTCTCCCTGAAACTCTGTTCTAGTATTTATCTTGGATGACGTAATATGCAGCACTAGAACACAGAGGTGTCTTCTTTATGGGGCATTCTGGTGGTAGGAAGAACATGTAAATGACATCTTGTAAAACAGGAAACTCACAGAGGGTTTTAGCTTCTATTTTTTAAAGTACCAAGGTTGTTGTGGACTAAGGAGTTCCAGTATTGGAGGAACACTAGTATTCCGCAGCTGTAGTAATCTGTCTCCCTACTGTAAAATATGGAAACTCTGAAAAGCTGAATATATTTTCTCATAGTATTTTTGCTTCTTTTTTTTTTTTTTTTGTACAGCTTAAATACAAAGAAACCTACCAGAATGAAATGAAAGGTCACTATGCGGGTATTGGCATGGACAAGAGAATGCTACACGCCATGAGAGTTGGCAGCTTGGCAAGCAATGTAAGCCTCTTGTAGTCACACTGGTGTGGTTGTTGCCTCCTTGTATTTCAGTTTTTCCAGAATTAAGTTGATAGAAAACTTTAGATCATACTGGGGATCTGACAAATAGATATGTTTAGAAAAGGGGAAATTCTGGAAACCCTTTAGTACTGGTTTATAGCTCACTGTGTGGAAGAAGTTAAAATAAGAAATTTCAGTGATCTGGCAGCATACTGAGATCCTTTAGTTTTCTTTGACATCAGTAGGATGCTGAAGGTTGTTTGCCACCACCCCCAGGGTCAGACCTTTGCTGGAAAAAACAGTCTTTAATGAAGATTTCTAGATTCCAATTTAATTTACTGGGTTAGTCAAGAAGCTATTTCATTATATACCATTCCTTCAAGTACATTATTTACAAATCTGTAAGAAGCTTGAGAACTAAGCAGAAAGATAAAAGAGATGTGTCATAGGTGGAAGTTAAGTTAATGCTCCCACTGTTGGCATTGGATTAATTGAGAAGCTGAAAAAGAATCAATTAGTGGCTAAACTATGCAAATAATTTCATTTTCTTTGTCACTCATGACATTGAACTTACTTTGTTTCCTGCATTTAATATTAATATTATTGTTACTCCTTTCCTCTTGACTGATAATTATTCAAACAAATGACAGGTGAAAAAAAAAAGAATGATTTTTTTTTTTTGTTCTCCTTGTGTTTCAGATAGCCTATAAATCTGATTACAAACATGACGGTGTTGACTACAATTACCCAGCTACTCTCACTCCTTCATACCAGACAACAAGAAAGTTGGTCCCTTTGAAAGATGTAAATAATTTTATGGTTTTTTTTTTTCCCTATGACTTGCACAGCTCATCATCTCTCTGTAGGAGAGATTGTGATAGATTGCATGTGTCAAATGATGATTTAATCATGGGAGCAAACAGCTAGTGATAACAAAGTTAAAGCAAAAAATGCAGTGTCAAGAGGTCTCAGAGGGGTAGAAAGTGCTGCCATGTCCTGTCGTTGGCCTCAGTTCAGCACAGACTGGAGAGTGAGGTGAGATGAGTGACTTCTGCCCTATCCCAAATCTGTGCTGCAAAACCTCTTACCATCCTGGGCAGCTTCAACAGCAGCATCAAGCACTGAAAGCACTGACAGAACAGGGAGACTAAAATAGCCTTCTCATCCTTTGTGAATTCCCTGAGAATAGGTGTTCCACTTTGAAGGGGAACTAACTGGTCACATAACCTTCCTTCAGCCTGTGGTCCCTGCAAAGGAGGTGCCCTCTGTGCTTGGGGTTGAGTTACTGGTGGAACAAGGTGGGGAAGTTTGTGTACTGCTGTGGTTATATATGCCCTTCAGATAAATGAAGTGCGTCAGACTGTACAGCTTATTATATTTTCACCTCTCACAAGCATTAAAAGCTCGATTGATCTCATCTACCTTTGGGGACTTAACCTGTGCATTGGTCAGGAATGCAGTCACTGGGCATTATAAAATCAGCTGGAAGAGAGCAGCAGCTCTGCAGGGCATTGCTGACTACCTAAGCTCTGTATATCCCTGCCTTTACATTGAAACTGCAATGAGCCGGGAACAATAAGCCTTGGAGAGGTCATAACATTATGTGAGGTTTATCTGGGCCTAATACCTCTTCCAAGGAAAAGACGGAAGCATGAAGAACTAGAATTGAGAACCCTGCTGTTTTTGAGGAAGTAATTGATGCACTTCTACTCTGAGATGAACCATTGCCTCTTCAGCAGTAATTTCAGCTTTGTCTTTGAAAAAGCTTAAACCAGTAAATTTCAGCGTTCAGTTGCTTGCTGTATGAGAGAGCTGTGTTCGCAAGGAGTTCAAGGTAGGCATGAACTCATGTCCCAGATGTGCACAACATTTCAGCACTTCCTGTGACTCTACAACTCATGGTCAGCATCTGGGTTTGAGACGTGTAAATCCATTGGCCACAGAGACTCAGTTACACCAGTCACGATCATCACCTAGTATTTTGAATCAGTCCCAGGACTTGTCTGCTCCCTGATAACCAACATGCTTACTCTGACCTCTCTTACGAATACAACTCTCTCAATACACGAAGCAAAGTAGCAATAAATGCACAGTTGCTGTTAAAAAGAAATGATCCCTTTCCATGGAATTAAAATTCTCTCTGTCTCTGAGGAAGCAAATGGACTGGTTTAAGTAGCTTGATAACTTTGGACCTGTGAGATAATTCAGGCCTTTTTTCCTGGCTTTTGTCATTCTGGCAGAATGAGCAAGTTTATGTGAGAATACAAGAGATAAGAAGGTTTGCATTGAAATAGTTTCAGTAACTCAAAGTTTCTAGAAATATGCTCCACTTTACTGCAAAAAAGTGTTCTTAAGGAATTAGTTTTTAAGCAATGTGATTTGCAATGTTTGCAAAATGGTGATTAACTATGGTGAATATTAATGAAGGCCTACAGAGAATAATAATTGTGTTTTGTAGTATAGCACTGAGTTCTTTGGCAACAACAGATTTGAAAGAAAGCTTCACTATGATTTTTTTATCTTGCGTAATTTTGGGCTTTAATATATTTATTTTAGAGCTTATTGCTGTTGCTACTGTTTATTTATCGGAATTTATCGGGCTGCAATCCTTTCGATGGCTGACATTAAAATTACTTTTTTTGGTACCATAAATATATATTTCTTTTCCCATCCTCCACACAAAACTCTGACCACACAGAGAAACTCAGTGATTTGTTATAACATTAAAACACAGTAAAGACAAAGCATAAGAGGGTTCATTTGCTTTTTGCAATGTTACACTGGACAGACCTCTTAATAGACAATTACAGTGTTCACTGTCTGATAAAAATGGAATAAGTAATGGTTAAAAATATCAATTTTATAGCAATGATTTGGAGGATTTTATGATAATGTTTTGCAACTGGTACTGCATCTCTTTAAGAATTTTTGGGTTTGACAGGAAGAGGTTATAAGGAAATAATTTTCAAAGTGGGATAAAAACTGTGACTTCAGACAAGAAAATTTTCAGAGCATTAACCCAGATCTCATCTAAAAGATCCTGGAATTTTCCTCAGCTCGATTTATTATGGTTTAAGTAGTGTTTTATCCAGAGTATTAGTTAACTAAACTTTGTCTATTCAATCTCTTTTCTTCCAGTCTGACCATTTCTTCCTTTATAAATTTTGTTAAAAATTTTTTCTTAAATTAGGTAAACTACAGGCAAAGCATAGACAAGCTGAAGTACAGCTCTGTTGCCAGCACTCCACAAATTGCTCAAGCCAAAATAAATGCACAGCAACTCAGTGATGTAAGTTCTGCCGTCATTAGCCACTGTTGTTTATTAGAATTCTGAGATGATTTAATTTCATAGCATTTGTAGCCTTACATGTTTTTATTCTTGATAGTTCTTCAGCAGACTTATAGTGAAAACAAAAATACATATTGAATGAAATCACTTTAAAAAATACAACAAGCATACCAGTAGATCTAATATTTTTCTTCATTTTTAGGATTTGTATCAGTGTGCTTTGTTAGGAGTTTATCTTGTGTGTACTTATTAAGGCAGGGTTTCTAATAATATCTTTTGTACTTACAGATAATCAGTAGCTCTTCTATTTATAGAATAAATTTGTACTTCCTAGTACCTAGGTAAAAGTTCTAATTGCCTTCATATTTGCATCAGCCACACCTATGAGTTTATCTATAATGTATGGCACCAGTAGCCTGAAATTTAACAGCAATCAATTTAATGATTATATTTTTTATTAAGTTAAAAATAACTGAGTTTCTTGCTGACCTTTTCAAGTTGAACTACCGAGCCCAGTATGAGAAGACAAAAACAAATTACACTCTACCTCAGGATGTACCTCAGTTAGTGAAAGCAAAAGCCAATGCTGAGTTATACAGTGAGGTAAGTCAAGCCTTGTGGAAATATTGGCATTTATCATGCTGTTAATAGACAGAAATGAATATAAAGATGATGATACTGTTTCTGGAAGCATCTGGCATTTATCATCGGTCTTTATAATAAACAATATGAAATATGGTACCCAGAAGAGACAGAGATCCAATCTCAAGGACAGTGAATCTGCCAGGCTTTTTTTCAGGACTTTTTTCAGATGATTTGAATTTCTTTAGTAAATCAATATTTACTCCACAAATTCACTGCTTCTGAGGTGATATTTTTATGAAGAGCCAACATTTGTACAGTTCTGATATGTCAAAGTCCTCTGAAGTCAATGGAAAGAAACAGTGACTTCAGCAAACTGGGATCAAGCCAACTGTTACTGCCATTCATAATTCTTGACAATATATAGTGATCTTCTTAGAGTCTTGTGTGTTAAAATCAAGTACTTGCAGGAAATATTGAACTTCTATTTAATATTTAAAGTATATTTCAGGCCTCCATTGTCATAGATAGTTTTGGAGGGGAAAAAAGCCCAACAAGACCAGTAAGTTCTAGATGAGAAAAAACCTCCAGACGTTACGGGTGTGACTGATACTTTTTACCCAGTTTCATGATATTTCATGGTTGTGAGTTGGCATTACTGCAAGTTTTTTGTATCTTGTGTTCTTCCCCATAGTTTTATTTGAGTTGCATTGGTGGAGTGTTGGGGAGGAACAGTCTTTGTGACTTTAATGTGTTGGGGTGCACACTCATTGTTAGATATTGGTAAAATAAAAACTTGCCAAAAGCCAAATCCAGAAATTGGGGCTTCCTGATAACTTCATTAGGTGCATGCATAGAATGCGTGAAGGCATATACTTGATCTTGCTCTAGTGGAATTTCAAGTGAAATCTTGAAAAAGAGCTTAAAAAAACTATTACTTTAATTTCCACTAACTTTCAGAAGTTAAGAATGTGATCCTCATGCATTTCATCTGCGTTTGTGATGTAGTGTGGCTCACGGGTGTGCTTTTGAAGACCATCTCCTGGTCCTTAGGGCTGCTTGACTGAGCTGTGCTTCACATTGTGGGGTGGTCTCAGAGCACACGAGTTGGATTCCTTTTGAATGCTCTCTAACTAAAGAACTGTGGCTACAAATAGACGTTCAGTGCATGGGACTTGACTGGTTATAGTTTGGGGAGTGGGAAAGGAAAATCCTGAAATGACTGGTGTGATGCCTGGTTCTTAGAACCAGCTGTTCTGCCCTATAGATCAGCTCCTATAGATCTACACTACTTACACAAATAGACAAAACCAGAGGCACTTTTGGAAAACCCTGCTTCCCCCATATCTGTTTGAAAATGACAACTACTGGTGCATGTTCTGGGAGATAAAGTGCCTGTGAACTCCAAGACTAAAATTCTTCACTCCATCCTGGACAATTAACTAGCTCAAAATGACAATGAGGTGTGACTTAAGGAGGTTCCAGTTTGTGGACTGAGCATATTTATACTTCTGCCTTGCTCTTAGTAATTTTCACGTTTGTTTGAAGATCCTGTGTGTTTATGTGTTAGTGACGTGTTGCTGTCTTTCCTTTCTCAGATTAAGTACAAAGAAGGCTGGGAGAAGAGTAAGGGCCGGGGCTTTGAAATGAAACTTGATTCTCTGCCTTTACTTGCTGCCAAAGCTTCAAGGGATCTTGCCAGTGATGTATGTTATATTTAGTTACCTAGGAATTATTCTTTATACCAGTAGCTATAGCACAGGCATATAAAGCTTGGTTTGCTACATCTGGGTTTTTAAGTCCTGCCTTTGGCTGTCCATCTTTCTCAATGGCTAATGCACAGTTGGGAACTTTCTAAGATTCTGCCATGAAATTTCACTCTCTGAAAATTACATTTTTAAAAATCACGTGTACAGAGTGAAGTAAAATTTGCATAATAAACCCACAGTGAAACTCTGTGTTTTGAATTGTTTACAGTCTCAAAAAGAGCGTTATCATCTACTACAAAGGGAATGCATATTTCTTTAGTCTGCTTCTTTATCATAAACACATGTATATAAAAATATTTCCAAACAAAATCTTTCTAAACAACTTATATCATGATTTTTAACCTGTGGAGAGATAGAAAAGGGAGACATTTTTTCTGCAGCTGGAAAGTGTTCAGCAGAGATGGAGATCCTGAAATCCTATCTCATTAAGAAAATCAAATCTTGAATTCCTTGGTTGGATTGATTTCTTATCCTTGTCTTTAAGAATCAGATAATTTAGCTAATCAGAAAATTAAAGTTGATAAGCATATTCAACTCAGAGGACTGAGCCTTAAAGAATGAGGTTAAAGACCTCATAAATGAGACTGCTGTGCACCCTTGGAATTTCTGAGAAAATCTGGGAAATTTGGAGTGACAATCAGACTAAGCTCTGCTAAATTTTTACCATTCAAATCACCAGTTAAAAACATATTGCTTATGTCTTGGGTCATTGGAAAAATTCTTAGATTTACACTATTTGTTTTCACAGATTAAATATAAAGAAGAATATGAAAAAACAAAAGGAAAAGCAATTGGAACTAAAGATTCAAGACTTTTGCACTCTTTGAAGGTGGCCAAGATGAGTAGTGAGGTAAATTATTTCTCTTACACAAAAGGTGTTTTTCATAATGAGGAAACTTTCAGCAACACTGTGTGATCAACTGCTGTCACTGCTCTCACTGTAAGAAATTCTTGGAAGCATTTAACAAAATTGGTTTCCTTGCTCCATCTGTTAACCTGCCGTGATTGCACAGCAGGGGATTTTGGGTTACGGTCTCTCCTAATTCTGAGGCAAGAAAACAGCATCCTATTAAAACCTCAGTATAAATAAAATATCATCATATTAAAACCTCAATATAAACACTTCTACATAGAACTTCCAAGTCTATAAATGTATGATTAAAAGTAAGATGTACTGTAATAGAGAAAATGTCTCCAGACTCTGCAAAATTTATGCTGGCATCTGTTTTGTCCCTCACAGGACCTGATTTCTTCATGTGTTTGGGGTTTTTTTACTAACCTGTGTAAGCACCCAAATAAGAGGGGTGATTTAAGATAACTTTGAAATATACTGATACAGAAAACCTATTCTCGTTCCTTCCATTTCTAGATTGCCTACAAAAAAGGTTTTGAGGAGAGTAAGGCGCATTTCCATCTGCCTATGGATATGATAAACCTGAGACATGCTAAGAAGGCTCAGGCACTTGCTAGTGACTTAGATTATAGAAAGAAACTCCATGAGTATACAGTGCTTCCAGAAGATATGAAGACCAAATGGGCAAAGAAGGCCTATGATCTCCAGAGTGATGTAAGATGATGTACAGCTTAACTGTTAAAAACAGTAAGAGTGCTTATAGACTCTATCCATATAATGTTAATTCTAGTTTCATATGGACAATGTCTGACTGCACCATGACTTTAAAAAAGTCTTTGCAATGGCTTTGAAACTGAAAAGTGTGAACATGTTCACTTGCAAACATTATACTTGTGTTCCCTGTGCCAATAAATGTAATTTTCCTCTGCAGCTCCAATACAGGGCAGATCTGATATGGATGAAAGGAACTGGATGTATCACAGAAGGAAGTCTTAATATACAGCAAGCCAAAAAGGCAGGAGATTTAGTCAGTGAGGTAAGCAAAGTGCTCAGGCTTCTATCTGTTTTTTGTTCAAGGACTTATACACACTTACTTATTCCACTACATTTTGTGGAATAGGTAAGGAATCCCTAACAAGGAATATCTGAGAAAAGGAAAAAAACAATGGATATCATTTAGTTATTCTATAATTTAGAAGACCCTGGGTTAGAGATTAAAATTTTGTTTTGTCATTATATGATTCATTTATCAAAATAATCTGTGAGGTAGAAGTCCCTATCATTGTGCTTCCAGCTCTTGTATTTCACCTGCCCATTTTGCAGAGCAGCATTGATTTTCCTGTGGTGCTTGCTACATGAACTACAGACAGGCTTTAAGGAGCAGTATGGAAAAATTATATATTTGTTAGCTATGTTTGAAAAGTTCCTTGCTCCTTGGCAAGTAGGGACTGTGGCTTTCCTGGCAGCTTCAGCTTTTCCTGCTTTTCATTGCTTTTGCTTTATTATTGCATAGTTTTGCACTGCCATTAACCTTATGGAAGTATACTTCCTCAGCTGCTTAGTTATGGGTGAGTTGTCTCACTAGTGCCAGCACAACTAGAGAACAGAGAGAAGAACAAATTAGGGGAAGTTTGACAAGAAGGGCAAAATCCCACTTAGTTCTGGAAGGAGGAACAGAAGCCAGTTAGTTACTGGCGATCACACTCTCTGGCACCTTGGGTCTCTGACACCCACTCACTGCTCCTACAAGGGGAAAAAAATACATCTTAGAAACAAAAGAAGAGCAGCTACCTCAGATCTGGTGTCTTGCTAGGGGTAGACTGACATCTGCTGCTGGGGTGTGCTGTAGTAATAATCGCTTCCACAAATACTTAATCCATAATGATCTGCCTTTTCATTCCAATGCTGTGCAAGGCCAAGAGATGGCTGACAGTCACTTAAACTGGAGACTGGTGGATATTATTTTAGAGATCCCTGTTGCCATACAAAGCCTGGCGTTTTGTCATTTCTTTGCAGAATGTCACTACATTGTGTTCCATGCAATGTGACAAAACATGCTGTTTTTAATCTGCCTCCCTCCCTTCCAGGTTTCTAAAATAAAGCGATGAGCACCTCTTTGAAGTGCTGCATGCTTTTTTAACTTCTATTTTGTGTTCCCCTAGCAGAGACACAGTGTAAACTGATCTGTTCACCCATCAGTTCAAACAGAAGAATTTCTCTCCTGAAATGCCAGATAATGAAAAAAAAGCATTTACACCCTTTCTAGGTGGAACGCCCCACTTCATTACTGAACTGTTAGAATAAGAATTCGACTAAAGTATACAAGAAATGTTTGCTTGGTCTCTCCTATCACCCTGTGGTCATGAAACAGAGTGCTGCATTTCCTTGTGGTATCTCAAAGATAGAAAGAGATGCTTACCTCACTCTCAAATGAGTGGTGCAAAAGGCTGAGGCAAAGACATTGACTCCAAACAGGCCTGGTCTAAAGCCTGATGAAGTCAGTGGAAGTTTTCTGTTCACTTCAGTGTTTCAGATGTAAAACAAACGGTAAAATGTAATGAAACTATGGGCAGTCTTATTTACCAAACTAAAAATGTTAGTCTCTATGAATATCTGCCCATTCAGTTGGACTTTATATAAAGTACTGGGACCAGAGGATGAATAAAGAACAATATTTTTTCCCGTATCAGGACTTGAGCCTTGTGGAGGGCTCTCATAGATGTTGGTCCTAGTAAGGCTTGACTGCAGTGTCTATGCTGAGCTCTGCTTTGAAAAGAACCGTGAGAAGATGGGGAAGATTTTGAATTCAAGTTATTTTCAGAACACTGAAATTTCTTGCTCTAGTTTAGTTACTATCTTAATAATTTAAAAATATCTCAGTAACATGTGTTCAGTGATTTGAACCACCCATGCATGTGCTTGAGAAGTCTAGCGTCAAAAATGAGATAGTGATACTGACTGTGTGGCTCGTGAGCTCTCTTGGGTCCTGACTCAGGTTGTACCCACGTTGTGAACACCACTCACAGGTTGGAGTGCAACCCAGGTCTTGTAAGATACATAGGTAGTGCATCTGGCACCAAAGATATCCGTGCTTGCAGTGCAGAAACAATGCATTTAGCACACTTGCACTACCCTCCTCACCTCAAAATACCAGCACGGGGTAGGACTTGGAAGCTTATTGACACCTGGGCTAAAACTGTCTTGGGAATTTACAGGCACTTCTGGCTCCATCAGTCATGCATTTTTTAAGAGTGCCACATTTTGGGGGGAGGGCAAATTCTGTTGAAGATTTTGTGTAACTTGCTTTAATTTGCTGTAGAAAAAGTACAGGCAGAAGGCTGATGCTCTGAAGTTCACCAGTGTGGCTGACAGTTCTCAGATCAAGCATGCCAAGAAAAGCCAGGAACTTCAAAGTGATGTGAGTCCTTGACTGAATGTCTCCCTTTGCAAGTAGCTAACTCATAATGTGGTCATTCCTGACATGTGTACACAGGGGTGGTGGTGGGAGAGAACCCAGTCATGAAATTTTTCAATGCGTAAAGTTTCTTCAGATTTATTTCTAAGAGGTTTTATTTGTTTACTTGATTAATTCTCTCACTGAGTTCTCTGAAGAACAACAACAACAAAAGTCAAACACCATTGGGAATGGACTCCTGACTCCTGTTACTTATCTCTTGTGGGTTGGATATGCTGCCTTTCTGTGTGTGTTGAAGTCAGAAGAGTAACCATAGATTTAGAACTTTATAGTAGGAACTTCTTTTTCTGTGGAATGTAAGAAATGTAACGCTCTGTTAAATGGGACATCTCTTCATAGTTTTTCAACAGCTTCTCCAACAACTTCATGGGCTAAAACAGAGCAGTTCCTTTCTCTGTTGTCATAGCCCTGGGATATAAAATGGAGATGATTGCTTGGATCATAAAAGGTCCTTGATGTTTTCATTCAAAGTTGGAATGTTAGTCCTCACTGGAGTATTTTGTCAGCAATTACATTTAGGTCACAAATGTTCTCTGCAGATTCAATTGCTTAGTATTCTTCATTTCATGCCTAGAAGTCTCTATTTCTATGTCCTATTAATGACTTTCATTCTACCTAAGAAGTAGCTGCATTTTAACATTGGATGAAATATGTTCTTGCAAGCATTTTATTTAGAGTATGAATTACTGTCAGCTTTATAGCCAGCTAAGCAGCTAACTTTAGGAAAAAAAATTAAAGTGTCCTGATACATATGCTGTATCACAGCTTCCTTGAAATTTAACCATGAGTTGTTTGGTCAACCTGACTCTGTAGGTCAGTTTTTAAATTCATATTTAACACAAAAAATCAAGATGCTAAAGCATAACTCACCAAATAAATTAACCCTAACAAATCCTTGAATATTTGGGGTGTTTTAATCAGTATTCCTTCAACATCAAATGTGGACTACTGCTTGTTGACCATGCTTTGCCTTCTGTGGACAGGTTGCCTACAGGTCAGGCAAAGAGCAGTTTCTTCATCAGTACACCCTCAGCAAAGACGACCCTGTGTTCATGCTGGCCAAAGCAAATGCTGCCAATATCAGTGAGGTACTGTGTAAGTGATTCCCCCACTCCTGTGAATAGTTACAGCTGCTGTGGAAATATTTGTTCTGTAACTAAAAGTTAGGGTCTTTCTCTGAGGACGTCCTCATGTTTTAGATGTAAAAACTTTAATTACTGGCTCTTAATAAATACTCGTCACATCTGCTGTTCTGAAGACTTGCCACTTTCAGGGTTTGAAGCTGTGCATTTCTCACGTGCTTCTAGATGAGTGGCACGTTGACAGTTTCACTGGAACCAGTGAGATAATGGGGTTGCAGTAACCACAGCACCCACAGTCACAGTATGTAAGGGAAGACACCAGGATCTCCTCCGTAGCCGTGTGGTTTCTGGGCATGGAGTGTAGGAGGGACTCGTGCCTTGAGACCTTTCACTGTGACTATAGAACACATAGAATAGATTGATAGTAATAAAGAAACTGTGTTATTGTCGTCTCTTTAGAAACTCTACAGGAGTAGCTGGGAGAAGCAGAAGGAAAAAGGATTTGTGCTTCGTCTGGATGCTTTGTCATTCTTGACAGCTAAGGCAAAGAGGGATCTGGCAAGTGATGTGAGTATGGACTCCATCAGCCTTCTTTATTCTTAGGACAGCTGACAGTCCACATTGCTGCTAGTGCTGGGGATGTGTCACATATGTCTCAGTGCCCTGAGCCACCCTCACTCGATTCATGTTGAGGAGCAATGGAGGAGATGTCTGGGTGATTGGCATTCCGTAATTAGTCAGAAGGTTTGCTCTGAGCAATTCAGAGCTTTTCCCCACATGCTGACTGTGTTTTCCTATTCTCATTTTGACCTGAGGGTGAATTTTAGAGCTCAAAATGAAGTGGAAATCTCCTGTGAAACATCATAACTTAATACATCTATGCCTGGCCATAAAATTCCTGGAAGAACCTTCTGACCTCAGTGCCTGAAGAATGTTGTTTTTCCTAGAGAGAACCAAAAAGAAATTTTTTTTCCAGCTCTTTATGAACATATTATTATCAAGAAAGGGTTTATTCTTTATAAACACTACTTTCTAAGGCATTCCAGTTTTCTTTTGCAAATGATCTTAGTTGCTTGTACCGAGGACCCAGAATATCACAACACTTACAGACCACTGCTTTACTACCAGTAGAGCTGTCACTTTGGCAGCTTAGATCATTTACTCTCAGTCTACTTTTTTCTCCACAGATTAAGTATAAGGAAGGTTATGAGAAGATGAAGGGTAAGCTCATTGGAGTAAAAGCTGTGGAGGAAGATTCGCAGATGGCTCATTCCCTGCAAATGTCAAAGTTGCAGAGTGATCTGGAGTACAAGAAGGCCTTTGAGGACACAAAGAATCAGTTCCAGATCCCCATGGATATGGTTAACCTTGTCCATGCTAAAAAGGCTCAGAATTTGGCCACAGATATAGGATACAAGACATCTCTCCATCAGTACACAGCCCTGCCTACTGACAGGAAAGTGGCATGGGCCAAGTGGGCCTATGGATTGCAAAGTGATGTAAGTCCACATCTTTATGTATTCCAAAACCCTTCCATTCAGCCTGTTCTCAGCCTCACTTAGGGCTGAGTTTCTTCAGACCTTTATGCTTTTAATGCCCTGACATCTTTATGCACCTAAGTTTTCAGCTATTAAACAGCAACTATTAAAACAGTAAATATTAACCACTTATTTCCTCAAGAAATATATTTAAGTTGTGTGGTGTTTTTGAGAGTTATAATTCCATTTATGACCATGGCTTCTTCAAAGCCTACTTCAAATGTTAATAAAACACTAGGATTCCTAGATGATGTACATTTATTGGGTTTTATTCCTAATGTGCAAGGAGGTTAACTAACGTATGGTGATAAAATTGGTGATAAAATTCCATATGGAGACCACATGTTCAGCTGTAACCATCAGATGAATTGTCTGATACTGTAAATAGTTGCTTTAAGTTAGACTTTCCATTCTGAGGTTTTAAGTCAGAACTTTTCAAGGAGACTAAGGCAGAAATGTGTACAGGTCTTGTTGAGATATGGCTGCTTAAATCTTTCTGGCATCTTTGAGAAACCTGACTTACAGTCAAGATTTTGAAATTCAGTACTGTTGGTAGGAGAGGTCTTGTGAGGAAAGTGAGAAATAGTCCTGTACACTTCCTCCTTAAAGACATATGGAAGACCAAACCAAACAAAAAGCTTTCTCTCCAGTAAAACTAAAGGGTATGGGTTGGGAAATGCTAAGTATAAATTTCTTATATTTGGAAATCATGGATGATCTTTTAAATACTGCTCTATATACTGTAAAACTGAAGTTAGAGTAAAAACTGCAAACAGCAGAAGGTGTAGACTACTTTTAAAAATTACCTTGCAAAGCATATTGCATAAGTACTGGAGAGTCCTTATACTTCTATTTCATTCTATAATTTTTTTGCTTTCCTTGCAACTATGCTATAGTGAATAAAACAAAAGCAGGCACTAATTTGACTTCATTGTTGTTCCTGAGATGTCTGAATCCTTTAATGACATTTTAAGTGTTTGAACACCAACAATAGGATTTTTCTTTTCCTTTGTCAGAACCGATACAGAGCAGATTTGAACTGGATGAAAGGAGCTGGATGGATAGCCACTGGGTCATTAAATGTGGAACAGGCTAAGAAGGCAGGAGAACTCATTAGTGAGGTGAGATTTCATGACAGCATGTAACAGAATTTGCTGCATAATGCGTGCAAAATGTCTGTATAAAATTAAAATAATTTCCACTCAAAGGGGAAAGTAAAAGGCATACCACATGAAAGTCCTCAAAACCAGGGATAGGACTGGTAATTAGAGGGAAACCAGATACCAAACACATACCAGTAGGAGTCCATATAGCCTTTGCAAAAACAAAGTAGGTGACAAATGATATTATGAATAATAATGGCAATCAAACAGTGCTCAATTGCTACCCACTAGCCTACCTTTTTAATGAAGCAAAACAGGAGAGATGATGAAAAGATGGAGTCATTGGACCCAGAACCTTCTTTTGTAACAGATACACATTCCTTCTTGCTCCTTTTTTCATATATATTCATGTTAGGTATTGAAATTCATATAGATATCCCTGTCTGTAGCTATCTACCAGCCCAAGTAGTTTTCATCCTTATTTCTCCCTATAACCAATATCACTTACAGGAGAAAGCAAACTCTAAAACCCTTTGTGCTTGTCCCACGAAGCCTTCAAATGAAGTTTTGTGGAAGTGGTTAAAAGGTTCATAGTATTCTGTTTCTGTTATTTCAGAGAGAATCCTACTGGCCAAATCTGTTGCTGTAGGAGATTGAATCCTGTGATTTTTAGATAAATATGATGCAGGAATCATCTGTCCATTCACTCTGCAGTGTCTCAGAAAAGTAAAGTCATCCTTTTGCAACTAACTGATTGCCTACACATTTTTTTCCCGTGTAATTATGCATAGTGAAGAAGGATGATTTTTTTAGACACAATAAATGAGATCCTCTGCTAGTGTAAAGCAAGGTAACTTCACAAAAGGTTGTACAGTAATGCCAGCTGGAATAGTAACTGTAGATAGGTATCCCATTTTGATGTTATGGCAGTGAAAACTGCTGAGTAGAAATTTGACCTGCTAAGTTGTTCATTGCAACCTTTCTGTGAGTACCAAATAATGTTAGGTTGCCATAAGCCTTGTCCTTTCTTACATATACACAGCAACTAGCCCTTCTAGCACTGCTAGAAAGCAATTGCCAGAATGTAATTTCTACCAATTTTTTTTAGAGCTATTTGTCTCCAAATCTGATCGAGACAAGTCATAAATCACTTTTGTCCCCAGTTAAACTTAGTAAGATTGCTCATGTTTAAGGGATTTCTCTCTTAAACCAAAACGTTGCTTATAAGCTTAAAATACTTAGAGGTGTTTACGTGTTTTACATTGGTATTTTGAGTCTCCAAAGGGTCAAGGTATTGCCTCAAATAAACTTCTGTGGATCACAGCTCAGTTGAAAGGGAAATGACATGCCAGGAGTTCATCACAGGCATTTGGAAAATTTAGTATGTGCTATTTGGAGAAGTGATGAGAGTATTGATGGATTTAAGACAACTCTTGCAGGAAGGGAAGCTTTTAGTAACCTTGCCATATGGAAAGAGTGTTATTTTTCCATTGAACTGCCTTCTTCTTAATTATGTATATGTAACAAGACCTCTCAAAATCTACTATGGATCCCTTACAGAAAGCAAAATTGATATCATTATCTAGAAGACATGCCACAGTGACTATGTACAGTGTCAATGGCTGCACAGATGTGCTGTAGGTATAAGGAGGTAACCTAAACCCCTAAACAATAAGTTAAAGAGTTGCCATTATTAATACACTACAATTGTATATAATTTCTTGCTTAAACAAACTATAAATGAAAAATGTAATCAGTCATACTGTATTTGAAGTAATCTAAAAAAGATTTTAAAATCCTGGGTTCTGGAGTATTTAGGTAGGCAGAATCTGATTTTGAAATGTTTTCCTTATATTTAAAGAGAAATACTTTAATATTAATTGGCAAAAGGTTATTGTTAAATTGAAACAAATATTAATCTGAAAGTACCTAGGACATAGAGATGAGGAAAGAGGAATAATAATTATGTTCACAAATTCACTCTAATCTCCAGCAACCTATGATTTTTCTCTTTCAAATAGCATGAAAGAGCAGCACAAAATTCACAGCTTTGATCTTTTTCTGCTCAACAGAAGAAGTACCGTCAGCATCCATATGCTTTGAAGTTTACCAGTATTAAAGACACTCCTGAGATGATCCAGGCTAGAATTAGTTATAACCAGGCTGTGGATGTAAGTTATAATGTATATACATTATGATTATAAGAGTGGTATCCTCTTTGAACGACCTGATTGAAGCACTGGCTTTCTCTCTCTTTCTTTCTCTGAGATTATCCTTGGAAACCATGAAACTTCTGTATTCTGTTGTGGTGCATCCCACAAAGAGCATATTTCTAACTTGGGATGGAAAGTCGTAGAGATCCCATCGAAGTGAATGGAATTTTCATATAGAAAGGGCTTTCTGTCCAATTTCTTTTCAGAAGTAAAATTTAGGAGTGAGGCTGACCTTTGACCTTTAGAGACTTTTGTCCTTTTGAGATTTATCAGGCAAGAACACATTTTGGGTTCTTTCACCTTTTCAAACAGATCTTTCCAATTTCAGTTTCTGCATATTCTTTGGAAACAAAATGTAAGGCGGCATGACAAGGAAGTAAAAATAAATTATTTCAAGCTGTCATCCTGCTGAGAGAGAAATCCAGGAGGGGAAACCTTAAAGGGAAGAATTGAGGCTGTTTGGTGTTTAAACATGTTTATTTTTAATAGAAGAGCGATTTAAAAATATTGTAGACTTAACTGGGATAATACAGAAGTGAATAATAAGCAAAAGTCACTCAAAAAAGACAAGTTTCAAACATGAGAGGATGTTTTATTGTGAAAATAGATATTTTTAAAGTGAAGGGGAAGATGAAAGACTTTGTGTAAAACACATGCTATTGTAATACTTATAGTGTCTGTGCCTTTGGTTTAATTAATAAGATCCAAAAGGCTTACATCTCAGGCAGGATAAATGTAAGTCATTTTGTTACACTGAGCCACAGTCAAAATCAGTCTGGTGCTCTACTTCTTCACACATGGAGCTCTCATTAATTTTTCTCTTATGGAGCTGCAATACAAATGGGCCCAGATGCTAAAAAAGTGGCAGCAGGGTGAAATGGAGGGGTTCATTTTAATCTAGAGGGTCTCGAACTCTCTTGCAGAATTAATAGCCTGGGAAAGGCAAGTCAGGTGGTCCAGACATAGGTCATAGCTAAGGCCAAGAACACAGTGTTTGTCTGTGCCCATCTGAAAGTTGTGGTGTCAGTGTAAGAAACTAGGCTAGGAAAGAAAAATGCTGTGAAGAGGAGAACTCTGCACAGCCATTGCAGGGGAGGTTCCAGCTCCAGTTAATTGCACGGAACTCCTCTTACCTGTCTGCCGACATCTGAAAGTTATCTGGTCCTGGGCCAGCCCGGTATTCTTCCTCCAAGGGTTGAAACGAGTAGCACACACAGACACCTCTTTCATGATGGAATAAGTCGCCTTCTGAGGGTGTTAAATCTCTTCCCATTGACTACCGAGCACCCCCTTGCAACTAGCTCTGGAAGTAAATCTGGAGTAATTGCACACATAACTACCACCACACTTACCTGCTAAAATTGAACACCTTTGGAGAGGTGTGTTTGGGGAACTTCAGCTCCCCAGATTTCTATGGAATTTCAAAGTGTTGGTGGGCCACTCATGGCTGCACATCCTTAATGATTGCTGTTTATTCCTCTTCTCCCTACTCAGATATGTTAAAAGTTTTATCAAATTAATATTCAAATATCTGAATTTTCATATACATTGATTTACACACTCAAAACTTCAAGGAGTTCCTCTCTAGCATACTCTAGCTGATAGGTGTATCAGACTCCCAAAGTCTTTTGAATCCATTTTGACTGATACAATTACCTGTATTTATTAATGCCTCTGTCACTTTTCTGTAGTGTTTGCTTTCCATAAACCTATTTGTTAATGTTTTTGTTTGAACTCATGATTGAAGTAGTACTTGCAATGATTGTAATAAATGATTGAAGTAGTACTTGCTACTGAAATTCTTCTCTGTTTGCAGAGGCTGTACAAGGAGCATGGAGAGAGTATAAAACATCAGTATACACCAACGACAGATCTCCCTGAAATCCTTCAGGCCAAATTAAATGCTATGAATATCAGTGAGGTATAAACCTGACCTTTAATGTTTTAAAGGAAAGTGGAAAACTCGATGGTGCTTTGCTGTTTGTCCTAAACAGGAAATCATACTAAATTTCTTTCCTTTCCCCTGTATATTATCATTCAATGTTCTAAATATTTCTGAAGTAATATGGGAAGTCAAACTTCTTATCAAACTTCACCTACATTAGAAAGATTAGGAAAGAACAAACAAATACGCTTTTATAATGGACATTTGTCTTGTGATAATTCTTATTTTGCATTGATAGTTTCATTTGTGTTTGCTCTCTGCATTAGAATAGAATGAAACTAATATGTTAACCTTTCTAGGATCTTGATAATGCTGCAGTGTCAACCCTCTGAACAGCAACTCTGCTTTGTTTGTGTTCCATATTTCCTAGATTCGCTACAAGGAGTCCTGGAGAAGGATGAAAGATGGTGGCTACCAACTGAAACTGGATGCCATCCCATTCCAGGCAGCAAAGGCTTCGGGTGAAATCATAAGTGACGTACGTGAGCTTATTGCTGATATTGCCAGTAGGACATGTCAGTCACTCCAGACTGTATCTGCTCTGCTGAGCGACTCTTGATGGAAACAGCATGTCCAGCCAGCTCTACATCTGGGAGGCATCTGGCCTCAGTCAGTTGTGCTTTTGGAGGGGCAGCCATAATGAACTGTTATTGGTAAATAAGCAGAGGAGGGTTTGTCAAAGCAAACATCCATTAGCAAAATGGACCAGTTTACCTGCTGCAGTGATGGACAGGCACAGGGATTGCAGTCAGGTGAGGTTTCCCTGGCATGTGCTAAAGGTTCATTCAGATTTATTTTCACACTGAGTATTGTCAGAATTTACTGTATTACAAAACCGCTTTTATTCAGGTTTTAACAGTCCGGCTAATACTTCAGTCCTATCCATATTTATATCCTTATTTCATTTTTAGCACAAGTATAAGGAGGCATTTGAGAAAATGAAGGGACAGATGGTTGGCTCATGTGGCCTGGATGGTGATATTCGTATTGCTCATTCAGTCCATGCAACATCTCTGCAGAGTGATGTAAGTACAAGACAGAAGATGGGGCCATTTTTGAATTGGTTTCCTAACTGTGAGTACTTGCTCATGGAAGATTCACTTAGCTGTGGACTAGCTGTGGAATAGCCTACTTATTTAAAACTTACGGCTTTCTGCCCCACTTTCCAGATATTTTAATATAATCTTGATATTCTTACCATTCTTCTACGTTATTTATGGTGACATTAATTTGACAATAAAAGAAGCCTATGTTCTCCTGCTGCATACCACTGCTGCCTAGCACAGAATATTCCACTCAGTAAAAGTATGACTCAGATGCAGGTCTAAATGAGAATTAACAGTGGTCTTTTTACAGAAGTAAATTAAATTATGTAGAGATGTGAAGTTATTCAGTGTTTGTAACTGCTCAGTGCCTTTTGAACACTGTGAGTTAATCCAGAAAGCAGTGAAATATATGGGAGTGTCTGCATGGTTTTCAGAAGTGCTGGTCTTGTACTGATGGCATGCTTAGACATATGCAAGTGTCTGAAGAATTCATCCATCTGTCAGGTTACTCTAAGTCATTTGATGATCATCAATAACTCTGGGTGTTCATTATCCCCATGAACAACCTGAACATCTCAAATTTGCATAATCTGATAGGGAAATGTCATGAGAAAAAAGCTCTTTGAAGATTTCCACACCTTTCTTTTCCTGGACAGAGATAAGAAATGAAAAAAAAACCCCAGTCCACAACTAAATATTATATTTAAAACTATGAAATGAAACTGGCTAAATCAACAAATATTTTGAGTAAGGATTTGTGCCAATTCTGATATAAATAAGGCTGTTTGCATGTTTTTCTCAGGCAGTAGCTTCTCCTTTTTGTGACACTTTCTAAAAATGCAGTAAATTAGGATTTCACTTACCAGTTTGGTTAATTTTATAGATTTAATGTATCTGTTTTAACAACAAAATAAATAAATAAATAAATAATCTCAGTTTAATTGAATATAATGTAGATGGCTAGTTTTGTAATGAAGAGTAGGCTGCCATTCTAATTATACTTGTTCTATGTATTCTAATTATACTTGTTAATCTTTCACAGTATAGTTAAACAAGTTAGGGAACTTACTTTTGAAAAGAATAATTTATACTGCAAAATGGAAGAAATGTGGAGAATGTCCCTTCTGATCAAAACCTGAATTTTAATTACTATGCTGTGACACCTGTGCGATCTGTTTCTCATTTGATAGGTGAAATACAAGCAAGGTTTTGAGGATACAAAGTCTCACTTCCACCTGCCACTGGATATGATAAACTTGGTCCATGCCAGGAAAGCCCAATCTCTGGTCAGTGAGCAAGAGTACAGGCAGCTGCTGCACCAGTACACGGCTTTGAGCGATGATGTGAGGCTGAGGTGTGCCAAGAACGCACACAAACTTCAGAGTGAGGTAACTGCAAAGTACCCCAGAGATATTTCCCTCTTGGTTCTGATGCGAGCCGGTTCTGTTCCGACTCATGACAGCTGACAGCAAGTGTTTGAGCAGCAGCTGAGGGATAAACAATGGCTGTTCCCCCTTGATTACATGTAGGAGTGAGACATTTATCTTACGGGGCAAACAGTGTGTGTGATCATACTATACTGAGAAATGAAATATAGGAATCTTTGATGATTGCACTGTTGGTGAAACACCTTTTTTAAGATCTTGCTAACTATGCAAACTTTTTACCAACTGGTATTTATGTCTTGGTTTGCATCTGGGTGAAATTCGTGTGTACTTTCACAAGAAAGATGTCTGTTGTTAAAAATCTGATTTGTAAGACTGTTATAAACTCTGGCCCAAGACATATCCATGAAATTCTAAGGATGAGCTGAACTCCCTACATAGTCTTGAATAAAATGAACTGGATAATGCCTTACAAATTTTTAGGCACAACTTTGAGCAAAGGGCTTTTTATAGATTACATTGCCTCTAGAGACCTCAGGAGAGTCTGTATCTTAAAAACGTGTCTGGCCACAAAATGCTACTCTTTATCAGTTTGACACTTCCAGCCAACAGACTTAAAGATGGAAGACCGTGTCCAAACAAGTGTAAACGTCAGATGCCAGTTGTGCTGCCCTGACTTGGGTAAAACATGTGTAATCAGAGATTCTGAGGGAGGTTTCCATCTATCCTAATCCTCATGCTTCTCATTATCAAATGAAATAATATTGTTGTAATTTATCTATCAGTAATCTATTGGTAACTCTTGAAAAATTAATATTTACATTGAGTCACCACTATGTTTGGTGGCCAGGAAAATATTTTAACAAAGCCTATACAGTGGCTTAGTGCCCTTTTTCCTTAGTGTTCCTTGCTTATATTATGACCATTCAGAACTGTTAAAAATCAAGCCTATTTTGTCCACAGTTTCTCTTACTTAAAATCTGCTAGCTTTTATTTAAAGATATTTTCTTACATTTTTATAAACAGGTCTTATTTTATATATATTTATAAATCAATAATATCTACCTGTGCTTTATGCATTATATATGAAGAAAATTCATGTACCTAGAAAAGGTTTTTACAAGGTTAGAAATGGAAACCAGGAGCTGAAGTATCATTTGTTGCTCATGAGGCTCAGTAGTCCTCAGAATGCTGCATCTGTGCACAGATCTGTCAGGGCTGTGTGCACACAGACACAAATATAAACACAAGATCTTAGGGTAGTGTATACAAACTCTCTGTGGTAGATACTAATTTTAATGGATTTATTGTGTATTTTTGGGTGAATAAATATAGGGCATCTCAAATGCAAACTTGTAATTACTTCTGCTTGGTTTTCCTTAGAATTTATATCGGTCTGACATGAACTTCATGCGAGGAGTTGGATGTATTACTCCAGGGGCCCTGGAGATTGAAGGAAAGAAGAAAGCTTCTGAACTCATCAGCGAGGTAACAAAAGAGGGGTTTGATTTCTCCACTACGAACAAGAGTTTGCCAGATGTCTTTCTATTAGACTGGGCTGGCAAAGTGACTCAAGGATAATGCCAGACTCCCTCCCCTTGCGTTTGATCATTCCACTCGTGTCCTAACTGCAGATGGGTGAACCTGACGGAGTTCAAGGCTTTACAAACTTTGCTAACTTTTTTTGCAAATCTTTCCTCCTGTGTTTCAGACCCAGGAGGTGGTTATTTTATGTTATTTACTTTAGAATTAAAATGTTTTTATTTCAACTAAAAATAAGGCTGTATCTATTTGTAATAAGTACCTTGTACTTTTTCTCCAAAATTAGACTGAGCTATAGAATGCCCAGTACATGACACTGTCCTCAGCTCTGCTCCTGCTTTACAGTCAGCCTGGTTTTCACCTGCTGCTTTTGTGTGTTATTGTTTTTCTCCCCCTGTAACTGGACCTTTATTTCCTCTGTGGTGTTCTCTTTGTACAGTCTCTCCTAGTTACAAACCTTGGATCTCTTGCCCATATTCACAGAGATGTGAAATGAGGAAAATAAGAGTTGTGTTCTAGTTAACAGATCCCTGCTTGCAGTGATCTTGCAGTTGTTTTATTCACAATTCTGAGACAGGACCACAGGCCAGCTGAAACCTCGTTTTTCTCACAAAAGCGTTCAGTGGGCTTGTGCAACTCCTTCTCTCTCTGGATTGGGTTGCCTTTGCTGTAGTTCCACTAGCCAGGGTTAAAGACACCAAGGGGTGAAATAACCTCATTACTGTTTTCAGCATATTCAGCACAGCAGCACCTTTTTTTTCCTTTGACATCTTATTCCTTATTTACTTTCCATTTCCCCTGTGAGACTTGAATGTGCCAAATTTAGAACAGCAAAGGGTAAATTAGTCTAATGATTAATAGACAAACTAGAGTTCTAAGCACAAGAAGCAGTGATAGACCACTGGAATTGGAAAAAGTCCCTTATCTGACAAGACAATTTAGTTATTCTGTTCATTTTTCTTTGTGTGTGAACTCAGAGTAAATATCGTCAGCAGCCACATTCCTTCAAGTACACATCGGTGACAGACTCTCCTGGCCTCCTTCATGCAAAATTCAGCAATATGATTGCTAATGAGGTAGGCTCTCCTAACGTGGATCAGAAAATATGCTTTTCAAAATGCAGCAAGGTGGGGATGGAGAAGTGGGAAAGAGACAACCCTGTTCTGAAAGCAAAATGCATCCAAAAAAAAGCAAGCACCACTGATTTGTGCTTTTTCACAGTTACATCAATTTTTTTTTTGTTTCCAAACATTTAATACCTATTTCAATTCAATTTTTTTCCAAAAAGCTTAAATAGTATCCATATGACAGGGTTCCATTATCAAGTGTTTTTTGCATGAAACAAAATATCAGGACTGTGGGGGGTTCTTGAAGGAGCTTATTTGCATAAATAAGGTCCACTTTTGAGGGTTCCTAAAAATAGAATCCCTTTTCTGAATTCTGTAAAAAAAAGGACAAAAACTATAGACAAATTATCAAAATCATATATAATAACATGAGGCAAAAAATTCAAGCTAGAAAATATGGACAGTCTACCAGAAATGCTTGCCCTTTTATTTAACACACATTCATGATGCTCTTAACATTCTTAGGTCTACTTTTGCCCTGCTTGGGACATAACAATGCAAGGCTAAGAATGCAGCGGTTTGGCATCATCATATATTTATAAAAATTAACGTAAATGTTTCTTTTGTGCCCAGGAAAAGCCCCACATCTTTATGCCCGGAAAAAAACTTTGCCATTACAGTGGTATGCTCTTAGCTGTTTTCGGTGATGGCTGACTACAGTTGTCATAACCATTAACAACTTGGGTACCGCTGTTGTGTTACCGAAACAACGGAGGAATTTAACGGCGATTGTCTCCTTGGTCTCTTTCCTAGCGCCTGTATAAAGCGGCGGCAGAGGACGGTCGGCACCACTACACACCTACCCTGGGCCTGCCTGAGTTCACACGGGCAAGAATAAATGCAGCCAACCTCAGTGATGTAAGAATTTGTTCTGTGCTTCCCATACTCATTTCGGATGCAAGATGAATTGTGCAGTGGCAAGGAAGGTGGATAAGTAGAGGAAATTTGAGGTCTATTCTATTTATGCATTCCCTGATTTGATTATACTGATATTTGTCTCCATTAGCATATATATGGTTGTGAGTAAATTAAATCTACATAAAGAACGAGACATGTTTTTGTGAGTTAGTAGGTTTTCCCAAAGATAATTTAAAAAAAATCCTTTGATTATAAAGAATGAGACTGTAACACAGAATAACAAATGAAAGATGGTTCCTTTGTTTGTTCCTTTGTGCATTTAAAAGTGAAACAGCAGTCTACATGTGCCTTTCCTACTTTAGGCAAAATACAGAGAATCTTGGCATAATCTACGTGCTCAAGGCTACAAGCTGACAATGGAAGCACTCCCGTTCCAGACTGCCAGGGCCTCCAGAGAAATTGCCAGTGATGTGAGTTGAATGATTCAACCTCCCTTCTTGCCTAATTTCTGTTAACTTCATGTAAAACAATGTCTAAAGCAGATTTTACTGAATTAAAGCAACTCCATAACCATGTGAGACAAGTGTGAGACAGAATATATTACTTATGAATGAGATTCTTTGTGTGAATTAGAAAAAAAAAGACCAGGAAGAATCGCTGCTAATCGGGAACTAAGCCAGGTTAAACATCTTCCACTGGGAAATAGAAAATGAGTTAAAAGTATTTGCAAACAGGAAAACCAGGGACTCTTCTTTTTCAGGCTTTCAGCCTCTTATATTGTGAAGTACCCACTAACACTGTCCACCCTGTTTTGGGCTGACTTTAGGAAGTGTTTAGTGCTTCCAAATTAAAATTATGTCATAAAAGCTGAGGGTTCTTTGAACCTCTGAAAATCAGGAGTTGCCTCTCTGGTTAGGAAGTGAAAATCAGTGCAAGTTCCTGTAAATATGTATACCCCTAACTTCTGAATTAGAGGAAAATCATCTTATTCTTAAAAATATCCTATCATTTGGATTGTTGTATGCAAAACACTCAGACATGGTGGTATCCATTTCTCAGAAAGCCTAAGTCCAATCTTTCCTCACAAGAAATTTAATAAATTCCATGAAAAAAGGAAAAAGTCTTCATTTTGTGTAGTATTTACCTGCATATTTTATTTCTAATATGATACAATATTTCACATGTGTTTGTTTTATGAAGGAACCATTTCTAGTTGTAATTTATAATATATACTTAACCATATTTTGCAGAGTGCTTTTGGTTACAGCTTCAGATCTGCTCCAGAGGGTACAAGTCCATAATAGAATTACATCCACTTACAACAGATCTGAACTTGGCCCTTCATCTTGGAAGCACTTTATAAACATTAGATGCTGTAATTTAATCCCTACAACTCTCTTGTGTGGTAGATAAGTGTTATTATCCCATTTCAAGTACATTATGAACTCTTCAGGGCCCAGGCCTTCCCTTTAAAGTTCTAAGCACCCTGTTGATGCTGTATAAATAAGCATTATCATCATCATCACTATTTCACAGAGAGGATAAATGCAAGATCACAGGGAGAGTCATAGTCCCAGCTAAGATGAGAATGAGGGGTTGCTGGTTCTTATTCTTTCCAGGAAAACTGAATTTACTCTTTAAAATAGCTGGGTGGCATTTGCAAATCTGAAGGCTGCAGAGTGCACAGTGTTTCGCTTTCGTATAGAGGTTTTTTTCTTCTGTCTTTTGTTTGTTTCTCTTATGTTCTCATTCCTAGCGATGGGCATAAGATTCTCAGAGACATAATACAAGCACATGATTTGAGGTTAAACATGATCAATGCTTTGGGCATATTCAGAAAATGTATTGAGATGTGCTTAACTTTAATATTGCAACCACCGTGGTATTTAAATTTGAGAGTACCAAGATATTAAAACAATTGCTTTCTAATGCTACATACTGGTTTTACAGAAAACACAGATGTTTCAGTGGCTTGTCTTAGTTAGCTAGAATAGCCTGTCTAAGTTTGGCACATTTTCACTTTTACCCTTTTTAAATTTAATTTTTAGTACCAATATAAACACAATTTTGTGATGGAGCGAGGAAAACACATTGGTGCCAGAAGTGTTCTGGATGACGCCAGGTTGCTGCATTGCTTGCATGCTGCCAAATTGCAGAGTGAGCAAGAGTACAAGAAGGGATCCCAGGAAGTGTGGTCTCAGTATCATCTGCCCATGGACATGGTGAATCTTGTCCATGCCAGGAAAGCCCAGGCCTTAGCGAGTGATCAAGATTACAGACAGAGGCTCCATGAATTTACAGCACTTCCAGAAGACATGAAGATGAAGTGGGCCAAAAGAGCCCACATGCTACAGAGTGAGGTAAAGTCTTCCTTCTGGTAACAGCAAATTGAATTTAGCAATTTACCCAAGCTTTGAATGACTGGCTCAAATTGAATAATGACATTGAGTGGTGTTTTCAAAAAGACCGTTTGTAAATTTGTGTATGTGCAGCAGCAAGATTTCAGATTGCTCCTCACATATGGAATATATGTGAATCAGAAGTTCTCATGTAATGAACCTGATGGAAAACCCATATTACTTATTCTAGAGCTGAGGGGTATAGACAATCATCTCTCAGCTGTTTGGATCACAGCCAGTCAGGGTTTTGTCAGCCACTGTTCTACATGCAGAATTCTTCAAGCAGAAGGTTAAATGCTCAGAGAGTGATTTGAGATGTGTAAGAACAGATACTATGAAGGTAATTTTGCAAACAGAAATGGTCATATTAAATAACCAGTTCCCCAAATGTGTTTATGGACATTGCTCACACAAATGTAAGTTCAGACAAACTTTGATGAACAGAAATGATGGAATCTCAGCATGGGCCGCATCCATACTCACTTTGCCTTCAAAGCACTGGAGACACTGTAACCTTCATTCTTACTCAGTGTACTTGCTATGTGGTGTTCCAAAGGCAGTCTTCATTGCCAGAATTTTTTGAATCTGCTTGGGTTTGCATAGAACCTGCTACTAAATGTAGTTCTTGGTTTTTCCAACTCTCATTGCTGCCTTCCCCATTTATGGCAGACAGACAGCATACAGGTAGGTAGATCCAGGAAGGCAGGGTTTTTACTATTCACTGATGTGTGATGGTGGCTCACATGATATCACAGTGGCTTTTCCAGGGACTTAGTCCTTGGACTAGCTTAGTCCTTGGACCTTAGCAGCATGTACTTCAGAGCTTGCCTACAGAGGGACTGGAGAGGATATGAGTGAGAACCTCAGCTCTGGGCTCTTTGCCTTTGGAACCCCCAAGTTAGGAATCCAGAGAAATGATGAAGATGGTTTTGTCTGATACCCTCACTACCTCATAGAGTGATGTGTAACACACATGAGCTAGTTGGTTGTCATGTCCTTTAACATATAGGGGGAACAAAAGGCTGAAAAAATGGATCATTATATTACAGTCACACAGTGAGCCACCATGACCCTAAAGTGAAGTCAGGATTGTTGGGATTGGGGGTGCTTTACTGACTTTCACTTTTTATTGGGTCTGATTTTCTTTAATAGACTAGGAGGTTCAAGCAAGCCTTTAATGACAGTAAAGAATGAGTAGTATATCCCCCTAGAAATGGGGTTAACAAGGAACCATGAACCAGATAAAATAATTAGTATTCCTGACTTGAATTCACCTCATAAAATTATTTCAAAAGAGGTTCTTTTACGCCCAGTACAAACAGGTTATTACTTACTGCTTTGAGTCATACTAATTCACTCGTGGGGCCTTCTCTTGTAACTTGCATATGATACATTATTTAATTCCTGGTGGAACGAACAAATGCAAACAGTTTGGCTTTACGATCTGATATGTGCATGGCAAATGAAAAACCTCAAAATGTGAATGTGAACCAGGGAGTTTTTTAAAAAACCTTAATAGCTGTGGATACAAAACTGATAGTTAACGGTTTTCATTTTTAACAGCTTCGCTATAGATCAGACCTGAACTTCATGAAAGGAGGTGGTTGGATGGCTCTGAGATCTCCGCAGATAGAAAGTGTAAAGAAGGCTGGAGAGCTCATCAGCGAGGTAACTGATAAATCTTTCATGGGATAGCAAGTCTGTAGGAATTGTTTACCATCAAGGCTCCTCGTTACATGACACTTACGAATGTAGCTTATCATTTCCTTTTGATGTGGGAGCCTGTTTATACAAGGTGTAAGTTACCAAGAAGCAGTACGGGAGACGCAAGTCCACTGTGTGACACCTGCTGAATATTTTCCATTCCAAATGAAACACAAGAGTATAAGCAAAACATGTAGCAATAAATAAATGCAGTAAACTCCATTATGAAATTCTAAGCAGGTGGTTATGGAAGTCACAGAGAAAGATACAGCACTGACAACCACATTGAAGGGGCATTTGCCTGCTCAGTATCATGTGTTAATGGAGAAAAATTATGAGCTGTCAAACGTGTAGTGTTCAAAAGCTTTTTGCATGTGAATTTTGAGTGGGAAGTCCTTGCACACACACACACACACAATGAAGTTTGAGTTTGATGCCTGGGCACCACAGCAATGATACAAAGGCATCCCCAGTCCCTAGCTGAAACAGCAACTGAGACTAAAGCAGAACAGTGGCTTCAGGAAAGTGTCTTTTATGTTTTACCCCAATTATCACACTCTTGGAATTGTCATATATCATTAACTGAAACATCTCGTGTTTCTTTCCTTTGTTTGCATTTGTTGCCTCCTCCCCCTCTCAGATAAAGTACCGCCAGAAGCCAGAAAGCCTGAAGTTCACTGCTGTGGTTGACTCTCCAAATTTCATTCATGCCAAAAACAGCTACCTCCAGTGCAGTGACGTAGGTTTCATTTTAATGTATAAGCGATCTTAACTTTTGTTTTACTATAATGCATAAAAGAATTGACATTGCTTCCACTATCAGTTTCTTTAAATGACTTTTGGCTCCACAGAGGCTGTACAAGGCTGGAGGTTCTGAAGACAGGCACAGGTACACCCTGCCTCCTGATCATCCAGATTTTATCCGAGCCCGCCAGAATGCACTTTACATCAGTGATGTAAGTAGGCCTTCCCCTTTGGGGAGGTGACTTGGTAAACTTGCTTGGGAATAAAAGCTTTCACGTATGTACAAGCCAGGTTCCCTGAGCATGAGCCAAACTAAAAAAAAGCCAGAGGCAGTGAACCATCAACATGGCCAGGTTTGGGCTGCAGGAATCAGGAAAAGTCTCTTAATTTCCCTTTTGAGCATTCATTTAACTTTCCAAGCCAGTAAGCTACTATTAAGGATTTCAGATCTTCATTATAGGTATAGTTAGTAACAAATTAAAATCTTTTTGTTTATGTTTGGATGAGGGAGGAGGGAGAATCCTCTTTGCTTGACTATATCATCTACCCTTCTGAAGCTGCAACACTGTATTGAACTGATCCCTCAGGCATAGTTGTCATCAATCTGGATGTAAGTGAATCAGGGAGTGGAATTAAAGAGAATTTTTTTCCACATTATCCCATACAGAGGAACTCAGTCTACTCCTAATGTCTTGTTCCCTGATTAAATAGCTGTTGTCTTTACCTGTAGGGTCAGAATGACCTTAGTTTGTAAGGAGCTTTGAGATAGGTGAACGAAGCAAGTAGAAATTACATTTTTTTAAGCTCTAGAGGAAAAGGTAAAAAGACAAATGTTGTGTGCAAGGATTGCCCACAAATGAAAGGTCAGCCCTAGACCTGTTAACAGGGTGTACAGTGATGCTTGCATTTCTTCTACCCCGGCTGTCTTGCAGGATTTCTGGCATCTCAGTTTACTTTCAAATTTAGCACCACCTAGCAGTACATTCACCAGTGAAACAGAAGATTGTCTTTAAAAATGTGAAGTGGATTTTGTGTTTCTTTTCATATGGTCACAAACCCCAGAAGGGATGAATCAAAGACTGACAGAAAGCAAATGAATAAAATCAGAGAGGGACAGCCAAAAGTGTCAACTAAGATACCATGGCCGTGCAGCAGGACCTGCACACTGGAAGCTATTTTAAGAAGGCTGCTAATGGAAGAAGAACCAAATCCAGAGCAATTTCTCTTCAGGATGTAAATGTGCTTCACATCCTCAAAGTCACATTAAGTATGTTAGAACTGGTTGTTATTCCATATGAGTTAATGAAGCCACATGTGGCTGGGGATAGAGACAGGGATCATTTGAAAAGCTTGAAATAACTGGTATTGAAATTATGATGCCAGGAAACCCAAGACACTGTGAGTGGATGCATCAAAAGAGAGAATAAGGGCAATATCAATGCAATATTGATGTGACTGATGCATCACAGTTTCTAATAGAAATTAAATCACATCAAAAACAACTACATTCAAGTACAAAAGGAAACCCTGGTGGCACTTTTCAGATGAGGCATTTTATCATTATGGTGAATAGAAAAGAAGTTGAAGCACTGTAGAACTGGATCAAAACCTTGGAGATGCTACTGATGACTCTTGATACAAATAAGCCCAGTAGGATAAAACATTTATTATTGCAGTTATGGGACTGCATTTAAGAAACTGCAGGGGGAAATGACTGTTTTGTTCTTTTCTTTTCAACACAGAAATTGTATAAAACATCTTGGGAGCAGACAAGGGCATCTGGCTATGATTTTAGGATTGACGCCATCCCATTCCAGACAGCAAAGGCTTCAAGAGAGATTGCTAGTGATGTAAGAATCGTTCTGTTTCAAACACTTCCCAACCCTCTTCCCATGCCACCCCATCCTGTAAAAATGTGTGAATTCTGACATGAGTGAACTTTGTTCTGGTGTGGAAAATTGGTGCTCCAATGAAACAAAGTGCTGATTAAGTGCAAAGACCTCTGACTAAAGGTCAGAGATATCATTAATAATATCCAATACCAGGCTGTTTTTTATGTCCAAAGAGTTTTTCTTGGGAAGGAGACATATTATGATTTAATCAAATAAAACAGGTACTAGGCTATGAATAGTTAAAGCATGGTCTAGGATAAAGTGGGTCATCTTTGAACACAGAAGACCACAGCTGGCAAGAAAGATGAAGATGGAGGAGCTTCATTGCTTGAGCTGTGTATTGTGTGTACCCAAGAGTGCAACAGTAGGAGGACCTCTGATTGCTTTTGAGAGATGAGTGTTTTGGGCCCCCTAAGTCTTTCCACTCCTTTAAAAATGAGCACAAAGGTCATTCTTCTAAAGTGTCTTGTTAGATTGGGAGATGTAGTTTGATATCAAACAAACTCTTGCTCTTTGTGCACTACAGGAAACATGATTGATAGCTGGGGGAGGATAAGTTATTTCATAACAGAATTTGAAGGTAATTTGAATGTGAAAATGAGATTTTCCTCTGCACTTCCTGCAGTACAAATACAAAGAAGCCTTCCTGAGAGACAGAGGCCAGCAGATTGGATTCCTCAGTGCAAGTGATGATCCCAAAATCAGACATGTCCTCAGAGTGGGGAAACTCCAGAGCGACATCCACTACAGGAGTGATTATGCCCAAAATAGGGCACAGTTCCAGAGTCACCTCAACCAGCCGGGATTCCTCCATGCCAAGAGAAGCCAGCAGCTTGCGAGCAGTGTTAACTACAGGCAGCCTTTGCACCAATACACCTGTGACCCTGAGCAGCTAACCGTGAAACACGCAAAGCAGGCCTACAGGCTGCAGAGCGATGTGAGTGTGGCTGAGCGACACTGCCCTTCCCAGGGCTCGGGGCTGTCTGTGGCAATGTGCTTCACAGACCTTACCTGCCAGCAAAATCACCTTCTTGAAAGAACTACAGACTGCTTGCTAAAAATGAGTAATTTGTCTATTATCGACTCTGTTGCTCTTTATATGCTCTGTCTTGAGTACCCAGGGCATGTGACTTGATTAAAGCCCAACAAAATAATACACACTGGTGTATGTTTTGTTCTCCCAGGTGAAATACAAGTCTGACTTGAACTGGCTCAGGGGCATTGGCTGGACTCCCCCAGGTTCTCACAAAGTTGAAATGGCAAGAAGAGCTGCTGAGCTGGCCTACCTTCGGGAAATGGGATTGCTGGGTTCTTCTGCTCAGTACGGACCTGGAGCTGTAAGTAGAGTAAACTGTGCTTCTCACAGATCCCAACAGCTCTGCTCCTTGCAGGCACACATCCTGTTCAACACTTCTGAATGCTCCCTGGAGTCTACAGCTCTCTCTATTATTTGAACAGGATATGTGCACTTCCCTCAGGAAGCTTTGTGGCTTAGTGTACATCTTTAGTTGAAGGAACCTCTCAAGGGAATTCAGCGGTGCAGCAGTGTCAGTGTCAGGATGTGTTTCCCTCAACTTGTGGATGATGTCAGATGTGTCCTGGTACCTCTGTGGAAAGCAGAAGTAGAGGTGGAAGGGACTCCCCATGAAACTCCCATTCTCTTTTCCTAATTTCAGCTGGACACCCTGTGCTCCCAAGTAATCTCCGCTGGCAGCCATCCTGACAGGCTGAGTGTAGATTCCTAACAGCATTATGTGCACTGTGGGAGGATTTTTGCAAAGGGGCAATGCTCCAGCCTCCTCCACCTCTGTCCAGCTCAAGATTAAAGAAATTACAGTCTTCCAGGCTTTCCTTCTCCCTACCTCCACAGGGATGACTCCCAATTCACAGTGTCCCAGCACAAGAGAGCAGAAGTCCATTCAGGAATCTCGTAGCCCTTAATGTTAGGAAGTGTTAAGCTACAATAAAAGAGAAGCACTGCACTTCAAATACTGCAATTATTTAATTTTTAACTTTGGTAACAAGTCAAACAATAATTCAGACCAAGAGAAACAGTACATATCCATGATTTACATTCCCATCTGAAAAGTTACTCAGGAAATAAATGAAAATTATGGTTGTGTATTGCTGACAGTGGGAACTACAGGCAATATCTTCGTAAGTCAAGGGTATGATAATGATCTGATGGTCCCAGGGAAACCTACAGGTGTGCAATCCACGTGGAACTCAGATGTTTGCTGGTTTGCTTTTTATTTAGGGTTCAAACAAGAAACTAGGACTTGAGCACGTTTAGTCCTTTGGTATGTGAGGTATCTAACTTACATGAACAGGTCCATTTTTTGCACTTCTCCACTGCAGAAGTTTGCTCAGTGCAATGGTTTAGATTTTGCTTATTTGTTTGCCAGTTGTGTAATTTTGAATATGCAAATGCTGTTATAGAATAATAGTTAAAACCCTCTTCTGTCCACTAGCTGGTTTCAAAATTTATTTTGGTGTGGTTTTACAGGACCAGTTGGAGGCAGAAGGATCTCAGCAAGTCGCAGTCAACCCTGATGCTTCAGAAATTCTGCAAGTCAAGAAAAGGCAAATGCATCTGTATCAGAAGTAAACAGAAACATGACATAACACAAATAGATTTTCATCTTGTCCTGCAAATCCTGTAGCTTTTCTGGTTTTCTGGGAAACACAATAGATGGCATTTAAGAATTTTTGTTTTAAAAAGCAACCAAAACATTGCAATTTATAACTGATCACTTTATTTTTGTGTGGGTACGTTGAGATTTATCACTGTATGTATTACAGATTCTGCTATTTATATAAAGCTGTAAATGAAATTAGTACTAGATGACTGGCAGGCTCAGCTTTGTAACACAAATGGTAGAATATGAAAAAATTTCTAATGAATAAATCAGGTGAATTTTATTCCATATTGGTAATTTTTGAAGATATTAATGTTCCTGGACTATTGGCACAACTGACCTAAGAGAATACAAAAGCATGATTCAGTTGGTTTAACAGATGAATGACTCAAAGGCCAGTGGGAGCAAAGTTATCCCTGACTAGCCCAAGGCAGGTCTTCTAGCAGACTCCGGGAAGTCTGCTCTAGATTATCAGGCTGTATTCAGGTCACAATTACTTCTTCAGTCTTTTTCAAACCTTCCAAAGTAAAAAATCAAAATTACTCTTCTAGAAATTATCACAGTAGGGGTAGCTATTGATTGATTAGGTCAATGCTTAGAGAAGGTTGTAAACCCTGGGTTTCAAATGAGAGCGACATCACTATTTTAGGGAGTTGACTCTTCACAAACATGTCTGTTCCATATATCCTGATTTAATACCAATCCCTTGTTTTTCAAATTTCTTTGCAGAATCATTAGGCAAAAGTTACATAATTTGACATGCAAAACTTATGAAAAGCCCCAAATTATTCCTTAGCTTTAGACACAGATTTTTTAATGGCACTCGCACATATAAACCACTGTAGAGCCAGAGCATGACAAATAATTATCCTCTAATCAGGAATAAAGTGGATAATTCTAATACTGATGGGTTTTTTTGGTTTTTCAATCTGGAATGCATCACTGATGGAATTTGTAGCTATTTACCCTACAGAAGTGCTTTTAAAAAGAATTCTCCTGCTTGATCCTCCCTCCTCAGATAACTCCAATGGCTGCAGTCTTACAAACAGCTACATGGTGATTCTTATGTATGTGAAAAATGTCTTTAATAGCACACAGCAATATCTTTGAAGTGTCAGGGTCCAATGAGTGAAGAAAAACCAAACCTTAGACAGGGGCATGAGGGAAAGAGAAAATGTCTGTCAACAAGTGAGCTTGTAAAATTATCATAGCTTGAAGAGTAGAACTAGAAACTGATATCAGGGGCTCTGATTTATTTGGGGAAGAAATGGAGCAGATTTTTCTAATCTGTTTTGCTACAAAATATGGCTTATTTCAAAGCTCACAACGGAAAAACTGCCACCTACATTCTAGCAAACACTCTAAGGCTATCTTCAAGAGGGTGATGAAGGATGCCCCATGGTAGGCCCTGAGAAAATATCAGTAATGTTTCTGGTCAAAGAGGAGGCATTTGAGGAATTAACAAAAGTAGTCAAAATCTCAAGCTTACCGTCTGTCATCCAGAGCTCTCTCCTAATGGCGGGACCTCGATGCAGACTGAATTACAGCTTTAATCCAGCTGAGGAAAGTTGTCACCTGGGTGTAAACTCCTGGCTTGTTTTTTAACCCGCACCCGTCACCCCAGCTCACAAGGCCATACACGTAGTAGGAGCCGTTCTCTACACAAGTCAGTGGGCCTCCAGAGTCTCCCTGATGAGGGAAAGCACACACGTTCAAAACATGAAGCAAAATATTAACCAAAATCAGAATGCTTCTCTCCCATCACAAGACTTTGAAGCTGCAATGATGTTTTCCCTATTGGATGTACCATCAGATCCTGCTTAGCCCCTGAGTAGATTTGCAGTTCTGTGACCAAGTCAAAGGATACCAGACTTTTCGGATGTAAATTTTAGTTCATTTCAGTTTGTGACATGTATCTGACAAGGTCACATGAAATTCCCAGGCATGAAAGTACCAGGCATACAGAGCCTGAACTCAGAACGGTAAAGATGTGATCCCTGGCACAAACAAAACTTAAGCTGTCTCACACCCCTCAAAATAGCCTCATTCTGAGTTGGCCGGTCTCATTTTTTTTGGTTTTATTTGTGATTTCTATTGCAAAGTGTGATTTACAGTGGTAGTTTGAACCTTAGCAAGTGTCGTTCAAGCTCTTCCCTACCTTTCAATGGTGTCAGTATGAACTTGTTTCATATTTGCAGTAGCTGTAATGAAAAGAAACATCAGTACTGACTCCATGCAAGTCTTAGCTCTGGTAATGAAGCTCGGATTAGAATTGGCATTCATGGTGGAGGCCATAACAAAATTGAGGATAAAAAGAGCAAGTTTCAGGTTATTATGACAAACAGCCTCAGAAGGCAAGCTTTCCAGGATGGTCTCTATATTCCATAGATCTGCCTGTAGGTGACAGTGACAATATTGACTCTAAGCATGTACACCTCAACGTGTACTGAAGAAATTCTGTTGAAATACACTGATGTGAGAAACAGATACATATGCAGTACCCTGCCACAGCTGTTACTCTGCACAACCCAACTCTTTACACAAAAAATTAATGTTCAAATACAGAAAAAGCAACAGACCTGACAAGAATCAACTCCGGGTTTCCGAAGTTTTCCTGCACAAAACATGCTTTCATCCAGCACGTTATCATGTAGTTCTGGTTCATTGCATTTCCTCTGTGAAATCAGCTTGACATTGGCATCTAACAGCTGATGGGATTCTTCATCTATGGGATGTGCACCAAAAAAATGGAGTCACTTTCCTCCCAGTTCTGCTACCTGTTGTCTTTTATTCAAAATATGAGCTTGCTTGCCATATAGATGGGATGGGGGAAGAGCAGGGGGGATACATGTGCTAGCCTGGGAAGAAAAGAAAAGTCTGTCTGAAATTATAAGGGTTAGAGTTGGAGTCTGGAAGCTTCACTCAGGACAGTGAGTTGCTGCCTGAATAAAAGCAAAGCCGGGTATTCAGAAGCTGGCTCCAATCAGCTCTATCTGTGTAATTCTGCTTTTCCAAGGTGCTGGTTTTCTGCAGCTCCCACAGGTCCCCATGGGACTTCGAACTGCTCAGCACTTCTCAGACTGGTGCCATTAGATGCTTTAACATGCAAGCTAATGAAACAGATGAAAACTGAAAATCATACAATATTTAAGGGCAATGATTAATTACAGAGAATCTAAAGACATAACTTGACATCTAAAAGCAATAGCCAGAGTTTCAAAGTACTACATCTGTAGTTAATTAAAGGTGGTTTATAAGTTTGGTTCCGCTTGAGTTTCAGGAAATATTTCATTTCTGCAGTGATTTCCTGAAATGCTAATAATAGCTCTGCTCAAAGAAGGAGCCATCTAGTTTGAACACGTACAGGGTACTTGATATTCTTTGTTGGGGAAAGAAAACCGTAAAATTCCCCATACCCTTTTTAAGGAAGATTTTTTATTTGGAACTTTTAAAAAATGTCCATTAAATTCTGTTGGTGCATTCTGATCAAATGAACATGCTTGTCTCTTGTGGACTTCAATGAGAGTTACATCAGAAGGGAGAATTCTGTCCTATGTTTCGTATCAGGCTGTATCAGTCACAAAGCACTAGGACACCTACTGCAGCCTCGGTGACACGTTTTCCTTCTGCTGCTTTACAGCAACACATCAATCAGAACATGAGAAAATGCATTTTCAGAAAATTGGCGTTATCTTTTTTTTAAGCATAATAATTTCTCCCCTTAGGATTTACTGTGGGCAAGAAAGGTTTTGGATAGAGTTGGTTGAACTTGAAAAGGTAGGGATTTTTTTTTAATTTTTCAGTACATCTGAAGATCCAGATGCTGCTTCTGAAAAGCTTTATCTGACCCGATGGGCTGGAAAACCACGTGAAAGTTCCTGTCTCTCTTGGCTCTGTCTTGCAACGCACAAGCTGTACAATAGCCTCTCCCGATACCTCCTTGCTTCTGCTGCTGGCTTCAAATGAAACCATGACATGGAGAGTCAGATGGCAGGGCAAAAAATATATCAGGATTTTTTTCAGAACTCGGAAAGGTTTGGTTGATTTAGCAGTTGGAGATTTCTATTAATGAGTAATTTCCATGGCATGTTTTAACTGACCTTACTTTTGAATTCCATGTCTTGGTTTCACTAGTGCCTAGGTCCGTATTTGGGTCTGGAAATTGTTACTGAAAGTACCAGCCCACCGTGCCACTGGAGTACCCACCAAAATCCAGCCAGAAATGAGTACCTGTCTCAGTCTCACCCCATCCAGAAATGAAGCAGGATGTCCCAACAGGAAGGAAGAAGTTAGGGAGACATGCTGTTTTCACATACTTTGTTTCCACTGCACAGTAACCGTCAACTGACTTCAGCTTAAGTAGTGCTGGAAAGGAAATAACAACAAAAAGTATTTTGAGCTTATTTTAATCCCTAACAATTCATACCAGTGTGTGATGCAACCCCGTGCAAAGCTACATAAACCCAACTTTCCATTTGCACCACGTGCTGGACCTGTGCCTGTTGTTTGGCTCTTCCTGCACAGTGACTTCTGCCTGCCCATCACAATTTACATCCCAAAGATTGAAATGGGTCTAGATCACAATTTGGCCTAATTATTTCCAGAGCATTGTCTCAATGAGAATTTTACATTGACTTTAGTGGGAGGGAGGTGCTTCAAACAACAGAGGTTGGGGATGAGCCACGTGAGTGTCAAAAAAAGGGATTTACCAATATCATTGCGTGGGACATCACCCTTATCGCTGTATTTGTCATGCAGAATTATTTCCGCCACATCAAATATTTGCTCATGATGCTCTTTCTTCTTGAGGTTTTGCTTTCCAAGGGCTACTTGGATCTTTTTTGCTGGGTTTCTGGAAAAACAAACAAACCTGCACTTTTAGTATCAGGAAATCAAGGTATTGCTTCCTATTGCAGAGCATGGCCAGAAGATTTCCTAAAATCATTACAGGAAGGCTTAGTTAGGAAAGCAGTGGTGTTGGGCAATACATGAGCTCTTAACTTGTTGCAATAATGAATTAAAGCCATTTAAAGCAGCATGTACATGATTTTCTTTTCATTTTAGGGCAGAGTAGCAGTGTGCACACAGTCTGTTACTGAGGCTGTGATGCTGACTGGCAGCCCATGTAGCCAGGGGAGTACAGTTGCTTGTAATTGTCTGAGCATATTTTAAATCATCTGTGTTGGAATGATCTCCAGCGTGTAGTTTACCTGTTTCCTAGGGTGGTGGTTTCCAACTAATTCAATACAAATATTGGAGAAAATGTAATATTCTAAGCTAGTTGACACAGAAAAAAAATGAAAGCTAAGTGCATATTTTGGCTGTTTTGAAGAACTTAATTCGAACGTAATAGGTGATGTTGCTTATGGCATTCAATATCCCCTGAGTTTTTCTTTTATACATTGCAAAATCTTGTTACTTTCCTCCCTTTTTCCTCTCACACAGCTACTTTAGCTCATTTTAGGTGAGTGGGATCTAAGTTTGTTATTCCAGCAAGCACCATGCTCAAGTACATAAATGTTTTTATGTATGTATCAATTCTTTTCATATACGTTTTCCTTTCAATTTGACTCCCAGCAATTTTGATCGCAAATAATTTGGATACCAAGTTGTCTTTTCTAACCATCCTGATTTTTATACATTCATCTACCCTAATGGCAGGACATGCACCTACTCAAGGCAATGTGCAGCAGTAAGAACCCAGCATGACTTGATTAGCACTCCACCACAGAAATGTTCATTCCCATCTGCAGCCTGTATCTGCAGAGACGCCATCCAGGGATGTTTTCCAGGTGTAGCCTTGGATCCACCATAGATCCTCTTGAGTGTCCTACGAACTTCTGGTTGTCCACATGTTTGGAATATTTCAGGCGGGTCTGTTGGGCTTTCTGTCGGGGTCTCTTCAGCTGCATTGAAAGAGACAGCAGATGTATATTGCAGAAATAATATCAGACTGGAGGAGTTAAGCAACAGGGCTCTAGCAACCTGCTGCTCTAGACCACCTACACGCTGCCAAATCACCCAGTTCTAATTCTTTACCTGTTTCTGAGCAGGGTGACACATCACAGAATTCCCAATCCACTTCCTTATTTTTTCTGATGTAGCACCAGGGCTTTTCATCCTCATCAGGATTCCTGAAGGGAACAGTTGAGAGAATCAGCCAGCAGGAATGGGGAACTCTCCATGAAAACAGTGAAGGAGCTGAGGATTCTTAGGGGAGCAGCCTCATGCTGAGAGCTCATCTCTCTCATCCGAGAGCCAAACTTCCAAAAATAATTCTTTCATAAGATTTGACAAAGAAGATGCTTGAGATAAAGGTGAGGCTTCTGCCATAGTACTATACTTAACCATAAGAAAAATGTTGCACTGGTTCAAAGAAAAGAAGGCAGCTTCTGGAAGCCTCACATCAGTATGGTTAGAGAAGGCATCTCTAACATTCGGTTATTTTATGGGCAGGTAGTGTCTAGAAAGATGTGAGATCTTAACACCATCTATTTCTCAAATTCATGTGCAGTTTCTCCTCGGGGATCTCTTTCAAACACACCTCTAGAGCTGCTTCTTCAAAATATTACCTGCAGAAGTTGTGTTCACCAATGCCATATGAATCAGCATCCTCCATAAAGGCATTAAAAGGGTGGTCCAAGAGATGGTGGGAATTCCAGTGCAGGCAGGTCCTGCCATTTACTGCTTGGTTCACTCTCCCCCTGTATGCAGAGGAGTCCTCTTCATAACAGTCATCTGGTCCTGTAGGAAGATGATGTTCATGTAAAAACTACTTTAGTGCTGTTCCTTGCCTAAAGTGGCTCCTCTTCCCTCCCTTCCTTGTCCTACATTCATTTTATGGAGGATCAGAAGAACCTATCGGGCCAGGTAATGATGTTGCTTACTGAACACATGCCAGAAATTAGAATAATGTCCCAACATCTGTCCACCTTTTAGCTTGATTGACTTCAAATACCACCCATCAGAAGCAGTCCCCTCTACCTGGTAAGTCACAGGCAAATGGGCATGCATCTTGACTACACCAGATTTTGTGTGTTTAAGGAAAACCTGACATTTCTTCCCTTTGTGACATGTGCAATCCCTGGGAAGTGTGTGTTCACTCCTTATACACCAGTGGGACCTTCCGAAAGCACACTTAGAAAACACCAGGATGGGAACAGTTTCAAGCCCATTTGCCAGCAGTGGCTGCCAAAGTCAGCCTCTTCCCGTGACACTTTCTCCAAGGAGGCTGGTGCCCTGGGTGCAGTCAGGTGCTTGGAGCAGTGACAGCCTCAGTTCATCTGGCTGCAGGCAAAAGCAGCCCCTGGCTGTCTGGAGGTTCACCCCTGCCCCTCCCCTGGGGCTGTGACATACCAATCTCGCAGAATCTCCCTCTGAAAGGTTCAGGGCACTCACACCTGAATTTTGATCTGTATCTGTTCTGTATGCAGGTACCTCCATTCTTGCAAGGGTTTGGACTGCACTGTTTGGATGCTGTCAATGTGGAAAACACAGAACAGCCTTGTCAATGTGCTGAACACTGTACAGCCACTTGCATGTGCAATGGAAACTGGGGAGAGCTCCCACTTCGCCTGTTTGCTCTGAGAAATGAAATCTTGAAAAATGAATATCCCTGGGGGTTTTACCAGTGTCTGGACCACCACCCTGCAAATCAAACATAACCCATCACTGGCCAGCCCCACAGATGAGAGCTGCAGCAGACTCAGGCTGCATGACTAGGGCAGGACTAGCCTCTGCAGTGGGTGACTTCTCAGTGCAGACTGGCCATGGGGCTGTCCCCACCACACTTTGTGCCCTGCTCAGTGCTCACCACGTTGGCAGAAGGGTCTCTTGTAGGGATGCTTGCAGCTGCACTTAAAGTAAGGTGGGGTTAATATAATCAGGCAGTCGCTCGTGTGGCAGCTCTTGTCCAGACACATGTCCTGCACTGTGGAACACAGAGACACAAAGTATGTCATCAGCATTTGGCCTGGATGAGGTGCTAAGAACTATGAACATGACTGCTGTGGGCTGTCAGAACCCTCAGCTCAGAAAACAGTGGGTTTATAAAGTTGTAACAGTAAGATTAACTGCAAAAAATAAGGAGTGTAGGTTAGCAAAAGAGCCATTACCATTTTCACATGTAGTCCCACGGTATGGCTTGGGGCAGTGACAGCTGAAGTCACTTCCTTTGGCTTCACACCTGCCACCGTTCTTGCAGGGGGTGGAGAAGCACGGGTCTGCAGAGGTAAGGATGGAGATCTTTCAGCTCCTCAACCTTCATCATCTGCTTTTTCTTCTCACATTTTCTGACTGCAGAATAGTGTCTTCTTGGGCACGGAGCCCTGTGTAATGTGTGCTGTGCTTATGCATCAGTTCAGCAGCCACAGGAGCAGTATCAATTGCTGCAGAGTTTATTTCCAGCTGTAGTGGCTCATGGCTTTGGGTCTGGAGCTGGTCTGCTCCGTTTGCCATGGCTATTACAGAGCTGTAATGGGGCAAACCCCTTCCTTTGACCAGGGACAGATTTGCCTCTGCGGCATTGCCTCTGTCTGTCTGCCTTCATGCACTTAGTCTGGAGGGATGTGGATTTGGCATTGTCCTGTTTGGGACACAGCATTAAATCTCCCCTAGAAAAGCCATCCAGCACCACTAGGCTCTACAACACCCCTGGGTGGCTGTTGCCTCGAGGGAGCTGGCACCTGCAGAGGGTAACTTGTGTGCTGCTCCTTACACACTGCTCAACATCTTCACTGCAGCCCAGGCTGCCAGGAGCAATTGGTACTGGGGACAGCCAAAAGTCATCTCTGCTGCCTTTGCACCAGGGGATAACCTGGGGGATGTTACAAGCAACTTCCCTGTCTCTCCTTTTGTGTCCCCTGAGCAATCTCAAGGATCCTTTCCTGTTCTACTGAAGTCTGGCAAAACAGAAAAAGAAAAGAAAAAAACCCCCTGCAACTGATAAAAGGAGGAAAAAAAAAAAAGAAACCTGCTCTACATTTGGTTCCTAGCATAAATACAGAACATATATCCCATGAAAACAGCAATTACATCTTACAGTGTCTATAGACAAATAAGCCTGTGCTTTTTTGTAGTAGCAATCAGAAATGTTCTGCATGATCAGAATCCATCCTGTGAAACCTGGAGATAAAACACAGGAACCTTACAAGAGAAATACAAAGAACAACACTGCAAACGATCCTCCTAACTCATCCCTTTGATGCAGGCATTTCGAGAGCAGGCTGGCAGCCAGGCCTGCCACGTTCAAGCTGCAAGAACAGGGTGGGGATTTTACCCCTTCCTTGCCTCCCTGCCCACCCCTGAGACCTACCTTTCCTGACATAGATGTCATCTAAAGATGTCTCAAACCAGCTCATTTCCTCCCAGGGCTGCTGCTGGAAGTTGAGGTCCTGCTCCTGTTCTGTGTCCTCATAGTAGTTTTCATAGTCATCAGCCTCATCTGCAGGGAGGGGTGAGAAGAGAATGAAAGAACAGAGGAACTAAAAGTGCTGCAAGGAGACAAGGTATGAAAGAAGTCATTCCCTGAGATGGACAGTCCTTTTCTCTCTCAGCTTGTTTGGGTTGTCAGTGGATCTAGAGATTACATGACCTTCAGGACCAAAGGTGCCGTTCAGCTCTTCCATAGCGTAGGCAGAGCTCACTTAGTGCCCAGCATGGCCACCCTGAGCAACACTGGCCCCAGCGCTGACCTCTCTAATGCTCCTGAAGGGCGTTGGGGCTCTAGCTGCCCAGCTGGGATGCCACAGAGGGGATGCAGGTATGGGCTCTGTAGGCATAGGCATCAGGATCCCCCCATGTGGCACCACAGCCAGGGCAGATGTGAGGCTGGCACCAGCACAGCGAGAAAAGGAAATTCAAATTACAACAAAAAGAAGGGGTTTTCTTTGTCCAGCTGCTTTGCTGTCCAGGACCACCACTGCAGCATGAGGCACAACCTCCCCAGCATGGGGGCCAGCTGCGTGCAGGGACACAGAGGCCTATCCCGAGGGCAATCGGGAGATGGAGAGCCCAAGGCACCTGCACATCTGTGTGACTCCTCGCCCACAGCACACCTTTCGAGGAGTGAGGGCCCGGCGCAGCAGACACGTGCTGAGGAGCCCATCCCTGCCTCTGCCAGCCCATGTCCTGACCCTCCAGGGGCCAGAGTCCTGACCCTCCAGGGGCCAGAGTCCTGACCCTCCAGGGGCCAGTGTCCTCACAGAGCCTGCAGGGACCAGGGGCTTCTCCAGCCACGTTGAGGGCGCTGTTTGATTGAAGTGGTCCGGCAGCTCCTTGCACAGGTACGGCTGTTGCCAGTGGAACCACTCCAGCGTTTCAAAGACAAGCTATGGTAATGAGCAAAGCTAAGCTATGTACAGAGACATTTTAAAAAGCTCTCCCCCAGGGCTGGTCCGATGGCCCCATGGATAATGCTCTGCCTTGAACTGATTATCGACTATATTATCTTAGTTTTCTCTCCTCATTCATTCGCTTGCAGCCTTTATCTTTATTCTTTTTTCGCTTCTGAAAAAAAGAAAGGAATTCCACCTTTTTACAATGGGTGTTTTATATTTCATATTAAAATAGAACCATCTTTTTTTCTTCTTTTTTTTTTCCTGCATGCCAACTCTCATTTCTCACAAAAAAAAAAAATAGAGGAAAGTTTCACCTCATTTTATTGCTATGTCAAGTCAAGACTCCTATTCCTCAGCTCATTATTTCCACAGGAGACGAGTCTTGACTATGTGCAAATGTTGCAGAAGTATATGCCTTGCTGAGAAACAGAAGGATCTCGCTGAAAGATAAGGACATGGTCTACAGTGAACAAAATTAAATTTAATGTTATGTAGTTAAGGAAGAAAAACAAAAAGGAAGTTTTGCCTGAAATGCAGCCTCCAAGTTCACTTTGTTGGAGAGGAGATTTTGCAAATGACTTGAGGCTGAGGGAACTGTCTGAAGTGGCCTGATTTTGTTTCCCCTGTTTATATTCAGAATCTTAGAGGGACATGTTGGCTTTTATTCCACAGATGCTTTCTGAAGGATGGGGTAGCCCTTTTTATGGAAAAATATACCTGCTTAAAGTTATGAAGGATGAACAGGGGAGCAAGTGATGGCTTCCAATAGCAGACTGCAAACCTGCCAGCAGGCTTTACAGAGGCTGGTGAGGCCTCTCTTGAATCAACAGAGGAAAAATAAGTGCTCCAAATGAGCACAAATAGCTAAACCTTTGCAATCTACCCTGGTTTTTAAACCAACTGCTTAGTTTAATTTTTAAGAAATGGCACTACTGTCACTTAATTTTGTGACATTGGCACAATTTCTTAGCAACAGATTAATTGTTTATTAGCGACACTTATGAAATTACTTGACAGGTTATGAACTATTTTTAAGTGCATCTCTGCTGAAAGCAAGTTGGCCAAGATGCAATTCATGCTTTGCAAAATGTCTGCTTCTGGCGGCTCTGAGAGGTGGGGGAGCTCAACCCCCGCTTTGCACTGATGGGGCAGTTTTGGGACAGGCTGTTGCACACTTGAGGCCAGTGTGGCACCCAGCAGCTCTCAAACAGGGCAACTTCAGGTGGCCAGGGCTGAGGTCAAGCGGGCAGCACTGAACAACCCCTTAAGGGCTGGCAATTACCATTTCAAGAAACTTCATGGCTAAGGCACGGAGTTAAGGGTGTGTGTGGAAAGGGCTCAGAAGACATCAGCAGACCCTTTTTTACCCCGGTCCCCATGTGGATATGGGAGTTGGGAAGCAGAGTTTACTGGCAAGGAGACCAGCCAAGGTGATGTGAGAGAGCAGCAGATCTGAGAAATGACCGCTGTCCCTGTTTTCTACTTTGCCATGCCTCTCTACAAAACTGAGAAAGAGACATAGCTTCTACAGGTCACATGAGTGATGCTTCCCATCTCCCAGCTATTCCATGTCCTCTCCAGCCGCATGAAGCAGTGAAAAACAAAGACCAGAAAATCCTCACTGGGGCACATGATACCAAACTAAAAGATATCTTGTTATTTATCACTGCTTTGACACTAAATAACTATTTGGCTTCCACATCTCTTATTTAAGAAGTGCTCCCATTCCAATTTTTTAAATTATTCATAACAAGCCATAGGTTTAGCAAAGCAAAAACAACACTTTTTTTATCTGAGCACGTAATTAAAGCACAAAGTCTGATACACTGATTGATTTAAACATATTACTAAATCACAGTGTTCATTCTTTGTAAGTGCTGGAAAACCTTAACATGCTTAAAAAAGGCAGTGATCTGACATTTGTCACTGAAATGTGACTATTACATGAAATTAAATTAGACATCCTGCATGCAAATTTTCAAAGAATAACTTTCCTCTGTGTAGTACAAAAAATCCCCCCATAATTGATAGACAGAGATTGACTTTTAAAGCTTCAAATCAGCTTTGAGGTCTGGGTGATCTTTTAAACTGCTCAGGCTTTCATCTGCAGTTTTTCACATTGCCAAGAGCTGTCAATCAAGCAATGGATTTCTGATCAATATCCCCTTGTTCATTAGCTTACACAGGCTCTCTGTTACGGAGAGAACAGATATCCCAACGCCGACAGTCACACTGTTTTCAAAACCTTCACTGGATCAAGTGATGACTAATGTTCTGAGTGGGAAAGTGATGCATTAGGATGCCATCGGGTGACCTGAATTGCGAGGTAACTTTGTTGGACTGCAGTTGTCAAGATGAGTGATGTGCAGAGTTAAAGCCTATTGCCAACACACATCAAGAGCGCCAGAAAGTACCCAGCATTTATTCAAGCTCTCTGAACCTCTGGGGACTGACTGAAATCTGGCCTAATTTAAGCAGAATGAGTTTTCCTACCACTTCTCTAAATACTTTCTGTCTCCAGCTCTGAGATTATTGTAGTGTTATTTTTATGAGGCTGAAATCCTGACTGTATTTTAAATAATGAGATATTCCCCATTTACTTCTGCAGAGATGAGACCTCACAGTATTTCCTCCCTTCTGAGCAGGCTGTGGCTGGGAGTATCTGCAGCTTCAGAAAGAAGGGAGACCAGCTAACAACAAAGCCAGAAAGCCTTTCAAATAGTTTTGTGGCTGTTACTTAAAAGCAGTTTTGCAGCACTTTTTTCTCAGGGGGATGGGTGCGGGGCAAAGGGGGACTGTGATGGCTGAAGGAGTGGAGACTTGCAGGGGCATGGGGAGTAGGAGAGTGTGGGTACAGTGGAGGGACAGATGTAAGGACCATACACCATAAGGCATGGAATGAATGAAGAAACTGTGAAAGGGGTACTCTACCATCAAAAGGCAAATCAACCAGGTGTGTAAACCCTGAAGTCAAGTGCACGACTCTGGCCAAATATTCGCAGAAGTCAAATGCTGAGCTCAGACACACAAACAATTTGGAAATTTGTTTTCTACACGCGTGTTGTTAGACCAGCAACACTGATTTGGGAACTGCTATACGAGGGACAATGCTCCTGTTTTGACCTGAAAGTCAAAATGTCACTGGAATGAACAGGAATGCAGACCTATAATGAGTGCATATTAAAACCCACATTATTTTTTTGCAGGAAAATGAGCAAATATTGTAATATTTCATTAGCGATGTGTTATAAACTCAGATATAAGAGCCACTGAAATAAAAAAAAAGAAAGAGCAGGGCTTACCTGCAAAAATACTAAACATATCAATAAAACCATAATCTTCTACATGGACCAAGTAGGCTGCAAAAGGATGTGTAAATCCTCACACAATCTACACATCCTCACACAATATTCATTACAGCTTTTCCCTTATCAACATCTTAATTCAACACAGCCTTTAACGATTTTTTACTTGCTTGGGCTTGTAAACACTTTTTGAACCTTCTTGCACTTGGGACAAAGCCTTGCAGAAATAAGTTCCACAGTTAGTTGTATGCTGCAAGGGAAAGCCATCTTTCATTTCTTTGACCTCCAGTTTTCATTCACGACTAGGCTCTCTGCTCACCTGTCTCTGAGGTTTGCAGCCCAGCACCACGACCTCCCCTCCAGCCCATGGCCCACCGTGTCACCCACAGGTCCCCGAAGCACAGAATGAAGGCACAGAGTGAAGGCACAGAGTGGCAGAAAATCCTGGCTTGGGACAGAACTGAGAGCTGCAGGTGTGGTCCAGGAGAACCCCGTGATCAGCTGCACTTTGGTACTGCTGCTGTACCTCTGTTCTGGGTTTCATTGTGTCAGACAGCCCACTGGGACACGAGGCAGCCTTGTCTCCTGCACTGACATACAGCACGTCTGGAGTCTGAAAGTGCTCACCACATTACTTGTCCAAAGTCAAACAGACTTCCTACTTGATCATAGGATTTATTTTAAGCTCAGCAAGGCTCTGCATGAAGTTAATATAATTGAGCACTGGGCACTAACTAAGGCTCTTGATGAACCAGATACCAGCCTTTCAGTTTTATATGCAGAAGTTAAAATGAAGAAAGTGAAACCGCTTACCCTCCATCACGTTGGCCCAGGAGGAATAATGGGAAGCCTGCATGAGATAATAAAGTGCAGAGAGTCAGTTCCTGAAAAAACAAAAGCCATCCCAGAGCTTTGCTTACAGTACAAAGATTCTGTTTGCCCCTAGTGCTGGACACCCAGATGAGGCTGTTCCTCACTTCGGAGCTAACTGGGCTGGATTTTAAGAGCTCTTTCAAAAGATTAACCAAACGCCAACAACCCACATGGAAGGTCTGGCTTCTCCAAGCATCCAGTCTAAGACACTGGTCTGGCCTGATTTGGGGCAAACCTGTCCTGAATGAGTTAAATTGCCTCTTTGCTTATGAAGTGATAGCACACTGGCTGTTTGTCTAACTTCTCTGAGATGCCGACAGAGGCTGTGCTCCAAAGCTGCCAAAGCTGGAGGCTGGGATGTGCCTGGGCATGGCAGGGTGGATGCTGGGCACTGCAGCACAGCCCAGGACCCTGTGCCTGGTGCACCCAGTTGGATCTGGACCCCTGAGCTTGAAGGCTGCCAACAGTCTTTGGATGCAGGAGAATATTTCTGGCACCTTCCAGGAGGAAATGCCATGTGTCCCACCTCCAACATAGGGCTCCAGCCTTTCCTGTTTGGCTCATGATCAAGGGCAAGCTACAAAAGGGAACAGAAGAAGATGGAAAACAGCTCTCAGCCTTTGAAGAGTGTGAGGTTTGTCTGAAAGGAAAGGCACTGACTCTACACCAGGACCCATCCCCAGCATGGCGATTTCCATTCGCTTTCCCTCTTGCTCTGAATCTCAGCTGTGGACAGGATTACCTGTCTGCAGTGAGGATACACATGCTAACAGTGGGTGTACAGGAGATTCAAAGCTGCTATTCTACATCACTCCTGCTATTCTACATCCCTCCCTTGATTTTTTTTGGAATAAAACATATTTCCAAACAATTTAACACACATGATAAAGACAGCATACATACATACACAATTATTATGTGCACCTATGCATTGCTATAGATACAATTAATTGTAAATATATGCCCTGTTTAATTGTACATTATATATAGAAAAAATACATTCTCAGATAATGCTGGTTGTGACTAAGAACAAATGAATCAGAAGCAATGAATAAGAAACAGGACAAAACAAAAAGCTCCAAATTCATGTTTGTGAATATTATCTGGAATATATAAATGAGCTTTTGCTTCAGGCATGTTTGCGTCCCTCTTGTGTTTGAGCCAGGGAGAACAGACACTCCAGCTCTCCCCTTCCCACTGACTTTAATGAGAGCTATGTCCCCTGAACCACTCCACAGAGCCCCTTCCCAGGTGCATTTAAGTGAGCCACATGCATACAGAACTAAATCCTTTGCAGCTGGAAGGACACACATCCTCACACAATTGCCCCTCCTGAATGAGTGTGGAGATGATGGTAAATGAGAAGGCTGTAAAAGCTCTGTCCTTGGTGTATATGTTTCTTGAGTGCAGGTACAGCATTTGTCAGATCCTTTGCCAGACCCCAATGGAGGCCATATAAAGCAAAGGTCTAATTGCTCCATTTACAATTAGTGATAGCGTTCATCCATAAACACAGACCAAAACAAACCCTGCAAGTGTACTCCTTTCCTTTGGAGGAATAGATGAAACAAAGAACAAGAAAGCAGCCATGGGAGCAAGAGGAAGCAAACATTTCATCTCCCTTCAGCTCTCTGCTGCCCTGCTGTGCTCTTTGCCTGATGGGGTTGGAAGGGCTTTGGGCCTGCAAGGTTTGACTCAGTGAGCTTACATCTGCACTCAGGGCAGCCCTTGGCAGCTCAGGGAATGCCAGAGGACTTCAGCCCAGGCTGAAAGAGGTGCATCAGGCTCTTCTGTGCCTCAGTTCCCCCAGCTGGAGAGCGGAGATGATGGTCTCACAAAGCTCACACCCCAAGGAATAAGAGATGAGAGATGTAACGCTTTGCTAAATTACTTTCTTTTCCAGATTACCCACCTGCAGGACAGGTACCCTAAACTCCCTCTTGCAATAAACTGGTGCCCTCAACAATGTGCAGGTTTCCAGTAACATCCTTCAGAGCAGGGAGTGGCTTGCTGACTGGTGGCTGAATTTGATTCCTGCTTTCAGATGAAAGCCTCTATCTGCTGCCACAGCATAAATGTTACTGGGAACAAAAGCTCCTGCAGCACCCGGCACAGAGAGTCCAAGAGTTAAACACAATCTTTACCATAAGGCCCCCGTATCTCATTTTGTGCTGCTGCTTTCCCTCCTCGGGTTCCTGTCACAAGCTGCAGCAGCAGGGCTGCAGGGGACAAGACCTCTGGCAGAGCTGACTTCTCAACACAGGGCGTTTCCTCCTCCCTCCTGAGGTCCACCGTACCACTCACCAGACCACACTGGTTTCCAAGCATTTTCACCCTTCCTAGCCAGCATAGGGCCAAATTCTAGCCTTTTGACTCTTGGCATGAGACTTGCTGTGGTGGTGTGCAGCAGAGGAGGAGGAGGAAGAAGTTGTCTCCTTCCCTCCTGTCTGCTGGAGCTCACCCCTTCCTCCGCGCCAGGAGGGGATGCAGGATGTGGGATGCAAGATGCTGGATATGGGATGCAGAAGGAGGCTGTTAGGAGGGGTGCACAGGGTGGGGGTCCAGCGGGGGGCTGCAGGAGGGAGTGCAGGCAGGGGCAGCGAATGCAGGGCCTCCTGCCTGCGGTGCCGTATTGCTCATGGCCAGCAGAGGAGGATCTTGTCCTTCCGACGAGGTGCAACGCTGAGCCCAACGAGGAGCAGCATTCAAACAAAAGGAAGGGGGGCGGGGGGAGAAGAAATCAGACCGTGGAGCTGGTTTCACCAAACAGTCTCCTTGCTGCAGCTCGACACAGATACTTTGTGTGCTCTCTCAAGAGGGAATAAAATCCCTGGATCCTGTTTGTAGCAGGTCTGCAGAGACGAAGGACAAAGCTGGAAGAATTTGCAGAGAGCAATTTTAAATTTTATTACTTTAAGCTCATTAAAAAAAAACTGGCAAAAAAAAAAACAACTAGGAGAGACATTTTTTATGGGTACCAGTGCACTGCTGACTATGGAGCCAATTACGTTTATAGTGCTCCTCAAAAAAAATCGTGAAATTCAAAATATCTAAATTTCACCTGACCTATGTTGTCTTTTGTCACCATAATGATTAGCATTTCACTAAAACTTCGTTTCTCTAAAAAACCATCAAAATTTTGCTAAATAGATTTTGTACCAAAAGTAAATATTGCAGGTACACGATACTCTCCATTTTTCCATTTCAACTCCTCAAGAAAGAGAAACTAATGAAATGTAATAGATTTCAAACAGGAATGCCAGAAACGTCAGCTTTCTTCGTCTCAGGACAGAATCCTATGGCTCTTTCTCAGACAGAAATGTCCAGTTGATCTCTGGCAATTCTTTCTGAATAAACCCAGGAGGATTTGACCCCAAATTCAAGGGAAATTATTTACAGCTGCCAAGGGCATTATGCAGTTGAACTGCTTATTGTGTCTTGGGCACATTGCTACCACTTATTACAATAAAAATGAATCAATAAAACACAAAAGCAAGTGGAAAGAGAGCAAAAAGGTGACAGCCCAGGGTTATGCTATGAATTTACATGTGTGCAAAACAGAATTCCAGAGAAAACAGTGTAACTACTCAAGCTGATATGACAGACTAACAGGAGAGATGAAAATTACCTCTACACATACACACACATTGCAACAAAGCACTACAGGAGTTCAAACATTAAACTGCATTGGTAGAAATTAGCCTATTCACTTAATTGCATTAAGTCCTGCAAATTCTCCTGCAACTTGTCACAAAGTGGCCTTCATGGCAGAAAAACAAAGATTACGCTCTCATTTGTTCATCTGTGCAGTCACAGCCAAGAAGGAGGTGGAATGGGGTTGAACTGGAGAATGAAGATGGATATTTGATCAACTTCCATCCACAGCTGACACAAGCCATGAAGGAGCCATGAGGGCAGACACAGCTACTGCCTTCTCGCAGTGAACCCCTTGATCCCGCTGACAGCTCTCAGTAGGAACCTTTGTCTGGGCTGCTTGCCAAAGGAGGAGGGAATCGACAGTTCTGATGCTCTTACAATCGGCCAGATTTTTGCCTGCAACCATCTTGGGTAGTGACAGTCTTTGAACTTCAAGGGAAAGTGGCTTTTCCAGCAATGACATTGTATTTCTCAGCCAAGGCCATGGTTGCAGTATAATGAAAGCAGGGCATATTATCATCTGGAGCACACATGCAACACATGTTGTATTTTTAGCCTGGGAAACCATTCTCTGACAGGATTCCACCAAAACCTCTGGGTTCTTCACTTCTCTGCTAACAAGACATCTCCTGCCTTCACACTGAACTGCAATGTGTGCATCAGAGTAAATGGTGTGCTCCTTATCGACCGGTCCCAGAGCACCCGGAGATGTTCACATTTAAACTCTTTATTTTGCTGACTATTTAGTTGTGAACTTTTCCCATGGTAGCACCTGATACAAAACCCACTGGGATCCAGGAAAAAAGCAAGTTCCTTCAGAGGTGCTGCTGAAACCAGCTTGTTTCTCTGCTCAGGGGTTACCTGCTCCTGTTTTCCGAGAGATCAAAGTTTCCAGACTAGTCCTTGCACTGTAAGAGATGTCCTGGTAGCAGCTGGGTGGTTTTAAAGCTGCTCACTGGTGGATGAGGTGTGCTTGTGCTCCCGGGTGGAAAACAGGGTCAGCCTCGGATGCCACAGCAAGGGGAAGGTACAAAATGTGTGTCAGGGGGCTGCAGGAGCCGGCTTGTCACACTAACACGAGTGTCTGCGCTATCAAACAGTCCTGCAGCCGGTGCCGGGAATGCAGGTTATGCTGCTAGACTTGAAGCTTATGCAAAGTCATTAAGGCCCTTTAGTTACACGGGATATCAACCTGCACGCTGCAGGGCATAAGCTGATTGCCTTCGGGGGTCAGCGAGGAACGCTTCCCTCTCGGAGAGCACGGTGCAAAGTTAGCTGGGGGCGCTCCCAGGGCTTTGCTGCTTTCCTGCTGCATCAGGCAAATTTAGGCGAGCACTGCAGAAGGGCATTACACCTGACGGGCCACAAATCCGGACGGGCTTGACAGCATTCACTTCTCAGGGATCGGTTCACGACACAGAGGAGCGTGAAGCCCTTGTGTGAGAGGTGCAGCCCTGGAGGGAGGGTGAGGGCAGCAAAGTGGGAGTTTACTACAGGAATGGATCTGTTGTGGGGTAGAAAAAGATGTCAGACAGACCTGACTTTGGAACACCCTAAAATGTTGTTCTCCAAGCACCTGACGCAAGGAGAGACCTGCACTGCTGGTAACAATTTCCTACTTGCTGTGGGCCAGGTGAGAGATAGGCACTGATGATAAGGGGGTTTTTTTGCCATTGTTTGATCTTAATGTGATACTTTCATCCTTCCCTTTCTGCTACTAAGTGCATCTGGTTATTGGATTGGGCAAAGCTAGTGATTTCAAAATACTTTCCATCACTAAATGTCCAACTAAAAGCACATCAATATTTTTGAAGTTACAAAATATTCAGTGAAGAGCCATCTCTGCTACTCTGCCTCTTGCAAGTCTTCCTCCCTGCTGCCAGTGGGGTTGAGCTTGCAGGGAACTCAGATACACGGTAAAGGCCTGATCCAAAGGCCTGTTGATTTAAAAATCACTTTCACTTTTCCTGCAAACATGTGCTGCACCACTTTATGATGGCAGGCACATTTCTACTACAGTACCTTGCTGAGCAGAACTGAAATGAAAAGGAAAAAAAAAATAAAGCCAACTCAAGAAGACCTGCCATATCTGAAGACAATCTTTGGTGCAGTTGCATCATATATGCTAAAGTAAAGAACCAAATTTAGTTCTCATCTGCATCCACCATGCAGTTTTATGCCTTTTATAGAAATAGTTTGGACTCATGCAGGTGAAATCAGTTTCTCTTCAGGTAGTATGAAAGAACTGAATGAAAATTTTTGCCTTAGAATTCTGCTCCAAACCCACCAGATCCATGAATGTCTAAGTGTTTTCCTGTTCTATTTTGACTGACTGAGTGTGATCTACTGCTTAAATCTGTGTTTGACTTCTGCTATATTACACCAATAATATTTGTTAATCAGAGTGTTATTTATAAAAACTCCTTAAATGAGATTCTAATAAAAACGATGAAAGTAGCTAGTTCTGGGAAAGGATGAAAATAAGAATTTAAGGGTCTTTTCCATGATTTCAGCAAAGTGAAATCTCTATTATTTTTTTATTCAAACTCTTTCAGTGCAACTTTTTCTTGGGACAAATAATTAAGGCCAAAATATCCTCTCTTAACTTGTTTGTCATTCAATGGTCACATCATGGCGACTCATTCCCCTCTTTTTTTTTTTTGTTTCTGGGATCCATGCCAAGTGCTAAGCCAGAAAACCTTGTTATATTAATTATGAAGAAAAAGCATGTTTTATTAAAAACTAGCCTGCTGAATATTCTGTCGTGCTGCTTTTCAGTGACAGCAGAATTGCTTTTGCATTTTAGCAATGTTAATGAATTTTCAGGGGCAGAGGGAGATATACTCTACATTTTCCATAGCGATTTTTAAAGTGAAGTCAGATTAGGACTGTCAAAGCTACTGAATCAATTTAACATTTTGGACTAGTTAGGAAAAATCTGGACAAGACTTCATGTTGTCTAAGACTGCCCCCACATCTTCCTCTTTGAGCAGGAATTAACAGTGCCAGTTCATTATGAATTTATTTATTTTATTGTGTTCCCACAATGTCTGTAAAACTGGCATTGAATCATCCTAGAGATGATCCCCTTACTAAGATGTGCATGTCCTACTGGACCAAGTGTGACATATCCACTGCTGACAGCCCTGATGATGCACTAATTAATAATTACTCTACTGTGTTGTGAAAACCACTGATCTCAAATTCACCGAGCTCTTCAAAAAGATCTGTGCCCCATTTAACCCCCTTACTCTATGTTTTTCCCAAGGAATTCAATTTAAACATATCAACATCTGAATTTTTGCAAAGCATTTCAGTAAATATGAACCCGCACACATAGGAAAAGTCACTAAGAAAGCAGATGTTTTAAAGAATCTCAGATTCCTTCATGAGAAAATCTACTTGATTGCTTGGAAGAACAAAAGAAATTTTTTAAAAACTGACTTTTAACTCTCCTTTGATTACAAGTCATTCTTCCAGTCTTCTTTAAAGAGGAGAATGGATTTGGGCAAATATATCAAGCTCTGCCAGAGCAGAGCTCTGGCTACCTCTAACTGTGTTGAATATTTTGCCAGTAACCTTCATCCCACATTAGTGACAACGATAATTCAGACATCCAAAACAAATGTTTGAGAGAAATTTTACATTTTAGGGAAGAGCTTGTGAAAATGCCAAGGCAGTGCCTGCCCCTGACCTGTTTGTTCTGATATCTAGTCCCTTGAGAATGAAGACTAGATATAAAGAAGGAATATTTCATGATGAGGGTGGTGAAACACTGGTACAGGTTGCCCAGGGATATGGTGGATGCCCCATCCATGGACACATTCAAGGCCAGCCTGGATGGAGCTCTGAGCAACCTGGTCTAGTGGAAGATGTCCCTGCCCGTGGCAGGGGGGTTGGAACAAAATGATTTTTAAGATGCTTTCTAACCCAAAATGTTCTATGATTTTAAGATGAGTTGCCCATGCTGCAACCCAGTGTTTTGGGGCATTTCTTAGTACCCGAGGTTGGGGGAGCGACTGCGCTCTCCACTGCACACTCCTGGGAATGGGATGGCCACTGAGCGTCCCCAGATGAGCCATTCTTTGACACTGTGGATGTCTGCTCCAAAAAATCACAGGGCTTCCCCCTTATACCACGTTAACTTGGGCACTTCAGTGTCCTGAAATGCAGATACTCAGCTAAGTGCTCCAGCTGCCTGGGCACGGCTCAGCACGGAGTGGAGCTGGGGCATGGAAAGAAAAGGAGTACAAAAACATACTCACGCACAAACGTGTCGTCCCTAGGAGAATAACCAGTGGAAGAACCTGAAGGGTCAAAGCACTCTTAACCATCCTTATGCTTGCTTTTTCTGGAAATTAGATTTTTCTTCTTGCCTATGTTTTTTTCAGACAAGCCACAGTCTTTCGAGGGTGAGCTACTCAGTGCAAATTATTAACCGTGCTTCAAATATTGTTTAATGTTCAACAGATTGCCCAGATCAAATAAATGCATCCTGTCCAGATAATAACTGCATTGACCACTGGCAAGTGTTCCAATCAGTAACTATCAAAGATGGAAATAGTATAAATTAACAATGGAAACAAGAATTTGCCTTGTATTAGAATGATCTTTCAACTTTTATTATCAACTGGAAAAAAAAGTGTGAATCATACTCACTTTTCTCTCACCTGAAAAATAATGAGATCTAGTTACATAATAGATGATTTTTAAGAATATGAAAGTGTACTTTTTTATTATTTTCTAAATTTCGGACATGAAACACAGTTCAAGCCCTCAAGCTTTTGTTCACTAATGTGAGAACAAGGAATCTTTTCTTTTTATTAGAAATTTAAGTTCTTGGGTAGCCTCTAGTCTCCTGAGGCTGGAGCATTTTTAAGAACAGTAGCAACTGAGGAAATCACAGTATTACTGCAAGAATAAACAACCCTCTATTGCTGAAATGCTGACAAAATTTTGCTGATCAGGTATTGCTTGTGCTACATGATATAAAAACAAGTGAGGAAACAATTCTTCTTCACAGACAATTTTGACCCTGAGAAGGAGGGAGTTGATAGAAATAGTGTCCACATGTTGAAATATAAGGAAGAAAACAGTGAAATCTCAAGGGCTTCGTTGTTCCCCATCCTGAATGTGATTTTCTGGTGAGGAAGATCAGTTGTGAGCACTTCATTACAGACTCTGTGGTAAGCGCTTAAGTTTGGATGCCGGAGAACCTTGTTTCTGACGATTCCTTACTTCAGAGAATGAACAATCCCAAAGGAGATTTCATGCAACAAAAAATACACAAAGAATTTAGGCATGCTGGCTATGCCACATGTGCATGCCTTCAGCAGGTACCTAGAAGCAATATGTGTTTGCGATTTAGTATGTTGGTGGCCAGCCACCGATACAAGTTTATGAAATTCCAGATTCTTTAACTAGTTGGAAAGACAGCAAGATAAAAGGAGTTAGATAACACACGACTTTATGTAATGTGTCCTTGAGTAAGCTGATTTGCACTGAATTTTAATAGAGCCCTGATTCATCAAATCTCAAACAGAATTAAGGTATGGACTGGATCCTAATAACATCATGCTTTATATCTATGAAAGATAAATTAAAGGATGCAAAACTGCTATTGACAAACATTGATTATATGTACTTTGATGGACTTTGAAGTTGTGCCAGATGCGTCTTGTCAGCCTCCAAAGTTTTCTTTTAAATCTCATTGCATAAGGCTTTTACTTTTTAATTATTTTTTCCCTCAGCCTCTTTGATCAAGAAAAAATGTAGATCATATTTGTGTGATGCTATTTCCTATGCATTTTATTTAGATATGCCCTTGTGCACGGCTCATGATATGTAAAAAATGTTACATGGCACGTAGTGATCTTACCCTGTTATCCGGGTGCTATTTAATACTTAATTGACCTTCTCAAGCTGCTGAGCGAAATCCTGCCATGTGCAGAGAGCTAGCACAACGCTCATATCTTTTTGTACCACATAAATCTGCACAATAAGATGCAAAAGACAAGATTGTTGGTCTGTCTTAGCTCCCAGGGGGATTTTGACCAGTGAGGATGTCCAGTGGGTCCATTTCATTCTGCCCTCTGCCTGTGGCAACGTGGTCCTCATGTCAGGCCCAATGGGAAGACAAACCTCCCTGCAACTTCTGCTGATTTCAGAAGATGGACTAAAGTTTAAACAAGAAATTTAAAAAAGTGAAAGTCTTTCATTTTCCTATGTATGGAAATATCTTGTCAGCAGGGATCTTCAAGAAGCTGGAAAGAAGATTTGGAAGCATTTTGATGCATCAGAGTTGTGAGCCCACATACACCAGCTTGCTTTCCTCGTCCCTCAGGATATGGCCAACCCTTTCAGGGCACAGGAGGGCGTAAAGGATGGTGCTGTGCATGGCAAAAGGCTTCAAAGGTGGTGCAGAAGTTACGTGCAGGTATTCTTTTTGGGGGGATGGACCCATTCCCTTGATCTCCAAGCCCATCCTAGTGATCATGGCTTGCACATCAAACATGAAACACTCCTCTGTGACAATTTAGACACTTCTCTGTGTCTTCAAACAATAAACATGTAGAAAAAAATTAGATAAAAACAATCAAATCCCTTAAAATTGATAATAACTAGATGAAAACAAATGTTTTAAATACTGGATCAGAAGGTGGTGGTGGGGGTTTTCTGCATAGCTGTCAATACCGACTTGAACAAATCATTTGCTCTCAATATTCCTTCATTCCCATCAGAAGAGTGTGGGTAGTAACTTATTTTCTTTCACTATGTCCTGTCTGTTTAGATAATAAACTCTTCTGGCTCAGTATTTTTTCCTATATTAATGAGCAGCTCCAGGCAAAAGACATGCCCTATCCTTGCTGTGATGTCTACTATAAAGGAAGGAAAAGAATAACCTAAAAGACTGTAGTCTCAAATGATTTATTTGGAATTACTACTAAGTATTATACTCTGTAATGCTTGAGCAGCTTTGGTTGCCAGAATAAACAGCAGAAACATTAATTTGCCCTATTTTTTTTCCCTAAAATGGGAATTTCCACTGAAGAAATATTACCCTTGGATATTTTTCTGCCACTGTACAGAACACTCGAATTCTGATCCTGGAAAGCATTTCGAGCCCTTCCTGGCTGATAACTCTTCTCCATCCTCCAACATAAATGAATATTCTACACTGGTTTTACCTACATGTGTCTGGTGTGTGTGGATTATTATGCTGTTAGACACGCTGACTGCAGATCTAGTTATTAACACCAGAATAAATAAATCACCACAGCTGTGAGGAAAGAGAGCAAATTCCTAAGATAAAAGCAAAATAAAAATATCTACTATGTGACACTAACAAAAGCAGAAGTTCTAGAAACTTGCTGGCATCAGCCTACAAGAGCACAACCAGATCCTTCAAGGGTAGGGACATCTTTCTTCAGAGTCAACAGCAATGCCATGGAATATGCTTGGATGCTTTGACTTTGGTCTTTTCCACTGCTATCATTTTGTGGCTTTCTTTAATTAACCTAATAATTCAAAAGCCCCACACACATTAGTGTTTCCTTTTAGGAGTGTCCTCCACTTGCATTAAATACAAGTCCTTTTCAAACTGCAAATGGAAATGAGAAAGCAGAAGTCTTATTATTGCTCTTTATAAAGAAGAACTGGAGTTGAGTGAGAGTATAGGGAATTGACTTTTAATATAAAATCTGCGTAATAGAGGAGGGGTATTTTCTATGAGAAATTCATCTTGGTGCAGAAAGCCAGCACGAAGTCTCGACATCACTTAAATCAACTTTTAGAGTGTTGTGGTTGCATTTTGTTTCATAATTCTCTCTAGCAGCACATTCCCAGCTATGGTTTCAATTCTTGGTCTCAGATCAAAAGCACAGTAAAAAATTTCAAGACAATCAAACAAACAAAAACCAGAATAAGTGCAGGCAGCAGAAAGTTCTGTTGGTCATGCAAGAGGGTTCTTCCCACATCCATGCTGCCGTAACCCAGAAGTAACTCACCAAAGATTTTGTGCAAGCTTGGAGCTGGTGCAAGAGGCTCAGCTGGTTGGAGAGAGAGGCAATCCCAGCCCAGCAATGCACACAAGAACCAGCAGGCTCTCTCTGGCACTGATTTGGTACCAGACTTTTCCTCTGAAGGTGCATAAACAGCACCAAGCCCTTGAGGAACAACCTGCCACAGTGGAGCTTTGTCCATGTCCTCAGTCAAAGACTGACATATGCCTGGCCAAAAGATTTTCTGTCCTCTTCTGGCCTCTTGGGTGTTCTTTTAAATCTTTCCTATAAGAGCTCCAGATATTCTTGTTAGCTGTGCTGCTTTCTGAGCCCTTTTCTGTGTCTTGGAGCTGCCTGCTAAAAGCATTAAAATTGTAAAGTGGGGGATGAAGGAAGACAGTTTTGCTTTCAAGCTGAAAAACATGCATCAAAGCCCCTGTAGTAAATTTACAGAGTATTAAAAACAAACAAAATCTGACCGTAGGGTAACATCATTTTAGGAAAGATGCGATGGCCTACCTCAAAGTCTGCATTTAATGTGCACAGCTCTCACTTAACCTGCCTAGGCTATAAATCCCAAGGGCCAAATTCTGTCCAACCATCCTAAAACAGAGATATTTTTAGACTGCAAAGGTAGAGCTAATATAGTCTCTGTGCTCCAGTTACCAAACACCTCTTCCACAGGCCCCATTGGTTGCTCTCCAGACAAAGTGGAAAGCAGGAACATTAATCCGAGGGAACTCGTACAAGCAAAGCCATAATAAAGCATGACCACCATGCTATTTTGCATGTATTTAGGGGCAATCACAAATTAAGAAGTACTTGGATTAAAAAAAAAATCCAAGACATTCCTCCAAAATACATAATTCCACAGTAATTACAGCAATTAAAAAAATTATTTCCACAACAACCACCCCCCCCCACCCACTTTTCTTACTTTTAAGAGGACTAAAACATTTTTCATTGGGTTATCATTTGTTTTCAGGAAAGGAATCCAGGTGTTCATACAGTAATACATATACTAAATATCTGGGAATTCTTTGGCAGAATAATTTAGTATGTTGTTCAAAGTTTTATCTGAATGACTGAAATAAAAGAGACAAATAACTTCAGGTGCAACAATGCACAAATGTTGTGAGTACAGCTATGTACTTCTGATAGAGCCAACACATCTTACTTGAGTAAGAACTATACAAATATTCTATTCTCCTAAAGTGTTTAGATTTCCTTGTGCAGCACACTGAATAAGAATATACAGCACGTTTTAGACTTTTATTTATTTTCTAATGGTCACTACTGGATATTGACAGAATTATTCATCTGAATGGCCAGCTGAAAAGATGCACAGGGTTGCAGACCCTGCCTTAGCTCGTTGTTCTCATACATGGAGGTGGTGACGTGTTGCAGCTCTAGTGCTTATGTCACGTTTATCTTGGCTTCATATTTAACTTGGCTGGCCTAGTGTGATTAACAGGGCCAATTGGGTTGAACATAAAGATGTTGAATTAATTTCAAGCCTGGCTTCCACAGGTTGCAATTACTCTTTTTGTTCCATCATCTCAGATCTAGATTTTGACCTGAATTTTCTTTCTGAGAAGCTCTTTTTCTGTGGAATACTGATCCAGTATTCAAGCTCATTTTTCACATAGTTGGAGCCAAACAAGTATTTTTCTTAAATTTAAGTTCGTGAAACTTCTAACAGAAGCAGAACAGCATGGTTTGCACTTTTTTCCACGTAGCAGTGACAACTACAAGTAAAACTGATTACGGTTTTTATAACCTGTTTGGGATGAGAAAGTTGTCTCTTGAGTAGCAAATGCTAAATGTGAGCACCAGATCAATAACTGCAAGGCTGATAGTTTGTAAATTAGTCACCAGAATTGTGAGCAGATCCTAAGGGATTTTGTGTTCTCTTTGCACTGAATACATCCTTACCTTCCTTTGAAAGCCTCAGCCACTGTTCTTCCCCCTTGTTCACTGCATTCAGCACTATTTGCCTGCTTCCCTTTGGTCCTTTTAACTGGCCTTTTTTTGACTAAGTGGCTACAAAATCTCTTTTTCTCCCATTTCCACTCTCCAATTTCTGTTCTCCTCATTGCAATCAAAATGTGCAGGCTTTAAAGATATGCTGATGGAAAGCATCAAGTGCCAGACCCAGTGAAAGCAATGGGATCAAGATGTTTGCAGCCCAGAGAGTCTCTGTGTTCACACCACCAGCACAGCCCTCAAAAGGCTAGACTGGGGATGGACAGACCCAGCACCATGAAAAATCAGGGTCTGGGGTTCTTTAAGGAAAATGCAAATGGTGTCCAGGGACGCTTCTCTTGTTAACAGCCAACAATCAGTTGTATCAGATCAGTGTATCAGATCACTGGAAAGTCACCATGGGTTTTTTTGCTACAGAGTTCTAAACCAAAAATTGAGCATTTTAAGGTTGAGAAATTTTATATGAGCCTACAATGACAATGTTTCATGATAGAAACAGTCAAGTTCTTCCTTTCCTAACCCCTAGTAATAACATGAACATCCTGGTTGACAATCTTCCTGTGATGCATCACAGTCTCCCAGAGAGAAGAAAAGAGGGGAGAGACACCATGTTCCTACGAAATGCTTCACAAAAAGGTTATCAGTGGATCGTTTTGGCTGTTGTTAAAAAGAGCTTTTGGGAAAAAGTTGATATTTTGTGTGTAAAACAGCACTTTTCATACAGTGGGTTTAGACAGGCCCCTAAGCTTTCACTGCAAATTTTGAATGTGGAGGTGCTGGTATGGGTGGCAGCACGTATCAGTGTTTACATTAAAAGTAATTACAATGATGTTATAATCATTCCTAAACCAGGCATTGCAAAACTGAATAATTTATTGTTAAGCTTAATGCAAATGTGTTCCAAAGTGGAACTGATTCCTGAACAGCCTGATCTCAGCTCTTTAGTGACATGTTGGAGACAGCAGAGCAATATGGTTACATTATTTTAAAGTCTGTGGTCTGTTATTAGAGTACACGATTTTTTAAGTGTGTATTTATTTCCTCTTTTCCCTTTACCATGGTGCCTCCTGGTAGCACAAAAGTTTCTGCTCTCTGACTCACTCACTTGTGCACTTAACTGAGTGGGACCCCCAAAACTGAAGCAAAGAACCCCCTTGAGGGAAGGAACTTTCACACCATGTACAGGATGCTTTGGAAGAGGGGGTTCCAGGCAGGAGGAGAAACTGGAAAACCCTTTTTTCCCAGCCCCTGAAGCAGATATTCCTATGGGGAAGCTGTCCAGCTCCTGGCATCTCATCCAGCAGGAGGGTCTGACAGACAGACAGACACTGCACATAAATCCCCTTTTCTCTGTACATCTTTGGGTCCATCCTTCCAGCAACCTGCCCCATATACCTGGTGCTCAAGTAAATTCCAGAGGAAGGAAAAAGCATGTCTGAAGTTCCCCCTTCCCCTTCCTTCTCTGCCCTTCCCTCCCCAGGCAGAAGTACCCGCTCCATGGCCCATATTTGCAAACTTTTTGCTTCTTTGAGTGATTTTCATACTCTGAAACAGCATCATTGAATTTTGCTTAGTTAAGTCAAGACGGCTCATGTCAGAAAATGTTTGCTAGATTGGGTCTCATTTTGTAACATTTCCCCTCAAAGGATGATTCAATGATGCATCTTAGAGTCAGATTCCAGAGAGGGAACTAAAAGAAACATCAATAAAAAAAGAAACTGTGAGGAAACTAAATATAGAACAGGCCAATATGAATTAAACAACATCCTAGAAATCTTCACACAATAATTGATTTGCTCATTTGTACTTCTTTCTATTCTTTAATCTTTCAGCAGGGCTTCAATCCTCCCCCCATTGCTTTTTTAATATTCTCTGTTCATCTGTTGTCTACAATATTGTTTCTGATCTCTCTCATCCCATCAATCATCTATAAAAAGAGACTAGTCCACACACTCTGGTCTCCAATCCTAATGACTGTAAAGAACTAATCACCTAAACTGAGTGATGTTCATTGTTGTAAGTGTCTCTTTGATTTATTAAACATCTCTGTATAAATTCCTGCATGTTTTGCAAGTTGTTTCCTAGAACCTGTATGAAGGCACTTTGAAATCCTAAAACTGGCTGCTTATGGGGTTTTTGGTTCACCTAATAAATGGATTCTTGCCATGAAAAATGAGCTTTTACTTAACTGAAAGGACCACTCAATTCCAAATTCAGGTCAGAGCCTCAGTTTGAGCTTTCCCTGAATATACAGCAAACTTACAAAGGACACTCATATACACTTTATATTAATTTGAAAACACTGTGTGCATTGCTTCGGGATGTCTGCCTGCTGATGGAGAGCCATAGACACTATGGAAATACTCCTAATAATGGCATTTTCCCTGGCTGTCACTTTCACATGCTGTTGCAAGCTCTTCAGTTGAGTGGGCTTCCAATCTGGTTAATTAAAGCTTAAGGACTGAGCGTGTTCACAATCTGTCCTTGTCAAAACGATGTTTTGAGCACTGTGCCATCAGTGTGCAACTGCCCCACATGGTGACACGGTGGGATCTGAGGGTTGATGTTGGTCTCTGTGACCACACATCAATGGCCAGGCCACTCAATGCCCCACCAAGGGATCTGGGTGTCACCAAAATTGGGGATTCTCAAACGGGTGCAAGATCCAGGTTTTGGGAGCTGTCTTCCCTTCTCTTCTGGCCTCACTTGAAAGGAAAAGAGATACTAAGGGCAGAGCAGAATTCAACGCAAGCAAGGTATGTCTGAAGACTGTGTGAGGCTTTTGAAAGGACCCAACATGTTGTTCTCGAGAGCTAATTGCCAAAAATGGGAACTAGACAAAGCATTAAATGGGCACAGCTGTTGGCAGAACCACACTCAGGGAACAACACTCAAAACAGAGGACCAGTTCCACCAAAAACCCCTCTCTGTGCTTTTCATGCTATTTCACCAGCACCTTAGGGTGCAGGACTGGAAAGAAAAGGTATAAAAGATTTGAATGATGCCATTCTGGGAAGGATTCTTTGCCAATGAGAACTCCATTCCCCTTTCTCATGCTGGATTTGCACAGAATATCGAGTGCATGCTAAAAATAAATGCATACTCCTTAATGTTCACCCCAGTCTTTACAGCAGTCCCTGGCTAATGAACCAGCCACTGTTACAGGCGGGTGAGTTTCATGCATTGATTGCCTCAGTGCCTCATACTAAGTAAAAAGGACGTTAATAATCTTATTATTACAGAAACATCATGGAAACTCATAAATATAGATTCAACAGTTAACATCACAAATGTGTGAAAACCCTTTTTTCAGCACAGTATGGGCAGAGTTATGCTGTCAGGCAGAAGAAGCGGGGAAAAAGTATGTGTAATTTATTCTATAGATTTGCCCACTTTTTATGTTTACAAAACGTCCATTAATACCTTACAGATTTTGTGTTCTGTAACCATGAGCAAAGCAGTCTCCTACAGCCCTCTGGTTAGGGTGCTGTAAGGCAGGCAGGTAAGTCTTGGTTTGGTGTATTTAGCTCACAGGGGTTTCCTTTTCGCTGTGTGGTTAGCAGATTGCCGAGTGTTACTCTTAGAAGGAGATTTTGTTTCCTTGCATTCCCTTTAGCACTCAAAATTTGCTCTCTGCCTGTATCTCAGGATCTCAAGCAAACATCAGTGTTTTGTGATTACAGTTGTCACCTAGAGTGATTCTCTCTGCCACAAGTGCCTAGGCTCAGAAAGGACTGCAATACAGAAACACAGGAGAAGAGAGGTCTTTTCTCCCTCTCTCTCTCTCTCTCTTTCACTTTTGTTTTAAAAGGAAAATGTGGCAAGGATTTTTGGGGGGGGGGAAATACTTTTTCCCCAAAAAACAACTACAAATAAAGTAGATTTACATTTCTATTCAAGAAAATATTCATGGAACTGATAAGTGAAATTTATAATATCTCCATTATCTGTACTCATACATATATGTTGTTGCTGTAAAAAGATATTTCTATTAATATTAGGTGAGAGAACTCCATTACCCTGTTATAAGAACATAAATAAATAATAGCCATCTGCAACACTGGTGTCAGCATCTTTATCACAGGTGCTGATTTGGGCTGGATGACTCCCAAATGCTCAGGAGGGAGAGGCTCACTGCTATTCCGAGAAGCTCCCACGCAGGGCACCGTCACACAAATGGACGAAGATTAGGAACAACTGACAATTTCTACCTGTGTGAACTCCCTGCACCACAGAAAGGCTTGCAGGGAGAAATGTTTTTAAAGAGCTTCAGAAGTAAAGTGCAGGCAGGGTAGAGGCTTTACGTTGTGAGAAAAGAGAACTAACAGGAGACCTGAAAGCTTGCAAAGAATTTAACCCCCAAGCAAGTCCCACCAAAGCACTTGCTTCGAGTCACAGCCCACCACTCTGCAGCTGGATCACCTAAACTAATACTGTATCCTTAAAATATTTACTGATGATACACTCCATCTACAAATTTGGTAGTAGTGGTTTCACTGAGAAATAATCTGTGATTTTTCTCTGTACAACCATGACATTTTCAGATCTATTATCTCACAACCTACCTCAATCTTAATTTTTTTTCCTCTCTTGTCAAACAAATGCTTCCCAAATCTCTGTGGGATAAATATAGTGATGATTTAACCCGTTTCACAGTCTACTGAGCTTTAAACAAGTCAGCTCATCTAGGAATGGATATTATGTATTTTACAGCCTTGGTTTGGGAGAAAATCCTACATCTTGAAGAAAAGAAACAAAGACTTTCATTTTCTGATTTGTGTGAGTGTTGTTTGGGTTTTCTTTTCTTTTCTTTTGTTTTTCCCAGAAAGATGGCTGCTGCTTGAGAGGCACCAAGCAGTAAAGAAGGCTGAAAGTAGTTAGCCTTGGTGGAGGTGAACTGTACGGTTAGAGGGCAGAAAAAGAGGTCAGAGGTATATATGATCAATACAATATTGCACAGGAATTGCCACAGAGGACACCTCAGACCCACTTTGTGTGAGCACTTACAAATACCTGTCTGTATCTCCAATCCCTGGCTCAGCTGAAAAGGGTTCTGTATCTTTGACGTGAGGCAAGAAGATCTCCATCCCCGCAGTTCTACTGAGATTACTCAGCTGTGAACAGATAACTCGATACAAAGAAGAGGAAGAAAAAGCAAGGAAAAAAGTAGAAGCAGACAATTTCATAGAGCCCAAACCAGACAAGACTCTCTCTGATGACCAAGGGAAAAGCTTTGATAAACGGTAGGGCAGCTCCTCAAATCCAGGTCTCTGAAAGTGGGGGTGGAACACTGCAGGAAATAATGTGAGAGTCCCTGCTGTGGGAGTCAAGGGAGACAGGGAAAATAGTTCAGGTAATAAAAAAAATGTTAATATTACCAGAGTGGGATGCATCTGAGTATAATTCCAGACTTTTAAGTTCAGTTTTCAAATGTTGGAGAAAGAAAGAGGCAGCCTGCTGCCATCTCACTAGTTTGTCACATTGGGTTTAAGGTGTGGAATAAATCAAAACTTTTTTTTTTTTGGAACATGGTACAAAGAAATGCATTAATAATACATGAAAAAATGTTCATCACGTTGGTGTGCATCAGTAGAAACACTATTTTAAAGAAACTATGAGCAACACATGAAACGATTTGACCTAGGTTTCACTTCTGATGTGTCTGGGTGGGGGCAAGGCAAGCATTTCTCTTACCTACTGATGTGCTACATCTGTGACTTCCCACTTGGGTAGAGAAGTTGGGTTCCCAAAGCAGGGATGATTTTTTTTCCCTACAAGCAAGAAAGGAAGTTTGAATTCTCTGAGCCATCCCCTCTAAGTGCATTCAGGAGGAACAGAGAGAGAAATAAAACAAAACCTCCCAGTTGGGTGGTAGCTGCCACAACTTTTCCTCCTCTGCATACTGGATGTTTAAATGTCTATAGACTCTGATGTTTGCTGAGAACAGCAGTCATGTTTGTGCTCAGCTCTACACTAGTGCAGACATGGGACACATGCACATGCCCACGTCCTGTGCCTTTCTAAATTCCTGTGATTTCCTTCCCTGTAGCTTCCAGATACACGCTTTAAAAAAATTTAAAGCTGTTCTGCTTAAAAGTATACAATTTCTGTTTATGGAAGAGCATAGCTGTAATAAATATTTGCTTTTAAGCTAGCTGAATCTATCAGCAATCAGAGTGTGGGAAAGATCAAAGGGAAGACTAGATAAACACAAAAATGTCATTTGTGATTTGGATTGTGGTAGTGCCCAAAAGCTCCACACAAAAATGAGGACTCCTGAAGTCGGTTCTGTACAGGCAAAAAGCGTAATTTTCTTGTCTTCTGAATCATCAAAGGTCTCAACAGGCAAATTGGACCCAAGGGGGATGACAACAGACAATTTCTCTTAGTGACCAGAATGAGGAAATATTCATTTTGCCAGGGCATCTCTGGTGAACTTGGTTTGCAAGAGCTGTGGGCACCCTCTCCCCAGCTGGTGACGTGGTAACAAGGGATGGGTGGGTTCCTCCACCTCTGTGGGTGTCTGTGTGCAAGAGGGAAAGCTTTGGAGACCTTGTGCTTTAGGAATACAAGAGCTTTGTCTCCACCAACTCTTCTGTGAGCTCCCCGTCCTCTCAGGGCTGGTCAAACACAGTCAAAGTGGGCAATTTCCTGCACTTAGTGAGCACTTGGTGGACAGAGAGAGAGGGAGAGATGCACAGTCACTTGTCTGTGCTGCCCCACACGAGAGCCTGTCATGCCCCACTTTCCTACACCTGTCGGAGGACACCTGAGCTGTGTCTGCACAAGTGGAGAGGGCAGGTGTGTGCTCTGCATGTGTCCTGCCAGGGGGGAACCACACCTGACGGGTCCTCACAGGGCTCTCTGCATGGATTTCATTCCTCTCTTCCAGTGCATTCCCACTCCATCACCCTCCTGGACCCAGATATTCAGGTGGAGAGCATGGGAAAGGGGGAATACACTGCTCCAGCAGACAGGCATTGCTCTCCTTATACATGCCTTCAGCCTGTTGTCACCATCTCCATTTGTAGATTTGTGAACTACTTTTAACTTATTTAATAGACTCTCACAATAGCAAAAAAGGCCCTAAGGAAAGAGAATAAAAGTTGTTACTTTGCTAAGACCTTGCCTGGCAAGTTTCAGCTCAGAAACCCCAGAGAATGCAGAAGAGATTAATGAAAATGCTGAGAATCACCATAATAATTCCAACTACCTGCGCCAGTGTCAGCAGGCTCAGCAGGGCCTGTCATTAGAAAGCCCCCTTTTAAATGGGTGTCCCTCCTATTAGTTAAATTATCTAGACTGTGGCGAAGAATATTCCAAGGTGACAGAAATCAGAACAGTACAGACTGCTAAAAATGAAAATCAGATAATTGCTCATAAATTACTTCTGGGGTCTTTCAAGATCTTTCGGTCTTGCTGACTGAAAGGGAAGTCATTTGGAATGCAATAATTAAAATAAAAGCTGCAACATACAGGAAATGTGGTTGGAAGGAAGATATTAAGAGATGTATTGTACCTGCATAAATTATCATCTGGTTTTCGATAGCATCCTGAATTCACACTTATTCTCCTCAAAAAGCTAGTAGGGATGAGAACCTTGCCATGGAGACCATCCCTGGCTCTGGTTCCCAGTCTCTTCCCTGGATCTTCACATATATTCCAGCCAGGGGTAAAAGGGGTCTGGGTATTATTGTTCTTTCTCACACGTTTTCCCCCGTGCTGTGTCTGTTTAATGCTCAGTGACACCCACCCCTGACACTGGGGACCAGCAGATCTTCCAGGGTGGCACAGCAGCCCTCAGGTCCCTCATGACTTCAGTCCCTTCAGAGAAGGGAGACTGCCCTGCTCACATGAACTGAAGGGAAACCCCAAAATTTCCTCCCTTGGGATGGGACCTCAAGACTTAACCAGGAAATATTTTAAACAGAAGGCCTTTTCTCCTAATTTGCCACATCTGAAGGCAAAATTAATGTCACTTGGTGTTCAGCAGAGCCATCTCTACATTAGTTTTTTTCAGTAGTTTTAGATGAAAGCTGCTGAGAGACGGAAGGGGTGCTCTGATGAGCTGAAGGTCAAGACACTGTCACCTTTTCAGCTGTATTCTCTCTTCTTTTTCTGATCATCCCACACAGCTACCAACTGTTTGGAGGAGGATAGCCATGCAACTCCAGAAAATGTCTGTTAAAAATCCATTTGACACTCATTTACTGCTGACCACGTTTGGTCTAAAAACGTTAAGAAACTATTTCACCCCTCTTGGCATTTTTTGGACTACATGGAGATATTTTTTCAGACTTTTCTTTTTGCCTTTTAAAACCAGGCTGTATTTTTTTAGTTGCCCAGAGGACTTCATGCATGGGCTACTCTATAAATAAGACTTATTATTCCCCAGGGACAAATATAGTTTCTTTCTCAGAAGTTGCATAATAGTTCAAGTGGGATAAACAGGAGTTTTCTGACGGTGTCAGGTTTCACAATTAAACTGAGGACAGTTCATGCTGTAAGAGGATAGTCAACCAGTTTTCAAATCATTTTTTAATGATTTTTAAATCATTTTTAACTTGCTGAAGCCAGCAAGTCTTCTGCCCATGAGTTACAGCTGGCAGTGAGAATGGGATGACATCAGTCACCAACTAGTGATTCTCCGTGGTTCCCCAGAGAAAAAATAAATTTGGTTTCCCCAATCAAATTTATAGCTAGGAGGAGGTAGGGAAAGCTATAAAGTCTACCAGGCTAGCATAACAGGCTGGCACTGTTATCCTGATCTCAGTAAGGCCAAGGACTGTACAAGCAGCTGAAATTCCCTGTGGTGTTCAAGGCAAGGCGGGAGAAATCCTGCAGGACAACCACTGCAGCATGGACAACACTGTCTGTTTCTGGGAAGGAAAATGAAGGATTTTTATCTCCAGGGCTGCTTCTCTGTACTTTTTGCCAAAAATAAATTAACCCCACGAATATAGAACAAATGTACATATATTACAGGGCTCCTTTCATGAATAAAGGATGCCAGGTCACCTAACCTCCATCCAAATGAGCGGCGCAGGAAGGGAGAGAGGAGAAGTGAAGGTAATTTGATGTTACAGCAGGGAGGAGACAGGGGTTTACAGATAGCTGAATCATCCAACAACCCCATCTCTCAGAAAACAGCAAATATCACACAAATTCAGATGATTTTCATCAATTTGTCCCCTGCCCTAGCACTGCTGGAATGTCCTCTAGCCAGATCTCAGAGACCTTTCACACTGCAGACATCGCAGCCTCCTGGCACAGCCCCTTCCAGCATCGCTCGCGCTGCAAGGCTGGACCTCAGCACAAAGGAACGGACAGGGATGATTTCCCTGGTTATGACATCACATTCCCCACAAATAATGCTTTGCCCCAATCCCATCACCTAAAGCTCCCTTAACACCTGGTGGTTTAGTACATGTTCAAAATTTCCATTACAGTGAGTCTTTACTATTCTTCCTGTTCTTTAGGCTTAGGAAATATTTTGCGTAGGATTCAGGGCATGCAGGTGGGAGTGTTCCTGCAGCCTGACCTTTCTATAATCTGTAATTCTCAGTGGCTATGGTTTCACCTTTATCTGGAAACTTATAGGAAAAGTTCTCTTTTGGAACAAGGAGAAAAAGGCTGATTAAATAACTGCCTATCAGTTTCTGGAGTGGTTATCCCTCAGTGAATGCCTGAAATCAGCAGTCAAGAACAAATAAAGAGCTCAAACTCCATTTTATAACTAGATCTCGGTATTACATTGAAATGAAGCCAACTGTTCTGAGTGGCACCTTTGGAACTTGACCACAAAAGGCACCACAGATCTGGTGCTCAGAGGCACCACTGAGGTGTGTCTGCAACACTCTTAGTCATGTTTAGGGGCCAGGGCTCCTATATTTAGGGCTCAGGGCTCCTGGCTGAATGCACTGAGATGGACGGTGTGTTGTCAGCATGTGTGAAGTATGTGTGTGCAGCCCAGGGGAGATCAAATTCATTTGTAGACAGGGGCACTTTGAAGTCTTCCTGTGCAGGAATCCACTAGAGAGCAGACGGATATCAGGCTGCAGAGTTGGTATTTTGTGACAGGTCTCAGTTCCTGCACTGCCAGTTTCACATGCTCCTCTTAAATTTCCCTGCTCCTTTACCACACTGCTTCTATATACTTACTGTTGAAGAATATTTACATGAAAAATGTTCTAAAGGGAGTGAGGTTAGCAAAACTGTCAACTGGGCTAAAAATATTAAGCAAATCTTTTCTAGCCTTCATGAAGTAATAGATTTCTAGGGCTGCTTACTCAGGGCTTCTAGTAGGCTGCTGTACTCACAGGAGGGTGCTTTCTTAGCTTATTTTATGCATCAGTTTTATGTAGAATATTTGTTGGTTTCTGTGAGTGAAAAACATATATTTTCTGGAGTTTCCTTACCTCAAGGAGAAACTAAATGTAGGTTTTCAGCTTGGAGAACATTAACTTTTTGTGCAATTTAGCTAGCAAATGACAGAATCATAGAATCATAAACACCATGATAGAAGGGGACATGAAGGATCTGGTCCAACCTTGCTTGCCAAAAGCACAGTCTAGACAACCTGCCCCAGCACCATATCCAGCTGAATCTTAAAGTCCCCAAAGTTGGGGAATCCAAATGTGAAACCATATCTGCTCTTGAGGAATTTCTCTAGCCTGGAGCAGATAAATGCCCAGAAAACACTGGGAAAGGAAACCTGCCTTCTCAGATAAGCATCCAGGCACCTAAGCCTCTGTATCAAAGACACACAGAAACACTGGGGCAGTTTTGGTGGCCCTCCCACAAGGTACTTGTGTGTTTTTCCATCCACACTACCCCTGCCCAACTGATCAGGGCTCACCCCTGCACACAAATGAACTGGACCACGTTTTTGGTGAAGAAACAGGGAAGATGGAAGAATGGGTGTCCTGCTGTGCTGGCTGAAAGAGAAGGACAGAAGGAATACAGGGAAGAGGGAGGGAGTGAAGCTGCCAAATGCAGCTGCAGTGTGTGACATTGGGACAGACAGCGTGGAGGGGACAAGTACACATGGGATGGAGCAAATTATGCAGTTTGTTTACTCTGCAGTGATGAAAGAGAAAGGTCAGTTTCTATACACCCTGGCTCATAGGCTGGCATATATGATTCATATATATGTATTTAATGTCTTCTGTATCTCTCTGGCTCAGGCTGCCACTCATTTCTAGTCTTCTAACAAGCAGTCTTTTGAACAGCATTCACGCTCACTTTTTAAGTTTCGAAAGAAGCATCTCTTGTTGTAGAAGCTGCTGCTAATGAGAGATGAGGCAGAATGAGGAGACAGCACTACTCCAGGTCGTCTCAGTGTTGTGCCATCCTGTGCTGTGTGAGCAGATGACAGCAGTGCTCTTCACTGCTCTGGCTGCACCATATGGGTCAGAGTCTGTGTTAGCACACCAGTAACCATTAACCTGGCCTTTGCAACTGGCTTCCAAAAGCATCTCTGAGCATTCACCTTTTGTTCTGTATACAAGAGTTGCATTCAAGAAAATGTCAGTGAGCAGCAAGATAGGGCTCACTACGACAGGAGCTGCAGAAAAGCAAAGTCATGGCAACACGGAATTCAGCCCAATCCAGGCAAATAAAGAAACTGTCTCTCCCTGGCTTGATCTGTGCAACGGGACTTGCACTTCAACTCGCAGTCACAGGAACGGGCTGCGGCCAGAAAGTCCCTCAGCTCTTCCCACCACTGGGCACACACCCAACATCTGTGTGACGCGAACTGCAGGGTTCTCTGGCCTGCAGTGGGAAGACCTATTGAAATGGGTGCTCAGCATCTCTTAGCCCTTGGTCCTTTGGGATTTTATTCACAAAGCAGACAAGTAACTCCTCTGTCCAACCACATCTGCTTCAGACTCAATGATAGAGGTATTTGAAATATTGAATTCTGAAAAGAAGGTAACCAAGTACGTACCTGAAAAGGCGTCCCTCTGTTTTATGATTCACAAAACACAAGATTGAGAACTGTGTGTGCACAGTGTTATATTAATAATGCAGCAGAGCTGTCTGGCCAGACTTGTTGGATGGTCCCACTAGAAGTTTAGCCTGCTCCTCTGACAATGTCTGTTCACTCCACCCTTTTCAAAGACCAAATACATTTCTTTTTAACATGGTTGGGAAAGTTGGGAAGGTAGGCAGAAGTAGCAGCTGCCTGCAAGCCACTGCTTGTGTCAGGGCATCACCTAAGGATGTCTCCAAACCTGTCTCAGTTCCACTGACACGTAAGTCCTGACCAGATGAACCCCCCAGATACACAGAGAGTCTCAGTACCTCTTCTCCCCCTTTTTTTAAAAAACACCTTTATAAGAAACCTGCCCACATTAGGAATATCAGTTCAGTTGCAGCAGAAGATAAAACAAGTGATTAACAACATCTTAATGGGAGATTCCCACACCTTTGGAGGACATCAGTAACAGAGGAAAAACTCTACCCAGACCTGGTATGGCTTTGGTTTGCTGTGTGCCTCAAAATAATAAGTTATGTCTACATAGTCTCACAGAGACACGAAAAGTAGAAGAAGGAAAGACAACTCTTGCTCAGTTAAATTTTTTTTAAAACCTACAAGTGCTCTCCTTCATCTGTCTCAACACAAGGCTTCAGGGGCTGGGCAGAACACTGCTTGGTGAAATGGATATACTTAACATTGAGCAAAAGCCCTTCTCATTTACAGCTCTCCTACCTTCAGCAGAATTACATCAGGGACCCGTTCCATCTGCAGTACAGAGCTGTGCAATTTATACACCCTCCTCTGTCTAAAAATTCCCAAGCTGCACTGTACAAGCAAGGAAGCAATAAAAGACATGGTGCACAGACAAGGTTTGCAGTCTGCACTCAAGCTCTGATGCTGTAAAAAATGCCTAGCTGAAACAAAGATCTAAGTTCCACATCATTTATTTAACTTTCAAACGTCATATCCTAGGTTTTACAGTGATGGGCACTACAGAAAACACAATGAGAAATAGATGGGTAATTATGGTGGTGGTTTTGACTTTTACCATCATCTAAAACTGTAGTAAAGTCAGAAGACACAGGTTTATGCTTCTTGAGGAACGTGTTTAAATCTAGTTTGTGTCATAAGTGATCTGAATGTAATGGTCACAGCTTGACTCCTAACCAGTCTCAGATAAGTGACTGGATTCAGAATTAGGTGCAATTTTCTGTATCAGAGCACGTGTACTGCACTGTTTAGTACAAATCAAAGTGACTGGCAGCACACTTGGAACCAGGAGAGAACAAGAAACTTAATTTCTGAGAGTTGTGATGTGTGTGGGATGCTCCCTGGGCAGCTGCCCACAGCCTGCTGCTCCCGAGCCTGCAGCCCTCGCACTGAGTGCTGCAGCTTGAGAGAGGCACTGCTTGGTTTGGGACAAGAGGAAGGGGCAGACAGAAGCAGCTGGTGATAAAAAAATGTTATGAGAACAAAACAGACATGAAAGACGTTTTAAATGGCACGTATGTATAGATCACAGGGGAACTTTGAAATGCTCGATTAAGTATTGAAGTAGCCATCACACAGTCCATAACCCCTGGCTGTTACAGAAGCCCCACGCAGGCAGGTACCGCTCGGGCTGCAGCATCCTTTGATGTGCAGGTACACGACAAGAGCGTGAGTCACCGCGCGGCGAGGGACCGGACAGAGCCACCAGCCCCGCAACGGGGTCAGCGCCGGACAACCTCTTCTGCTGTGCTTCTTCCCGGGAAGGCTTGTGCCCTCCAGCGTGGCTGGCCCTGGCCCCGCAGGAGCGTGACCCGGGGCACACGGACCTGCGTGGGGTGACAGCTCACCCCCGCCGGCCGCTGCGGCCCCACGGGGACGCTCCAAGGCGGCGATGCCCGCCCCGCGTTGCCGATCGGTGCTGGTGCGGCCAACAGCTCGGGAAGGCGCCGTGGGGTGGGAAGGGTTCCGAGCCGGGGGTGCCGTGGGGGGCACCCCCGGGTGGCAGTGTCCCCGCGTGGGGCCGCCTGTCCCCCGTGTCCCCGCGGCGCGCGAGCCACGAGAGGGCACTGAAACACAAGCGAAGGGATGGAGCGCGCCCGGCTCCTGCGCCAAAGGGGGCTCCGGCTGCGCCGCCGCCTTCCCCCTCGTTATATCTTTAGATAAAATTCCAGAACAAAGGATCAACATAAGGATATGTTCCTTGCGGCGTGTTTCAACTGTCCCTTACCGGGTCTGACACAAAACCGGGGTGGGTAAATACCCGACAATGAAACGCTTTGTGCATCGGGAGCTCGTAAGATGAAATGAGACTTTCTGTTGCAGTTGTTTGTCAGGCTAAAATAATAATTGTATCGAAATTCATTTTTAATTAAACTGTTTGGTGTGCTCTGGGATTCTGCACTGGCATGTATGGAGTGCCCATCATTGCTGTATCGGTGGGCTTTATCTGCACAATCAGTTAAGCTTAGTATATTTTAATTGAAATTCTTTCAGTCTTTCAGCTGTTACTTCCCCCTTCAGATTATCATTCATATTATAGCTGCATTTCATGCTTATCCTATCCTGAGTGATTAAAAGAATTATTCTGCCATTATTTTTTAATGCTTCCCTCAATTTTACAATCTCCTTTTATTATAAACTCTAGCTGTTATGAGGGAATTTGGTGCAAATCAGTTCACACCTTTTTTTTAACTTTAAACCAGATATAAGAAACACCAACATTAAAAACATACAGAACTGAATGACTGTCATTCTTGATAACCAAAAATATGCCTCTAAGATAATATGAAATATTTTAAAATGTGACTGGAATATGCAAGAGGTAAGCACCAAAATAATTTTAGTAAAATATACCCTAAGATTTTCCAGAGGAGAACCAAAAATCAAACAAGGAATGAAAAAAGAGCCTGTTACTGTCGCTTTTTACACAACATATTTTATTTTACTTCATGTAAATTAAGTTACTTTTAAAATTTTTGTTGAGCATTCTTAGCTCATCTTACTATGACAAAAAAAAAAAAAAGAAAAAAACCCTAGGAGGTTCACAGGTTTCTTGTATAAAAGAAAAAAGCTAAAATTAAAATTATTTAAGGAAGAGAGATCTTGATTTGCGTTTTTTCAATGAATCCAGGTATTAAGTTAGTTAAAAAATAATTTCTGCAGATATTTGTATCAATTAGAAGTCTCTTAGGATTGCATTTTTTGCTGAAACCCCTGAAAATGTGTTTTTTAATCTCTATTTGATCTTCATTGTCTCTCATCTCACTGGTATGGCACTATTTTCAGCTTCAGTCTTGGCGCTGAAAGCTCCGATCCTGAACAGCCTGCATTCCTAACCTCTGTCAGAAACAAAAGAGACAGGAGGTAGAGGGGAGCTCAGAGAAAGGAACAGCATTGGAGTTTGATTTTACTTCGGTGGGAAGCATGACATAAGTGAGAAGAATTAGTAGGAATATAGTTTTGGAGGACAACAGTTCACATCCAATGCTGACAAGGGAGAGCACTTAACCTAATATCTTGTTTCCACACCTCACGACCACGAGCCTAAGCAGCATCCACCACATTCCGCCGGAACGAGGCGTTTATTTCAGTTTCTGAGAGCTATATTCTTACCGATCATAGCAGCATCATTCTGGCACTCAGCATGGACCTGCACCTTCCATTAGGAGCTGCAAGGACCCTGGGAGAGAAGCTGTACTGAACAACCCATGGTCACCTGCCTGACAGGATTACAGGGAACTTTGCCATTTGTTTGTCAAACCTTACACCTCAGGATCTTTAAATCCAGATCACTTATGTGAGTGTTATGGTAGGAGGAAAAAAACTTTCTCTAAGAATATGTATTGCTTGGTGATGGTTTCCTAAGGAAAAACATCTTTTGTCCTCTCTTGTGCTGTATTTCAGAAAGCCCATACCAAGGCATAAACACATAAGGGACACCTTCTCGTGGCTTACATGTAGACTCTGGAAAATTTATTCTTGTGCTTCCAAATAACTGATTTGCATCCACAATGTATCTCAAAATATTGAATAAATACATAAGCAGATAGGGAAAATACTTGCATATATCAGAGCGGTATATATTCTATAGGATTCTATTATGTATCTGTATATGTATGCATGCATGGAAATTCTGCATACTGCAGAGGGTGAACAGCACACTGAAAGTGCATCCCAGATCAGTTTAGTAAATTCCTGACTACACTGATTAAGGAGAGTACAAGATTTGTCTGGCTCCGGGGAGGATGACCGGTCTGTAGCACACTCGGTATTTCCCAGCTTTGCATCTCCCGTGGCCCACAAAATCTTTGCAAATATTTCCTACTAAGTGCTGTATCTCGTGTTGCAGGGAGGGCTGATCTCCTGAGTGATTTCCTGCCGCCGAACTACCCAGTGAGGCAAACCTGGCATCAGCAACCCCATCCACACACACTTCTCTCTTGCACCCCTGGGAAACACACGGAGCAATCTTCTGCCCACTGGGAGCAAGTGCCAGCCGAGCAGTGCTCCAGACACACTTGCCTTTGGGGAGGGGGACAGAAAAATATCTCTTCAAATTCACAAGGAATATTCAACTTCCTCCCCCACGTTCTTTTTTTTTTTCTCCCCACTCTTTTAAATATCAGACTCCTACACAGTTTCTTTGAAAGTTCGAACAGTTAGTTAAATCAGCCTGGAAGCAAAACAAACTACATCTCATTTCACCTTTTGCAGAACTTTCCAAGAGACAGCATGCATTTCAGAGCGCTGACGATTCAGCATTTAGCTCTCTGGGGTTGGGGTGTAGACCTAAAAATTCAAAACATTTTTCTGTACATCTGTGTTGAATCAGGGTTCATTTCTGATTAAGGTGGCTGAATTTTTAATATTAAATTCCTTTCTAAATTGATCATTGTTGTATTTAGGGACATCAGATGAAAATGTAGTTTTGCTCTAACATTGTTCACTCTGCTTAGGATCCAAGTTAACTGGGTTGGAAGGTTTCTGATTTTTCCTTCAGCTGTGTTTTGCCTGAGGTACAGCCTGTGACAACAGAGCATAGACTCTTTGACCTACTCGTGGCATTTTCTTTCACTACACATGAAAGAATGAGCATCACTGGGAGATGCTCAGACTGCTGCTCTTTCCCTTGTCCTGATGCTTGATGGGAAGTTCATCTCCTCTACCACTCCTCCTCACAGGAGGCTGGGTACTGGAGCTTCTCAGGCTGATGGTACATCAGGCACAGCTGAGATAGGCTTCCCAGGCAATAAAGTGCTATGGGAGATGCTAGTCTGGTTTTTAATCCTGAGCCTTGAAGGGAAGTTTCTTCTGCTCTATCTTGCTCTCACAGCTGAGTCAGAACAGTGAGATCACGTAAGTACGGGGAAGAGTGAAAGATGTTGCAGCACATTTTGGGGGGATTCCATAAGTAGCCAAACCCACCCAAACACAGGGCATAAATAAGGGGGAAGCAGAGAGAAACAGGTTTGCGTCCTTAGTGCACATGGTAACAAGAGGAGCTTATGCTTCCCCGTCCCCCATTCCCAAGAGCAGCATCCAGCTGTGGCTGAACTGGAAGCTCTTGGTCTGCCAAAATCACCTCTGGTGAGCACTGGTATTTTGTGCATGTGATCAGCCTGGCAGCATCAGCCCGGAGGATCCCTGATATTTTGGGGGTGCACAGGTGGTCACCTGTTGTGCTAAAGAAAGATTCTTAATGAGCAGCAGTGGATCTGAAGGGCCCAGATAACGACGCGCGGCCGAGGCAGACAACGCTGCTGGCTTGCACATCATACACACAGGCTGTGGGAAGTGCACAGCATGATGCTCCAAGCACAGTTTTCTAACTGCTAAATGTGGGTTAGTATGTTTATACCATATCCAGGAACCAGCAGGATACTGTCCAGGCAGCAGGCAGGGCAGCAGGCTCACACAGTACACACCAGGAAAACAGAGAGGGCAGCAACAGTGTGTGTCCAGGGGAGTGCACAGGGCAGGGAAAGGTCTTGCCTCCCAAGACAAGAGAAAGCACTCAATTTATAACTGACTTGACAGGGGTTTGGATTCCCTGGGACTTGTCACTCCCCTGTGACTCCCACTCCCCTGGACTGGGGCTGCCGCAGCAGCTGGTTGTGAAAGCAGGATGGGGGAACAGGAACACCTCTGCCCTCCTGTGTGACCTGCACAGCCAGGGTGGTTGTGGCACACTTTTGTGGGTGTGCTGTGCCACGGTGAATTGCGCTCATACCAAGTTTGCACAGCTCAGCTTGTGGCTGGGAGTTGAGGGCATAGGTGGGGGCTGGCAGCAGCCAGGCAGCATGCTGGAGAGCAAAACTGCCTTCTGGCAGAACCACTCAGGTTACCTGGCATGGTGGGATGGTGGGAGATGTGTGACAGGGACATAAATCACATCTGCACAACACTGGTTATCACAATATACCACGAGTCATCTCTGGCAGCACTGTTTGCCTGGAGATGGCAGCTGAGTCCACCTCCACAGCACTTTCAGACTGTTTGATGTCTGCTGTTTCTATGTGCTGAGATAATGAGGAATTATAATATTTAATTCTTTAAAGGAATGCATCATAAGCCTTAACAACCTACAAAATATTGTGATTTATCTATCTGGGGTCACTGGATTTACCCACCCCAAGTCAAACTTTATTCCCTGTCACCATCTGCATCAGGCAAGAGGAAGGGTCAAGGACACCCTCTTCTTAGCCCCCAAGCCTAATTCTGTGGCAGCCCAACATTTTGCCTTAACTCTTAACTCTCCAAGCAAAATCCCTTCTGCCCTTAATTAAAGAGATGACAGAAGCACTAAAAAGAAGGTTTCTTCTGTAACAACTGTGACTTCAGAATAAGTGGTCTCTTCTCAATATTAGCAAGACAGAAACACTCTCGTTACCAAGCTCAACTCTGTGTACAGTCTGTGTGTAACCTTTTAAACAGCTTTTGCTGTAAAACACAAGTCTGTGTTTGCTGTAACAGAAGCGTTTCATTCCTCACAGTAGAATAAAAGAGTTTGCTGAAAGAGAAAGGGCATTGCAAGTCCCTGCTTTGTGCTCTGAATTCTTTTCCAGCATCTTCCTTTTAATACATCGCAAAAGGGGGGAGAGAAGAAAAAAACACATTAAAAAAAAAGTGTTTTAGAGTGTTTTCCCAAGAAATATCACACACTGAATTGAAACACCTTATCTACAAGGAGGTCCTGGTGGCAAGTGTAGAAGCAACACAAGAAAAAAATCAATACAGCCTGCAGAGATTAAAAACATACTGGAAAAACATAAGGAAAATGTAACAATTAATGCCAGTTGTACATATAATACGTGAAAACAAAGCAGAGAGGCATTAGTCTCTACACACAGATCTATTGGATAGGTAATGCTTTTATCTCAACTTGAAAATGGAAGCTTTATTAGACTGCTTCCCATCAGGAGGCTTCATACCCAGAACAGCGTAAGGCTCTAACTAGCTGAAAGCCTCTTCCCCCCACACCTTCCATCCCAACCACTTTGCATACCCGTGAAATTCAAGTGGCTCAACCTCAGACTGAGGTGGTGTCAAAGCAGGGTTCAGATTTACCAGCCTGGATGAAATCACCCGCTCCCCCTCCAGTGAAAGACATGAAGCAGCTGACCAAGATGCCTTGCAATAGGTGGGAGTATTTTGCCTGCAATTTAAAAAGCTCCTCCATGAAGTTGCAGCTAGAGGTTGTCCTATCATTACATTGTGTTATGCTGTATCACCTAATAATATATGCCTGACTTGAATAAAATGTCCTACACAAGTTTTAACTGTGAGGGGTTTTGTAAATAAGATGCTCACACACAAAAATTAGGCAGATATTTAAGGTGTGGCTCAGTTTAATGATTCCTCAAAACTCCCTCCAGCAGCTTTTAATTCATACTATAATTAGACCAAATATTACTATATTACCCAGTATCTTGAGTGGAAACCTCAAGAAAAGGCATCCAACAGCTCTTAGTCTACTGCCTAATGTTAAAATACATTTTGAAGTCAAAACAGAATATTTGCATCCTCAGTTTTCTGATTTAGGAACAATAAAGAGGAATATCCCCCTTCTCATGGACACTTACCATAGCACACATTTCAGTAAAATTACACAAGACTCAGAGCAGGACTATAGATAAGAATAAGCATCAGCTAGCTTGGCAATACTGAAAGAGTATCATTTTAACCTTTCTTCTGCTACCTTCACATCAAAATAAATTAAGGTTTACAAGTTTACTTTTAAACCCCAGAAACATGACCTATGGTTTACTCATCCTCTTTCTGTCAGCAGTGAGTAGAGAGGCAGGACCAGGGTCACACAAGTGCTGGTGGGTTGGACACTTGGTGCTACTTCAAGGCAGTAAAAGAGCCAAGCTGACTAAACCATCTGAGAATCCTCACAGTGAAGGAACTTTGAGGACTATGAGAGCAAAAAACATCCAGGCCTCCAACTCATGTTTTGCACAATTTACATCAAAATACACCCACCATACTCCCACCATTGCACAGAGGTCAGCAACATAGCAGCATCTCTAGTGGAAGTCTGTGCTAGACACAAACAGGAACAGGCAAAGGGAGAGATTTCTTGGGCTTGGGAGCTCTGCTTCACATAGATTTCATAAATGACTCTCGGAGCTAAGTTGGCTTTTTGTGGCAGGGGCACCTCACGCTTTGGCCAGGCTCCCATTTTAGCATCATATAAATCCAAATGGATAAAGAACATACTTGGGCACTGGTGTTCCCACTACAGACAGGCTGCTTGCCAGCATGGATAAACAAAAGTACTTTTCATTTATTAGTTACTAGTTTTCATTCAAACTCCCAGAGTGCCGATTCTTTTACTTTGGACCACATCCCATGCTTCCACTGAAGCCAGTTTTAAGATTCTCCTGACCACATTGAGAGCAGATTCATTTGAAAAGCATTTAAAAGGCTCAGCTCTGCCATTCTTACACAAGAAGGTGTAAAGCAACTTCAACAGGTAATTCCTGAGGATGACTTTGTACAAGCCAAATTTGCAAGATTTTAATGAGCCTTGGATAAGACTGCTAGATTTTTTCCAGCAATGCTGTCTACTCTCACCAATAAGTAATAACCATTCACAACACCCCATGAGGCAAGAAGTCAGAGCTGGGCCTACTTTAAGATACACAAACTGCAGAAAAGCTATTAAAGCTTCATAGCAAGCCAGTGCTGGAACCTTGGAGTGCAGGCAATCCTGGCTTTTAATGCACATATGAACCTCTTAGTGCTAAGGTTCAACTTTTTCCTGTCAGTCGTCTTGAGTGTTTACTAAATCCAGATGGCCTGAGGAAATAAATGAGATTAAAAAGAGTCTGTTTCATTCTCACACTTCCCAAAGCCCTCTGCAAAAGTATTGAGTTGCTACAGATAATGCATATACGTGCAGGCAATGGTGCAACCATTACAGACATGCTGAGGACTTCTTTTACCTTGTCCTCAGCAAAGCTTAAAAGCCTTTAACACTTCCACACCCATAAAGAAAAGGAAAATTACATTCTGCCGTTCTTCATATTGACAAATGCTGTCTAATCTCTGGTTTTCCACTTTACAGCAGCTAGGAAACATTTTCACTGACATGACCAAGGGTCCTTGGTGGCATTTCCCAAAATGGGGAGGATGGGGGCAATCCTAACCTCTTTGGGGGACGCAGGAAGGACACACATGGGACACAGGCTCTGTAGTCATGGAGAGGTGGCAAGTGGAAGCACTTGAGCTCCGAAACTCCCCATCCACACCAGAGGCAAAAAACATGGGTTTGGTTAGCCGAGAGCTAAAGAAAAAGGCAGAGTGGGCAAAATCTTTCACATGTGAATGGTTGTTATGAAAGAAGAATGATTAACAGCTCTCTGTGTTCCACAGAGAGGTAAAGATATGTTGAGTGTGGGCCACCAGCCCTCTGGAGCAGCAGGAAGCTGTGGTGTGCCCTTGATGGAACTGTTAGGGGAGATATCAGAAAGGATTTAGGAATTTCCCAGTCCCATCCCAGTGAGGGAGAAGGATTAAACAGGCTCCTGAGGCTGCCCCACAGAGGAAGTGCAGGAATGAAATAAGCCCAGCTGCTCTTCATATGGGGTGCAGCAGGAGAAATAGGGGTCTTAGCAGCCCCAGTCTGTGAAGCAACACCTGGCCATGCATTCAGGTATGTGTCCTTCAGCAGAGAGCTGGCCACACAGGGCTGAGCACTGCTGTGCTTCTGGACACAGCTGAATGGGATGCATAAACACCAGGAAGGCACCCAGGCTGCTGGAAGAGTGGGGGAGATGGTGTCAACTCATTCATCTCCTGCATGGTGTCTGTGGGCATGGGCTGGACGAGGACGTCATCTTTGTATGAAAGATTGGTGAGATCCTGATTTTTCGCTTTTAATAGCTACTCTTTACTAGTAAGTCCTTCTCAGATCTCCCTACCTATGACTCTCATCCTTCTTCATTTTAATCTCATGAAACATTTTTCTTTTTGTAAGAAAAAGGCATCAGGTGGAGAGCTTCATATAGAATGAGAGGAGGGAATCGTGCATGGGGTAAGGGGTTGTGGCTCGGGGAAGCCAAGATCACTGCTACCAGAGACTTGGACAAGTCTCCTGCTTGCTCCCCACTTCAACTCACTTCTTGCAAGTCAAAGATAACAGAGTTCTTTTCTTTCAGCCATTTGTCTGGAAAGATTTGGGGTTACTAGACATCCAGCAAGAGGTGGCCCAGGCCTCAGCGGAGATGCTGGCGCTTTACCATTGTACAAACAATAGCACCTCTGAGAAGCAAGCCCTTGCTTTGTATATTTACTTCGTTTCTTGTTCAAGCTTTGTTAGGAAACCAAGGCACTTAGGCTTGCTACTAAAATAAAGAAGTGCTTTAAAAAGAGATCAGCTCTTGCGAGGAAATCCAAGCTGCAGCAACATGAACAAAGATTCATTGAAAGGCAGTGTTAAATAAATACAAATTAATTTTGCATAGTTCCAAAGTCCTTCAGTCAATAAATGCCCATTCTTATTATTATTCAATAACATTTAGTTAATATATTTGGATTTGCAAGGCAAACATTTTCAAACGTTTTTCTAAATTAGCACAAATCTTCTGCTTCGTCTTTTCTTCATCTACTGTCAGCGGAGCAAATAATCAGAGAACAAATAGTACTCCACTTATAAATTCCTCTTGCCAAAGACTCGACCTCTAGAGACTTGACTTCACATTTGCTTTTCTGTAGAATTTAACAAAATTAGTCAAGCGCGATTTGTTGCATGTTTGTCTCTTTTCAAACGACGGCAAAGCTCAGAAATGTCTAGCTCCGGTGATTAAAGGAAGAAGGGAGATTTTACTAATAATGCTTAAGTGGAAGGATATTAAAATGCCAGAAATACTTGCTAACGTCCACCTGTAGGTAAAAGCTTATAAAATTTCATCTTCTGTCAAGACTGAGGTCATTCCCACTTACTGCCACAAAGTCAAAAATTAGGGAACAAATCCTAGCCTCAGATAGCGCTGCATCTTCCTGGCTGGCTGTAGGTAGGATAGGCCAAATATTAAGTTTCATAACAGAATAATGTGCAAAGCACCTGCATGATGTGGCTCTACCCCAAGGCACAGACAACCTGAGATGATTGCGTGTTATCAAAAGCGTGTCCTTTCTCCTCTTTCTCCTTAGAGCCAGAGGAACGTACTCTGGCCAAACCATTTCCTGCGTTGGGTGCAAGAAGGAGACATCTGCATTGCAATAGGGTACTTGTCAAGGTTGACAGCAACTGGAGAGTTACTTGTTATAATGCTGTGTATTGCAGTGGCCACAGCCCTACAGTACATCTCTTTTTACTGCAAGGGCACTCTCTTGTCATTTGGAGGCCTTTAAAACATGTGAGTCCCCTCATATGGGCTCAAGCATCTCAGAAAAGAAGGAGAAGCAGAGGCTATGGCCAGCTTCTTGAACATGGTTGTACCTTTATTTTTATGAATCAGCCCTTGTGGTCTTGAATGATAATAAATGGAGGATTTGGAGATCAAAGGTAGTTTGATTTCCAAAAGAAAGGTATCTGTGATAAACATGTAACCTGCTTTCGTTTCAAGTCAGAAACATCGGGGAAGTTATACAGTTGCTGCACTATTGCTTTCCCTGGAAAATAAAAAAAAGTCAGAACCTGGGAGTCCTGCTGCATTCACTTAAGAGTGGCTGTCCAAGCCATCACACACTGGCTGAAATCAGCAGAGCAATGGGAAAAACTTTTGGGAAGAGTCCTGACTGTCAACACGCAGCAAGAACTGTTAGACACCAAGTGAAAGAACTATTTGGTTCAATGGAATAGAAAAGATTTATGTGTAGAAAATTAATACCTGTTACAGATCTGGCCTTCTACACTCTGTGTTCTCAGTCCTATCAAGGACTCTGTATAATAATAAGTATTACTCCCCAACCCAACTAGGCTGACATTTGCAACCATCTCAGCTCTAATGTGCCTCACCCAAATCAAATGAGATTCAGCTGCTATTTCAGCATTTCCAAAAGAGAAGCTTACCCTAGAAGCATAGTTAGCCTCTCTTTTCTCAGCCTTTGACCTGGTACAAAAAGCAGCTTCTGCTGAAATTTGATGACAACCCATATAAGTGAACCCTCTGAATGAAATGGAGTCAGTACAATGGACAACACCAGTGTTCACTGCCAGATTAGAGCACAGTGGGATCACATTCCATTTTTCTCTATGAAACTGTAAAATACTTCATTCAAACCATCATTAACACTTGTATTGGGTGACACCAGTGTCTGAAAACAGTGTCCAGGCCAATAGCTACAGTCAGTTTCTCTTTGCATAATTGGAGCAGAACAGTTAATAAAATCTCCTCTGGAGGCACATCCTAGGACCAATCGCTTAGTACCAGCTGCCTCAGTATGTCTATTTCTCTTCATCTCCATTTCTTCCATTTTCCCACCTACTCATCTCTTCTTATTCTCTTAAACCCTGCCTTTCCTCCTACCCTTTGCTTTTGTGCTACTTTTCCATCACTGCCTTTCAACCTTCAGTTTATTCTCTTCCAATTCCACTCAGGGAAAAATTAAAGTTCATGAACAACATGCCTAGAGGCTCCTTCAAATATGGCTTATCTCAAGTGGTCCATTTACCCCTTGGCCATTGAGTAATACCTTCAGAAACACAGCAAGTTCGTTCTCTGAAAGATACATGAGGCAAGAATAGAGATGCTGCCTGCTTAGTGTATGTGCACATTTATGGGCAGTAAACTCAACAGGGAAGGCTGCCCTGTGGTAAGTTCACCCAGGCAAGGTGAGCATGGCAATCGGCTTTGCTTTGTGCACTTTTTAACTTCATATGCCTGACTGAAGTCCTTGGACTGCACAGCTTTCCCACAATGTGTCTGTAGGTGACCATTTGACCATTCCTGTGTTTGACATCAACCCTTCTTTCTTTACACAAGAGTTCTTTACACAAGAGTTTCCCAAAATTTTAAAAACAAACAGTCCCCCTCCCTTATCAAAATATGCGGGGAAAAGAGATTTCTTGTTCTTTTCACTAGGCAGTGCTGAGCTGCTGAAAGTGCAAACAGTGGGGTTTAGCATTACCCAGGTGGTAACAATCAAGCTGGCAAAAAAATGTATCTTTTTACACTCTAACAAGACAAGCATCTTGTCTGAGCAGACTTCTGCATCTGAGAAACAAACTATGGCAGCATCTGCTCTTGTGCTCTTGACCTAGGTAATTATTGTAATCAGTTCACTAAAAGCACCAATAAGTCAAGGATATTCTTCTGAAAGACAGAGCAAAAGACTCCCTTGCACAGTGCAATGACTTTTCCCAACAGTAGCCAGGAGTCACGACAGGTCAGTTGCTCCATTTCACCCTGGCAGCACAACTGTCTCCAAACACACAAGTGCCAGCAGTGTCCCTGCATGCTGGGCCACCCGAGAATGCTGCTGGAAGGTGAAAAACAAGTGTGGGAACTCAGTGGTGGCTTCATTGATGGTGCTGGAAACCCTTATTTTAAAAAAGGACAAGACACAGTAACCTTGTAATCATCCAACGATCAAGTCCCTCAGTGCAGACAGGGCTTTTTCAAACACATGTGGATGTCCCCAAGACACCACTTGCTGGCCCTTCTCAGTCTCTCCTGATGAAAGTCTGGAATTCAGCTGTTGCCATGGTCTAAAACAAAGCTGCAGGTTAGCCGAGACTGCCTTTTGCTGGGTTAAGACCTAAATAGTTGGGTCTCCAAGCAAATCCACCAACCTACCTCAGTGCGTGTTCCCACAAATGGCAGCCCTGCAGAGCGCATCCCTTCTGGCCTTCCCAGGTCTTCTGATGTTCACACCATTGTGTGCTTCAATGGATGGAAACACACAACAACTCCTGGCTGAAAAGCACACCAGAACACAGATAATGTGCTCAAAAACATTTCAACAGCCTTCTCCGTCTGGAAGCCTAATTCACATTGGTACTTTCAAGAACTTCACCCCGTGTTCCAGGTAAATTCAAAAGATATTTGGTCTAGTCATAACCAAAACCAAAATTTCGAAACTGGGCGTGTTTCCATGGGCCTCAGGAGGACTTGGATCAGGCTGACGTTTATGGTTGAAATAATATATGTGAGAGCCTGAACTAAACGAGTCTCTTCTAAATATTTCCTCCATCATGTGTTTATATGGAATTATTGTGCTCCTATTACTTCACTGAGCATTCATATATAACCAAAATAGCCATTCTTTTACGATTCAAGTTGTTCAACTCCTCATGGCAGCTAGAGATCCTCTTGGCCTAAGGGAAAGCTGCAGATGACTCAGGAAAGATTGAACTGTTTTAAATGTTTTTCTTTCAAGGATGAAGATAATTTGTCCTCTTTCTTCTAAACAGAAGCCTTTTAATTTTGTGTAGGGTTTTTTTGTTTGTGGGGTATTTTTAGGTTTTTTTAATGGCACAATTAATCTTCTTCATTCTTATGAGAAAAAAAAAATTAGAAAAAAACCCGAGACAAAATAACCTACTGCAAGCTTCACCAAGTATGAAAACCACCAGAGGCTTAGTCAGCTGCTCACAAGGAGTTAAACTTACTTGGGTGTAATTACTAAGAACCTTCCAAAATAAACAAATAATAAAAATAACCAAAGAAAAAGTTTGTCTGTCTTAATCTACTGTGTTATCACTATGTTTGCCCAGAAAGCTTCTGTAATTTTAATAATGTGAAAAATAATTTCTTTGTCCTTATGGACAAAAAACCTTTTTCAGCTCATTGTACACTGGAAAAATCTTGACTGTAAGGTGCTTTGTAATTTAGTTCTGATATACACCTTGGCTAACAGGTGTAATTAAAAACCCATTATAATCATCCAACAAGCAAATCAGAGCAGTCCCGAGAGGAGCTGAGCTGTGAGAGCCTCTATTTATAAAATCATATTTAATGTAGTCTTATCTCTACACTGAAAAAAACATCTGTTTAACATACTGTAAACAAAAATATTAACGTTCCCTGGCCTTTTTGCCAGAATGACTTATGACGTGATCTGCAACATATGCAATTAAGGTGTAGCAGAAGACCTGCCTAATTTCTAAGGAAACAACTACAAAAACATGGTATGTTTGCTCCCAGTTGAATCTTTCAACTCAGGAGTGAGAAAACAAGGACTGATGTAGGGGGGAGCTGGGGGGATTTAAGAGAGGCCTGAACAACAATTTGCAGCCTCTTTTTTATTTTATGTCTCAGCCCAGACAAAATAGAGGTGGCAATATTTTTTTTTCCTATGATTTTGTCTTCAGACTGCAGGAAAAATACATGTTGCCTCAAGTGTTAATGAGCTCAAATTAAAAATAAGCCAAAAAACAAAACAAGCATAAACAAACCTCTACCAGCACCATAACAGAGTAATAAGCATATTTGCATAATCCATGCTCTCTCATGCATTTGTAGATAACCACATCTTATATCCAGAAGATGAGTTGCAGTTTGTGCTACCATGAGGATAAAAATGGGAATAAAAGCATTTTATGATTTGAGGAGTTCAACTAAAATAACACAATGAGGGCAACAGAAATTGGCCATCAACTGTTGTCGGTGTCATTCTAGGAATGTCAAGCATGAAGTCAAATCTTTTTCACTGCCCCTGTGAAATCATGTTCCCCACCAATACAGTGAATCTAAAACTGGTGGATTGACACTAAGATGAGTGCCAGGATCAGGATGGACATTGATGACTGGTGCTGCACTCAGACGCTGCTCCTCTTGGGAGCAGGGCAGACCCAAGCATCACCACAGCATGAAAAAACCCAAGGTCTTCCATTTACAGTGGGAAACCCACCAGCATAAGCAATGGTACTGCATAATAAGGTTTCCTGGGGAGCTTCATGGGCCAGGATGAGATATCACACCTGAATTCATGTGTGCATCAAAAACCAGGAAAACAGGGAGTGCTGGAGCTGACAATGCTCTGACCAGGCAGAGACTGGAGCCCCGCACTGCCCATGCCAACACATCCTGCACCTGCAGCACCAGTGCTGCTGCCAGAAGCAGGGCTAGCTGGAGCTTTGCTGGGAACCTGGGCACCCTGCAGCACCCACTGCTTTATGCCAGCCTGGGCCAGCTGCCATCCAAACCTGGCATCTGGGGCTTTCTTCCTGCCCGTGTGTACTCATTATCTTCCTCTTGCTTCATTTTTGTCCCTTTATTAGTTCACAGAGTCCCATTGCAACTACACTCCTAAAATGAATCAGCTTCTCTTTAGGGATAAAACTCTATTTCCCTAGTTTACTGTGGCCAGGCTTTTATAAGGGTGGATATTAAATAAAGCAATAGTTATATTTTTGAGGAAATGGATAATTGTCGATAATTACATGTTGATCAAGCACATGATGCAGATGAGCAGCATTCCAAGAACCTGAGGAAATTAGATAAGAAAAGTCTTCACAACTAGGGCTTTGTTAAAGACAAGGAACAGAACCATTCTACATTGCCTGGTTTGTTTACTTCCACTTTTTCCACAAAGTATCAGGTTGTCTATGTGGTTTCCACTTTCTGGAGACACTCTTTTTTGGGTATGTTCAAATGCCAACATAAAAATGGGAAGCCTAATATGAAAAATCCAGAAACAAACAGTCTTTGGTTCCTTTTGGGCACTTTTGGTTCCTTCAGGAGCACCCACATATAGTGTATCTCTAAAGTACACAATTGCTTGCCTGGGCAAAAAGTTGTCCTTGCACTCCAGGTTTCAAAGTTATGAAATCCTAAAATAAATTACTAGAAAGGGAAAGTAAAACCAACACAGGGTGAGGAAGTAGCATGCACAAGTTCATTGGAAAAACGTCCAACTGTAACATTCCCCAAACCCAAAGGCAGTAGGTGTGCTGGGCTATAAAGGTCTTCATAAACAAACCCTTGCACGTGCACTCCAAGCCACGGCTGGAACTCTGTGGCTGCTGAAGTCAATGAAAATTTCTGACACATGTAATGGGAACAGGATCCTGTCCTGTGTGACAAACCTGTGCTAGTGGTCCCCTGTACGGGGATGTGTGGTTAACTTCCAACATCTGTTCTTGCTCTGAACTGGTGTGGAGGGTTTCTTAATTCAGACAGAAACGATTGATAATTATTGTCTCTGGAGCTCTCATGGCTGAACCACCTAGAGCAGCAGAATTACCTGCTGTGTGTTAACTTCCAAATGGATAAGTTGATAAACAGATGGTATGTGGCTTGTTTGGGATTACACGATTATAGTTAACAGCAAAAAATACCTGGTTAAGAGAAATCACAGGACAATCCAGTTTTCAAGCGCTATTTTTCCTTTGAAAACACTTCCAACTGACTCCAGGTAAAAGCTGAGCCATTTCCCTGCTCTTCTCAATAGCACAGTTGAGTAAAAAGGGAAGGATTTCCTCTGATGTTCACTTGAGCCAAAAAACCAAAACAACCTCAGAGCCGAATTTACCACTCTTCCACAAGCACCAAGTATAAGAAGGGACTGTTTGAGATCACAAGTGACACACAAAGAAATTAATTTGGTGTTGACACTTCATGGTGCTTTGAGATTGTAAATCAGAGGCTGCTTGGCAGGTAACAAACACCACCTCCCTTAAACACAAGAACACAGCAGCTGAGGAGACCTTTCTGAGTCATCAGGCACAGTCCCCCACTATCATGGATTGCAGCAGCTAATATCTCTGTTTCCTTAATAGCCCTCATTATCACAGCAGCTAAGCATCTGGCAAAGTACACAACACTGGCACTGTCTCCCCACAATGATCTGAGCCTGTGTGTGTGCTAAGAGAGAAGAGGTATCATTTGTACATTTTGATAGACCTGTGAACTTCTGAAAATAGACAACAGTCGCTTAGACCCCAATGGAAACCTGGGCAGAAAAGATCTTTGAAATATTTCTCACAGAAAAACAGATATAAAGCAAATTATTCTATCCCACTATATACCTGGAAGGATCAGATTATATTTAGGCAACACATTCCTTCCATGCAAAAATTTAGTCCCAGACACTAGAAAGAACAAATAAATCTTTCTAGTTTTAAAAATTCTATGTACTCAGCTTAGACAGCCACACAGCAGTGTCAAGTGAAATGTGTACTCCCTGTGATAATAAATCTCGTAATGGAAATCAAAGCCAAGTTGAACTGCATGTTAGACATTAAGTGTGTCCCAAACTGCTCATCCTGCTAAACCTTCATAATAAAACAACATTACAGTCTATAATTAGATGGTGCAACGATGCCACAGGAGTAAACCCTACAGAAAGGCTTAATTTTCCAGGCTTTGCAACAAGTGTGAATTTGTGTGGGGCTTAAAAGGCATTCACAGTCTGGACTCAAGCCTAGATGCAAATATGATCATCACCTGTGACATAAACCAGGCAAATGGTATGAGTTCATGCTCAGAGTTGCCAAGCAAGCACCAGGAAGGCAAGCTCCCAAAGCCACTTAGGTTTTTTGGAGCCGCCTGTTGCTTCTACGGTGCTGCTCCTTGCACATCTGAACAGAAGGACCTGGAAAGGCCTGGAGATTTTTTGCACTGTTGCTTCTGACAAACCACGAAACAATGGCAGCTAAACCAAGGAAATTAAGAAAGATGTCAAAAATACAAATAGTACTTTTAATATTAATCTCCATTCCTGTGCAGAAAGGCAGTCCATGCTCAACTGCTTCAGTACAAGACAAACTCTCTCTGGGAAGGGCCCCTCTCTGCAGGGCTTGCAGAGGCACACTAGAAGACCTTAGGTGAGATTCACAGCTTTCAAATCATTAAAGTTTGGTTAAATCAGTCCTCTTGCTCAGCTTTTCCAATACCTTCTCATGAAACTTCTAACCCATGTGATCCACTTTGTGAAGTGTATAGAAAAACCTCAGCTCCTTTTTACTTTTTTTCAAACAGACTTTCTCAAAAAAAATCCCATTATGAATACAGACTCAATTTTCCTGAGCTAAAAATATAATAATATATGTATAAAAATGTAATAATAGAATAGCAACTAATAATTAGCCTTTATTTATCTAGGACTGAAGAGTTCAGGAACTGTGTATAAAACAATAGGTTTCATTTGCCATTTTGATGCTTTCTGTATATTATGCACCATTTACATGTACCAAGCTTGTATTTAAGGGACTGGTGCAGAGTAAGCAACTGATCCAAAGGATGTCTATTGCAGATCAGAAAAGGCAGTTTCAGCCTGCACTTCTTAGGATGAAGGAAAAACCCTACCGTGAAAAGCAGAGCCTCAGACCTGAAGGCTGTGGGCTCGAACCCAGGCTGTGGGGTTGGAGAAGCCATTCCTGACTTTCTGTCCAGCAAAAGCAGGGCAATATTGCTAATCTACCTGCCTTGATCTGCTCAGGAGTTGTATCAGTGAGAAGGAAGTACCAGTAGCTATTTTATTTACAGGGATGTAAGGCCCGTAAGGGTCACATAAACAGCAATATGGGAGTGAAGAGGCCACGGCACTCCTATAAAAACTATCCAGTACCAGGCACATGGCAATAGGTCAGTCATGGGGTCCCCTGAGCCATGTGGGAGCTGCATCTATGTGTCTGCACAGCCTCCTCACAAACTTTGGCTGGGCTGGGAAAACTACTCATTATAACATCTCTGTAAATGCTTTTGTATAGTAGGATGACTATGAGAAGCAAGTCTCCCTACAGACTTCTCTGATACGCTCTTCCCTTACCCAGTCTTCAGATGCTTTTGGCAAACACTCGTGAAAACAGACTCTTGAGGTGTGGGGTTAATTGTTCTCCCTTTTCTGTATACATAAATATCCTGCAGACTGAGAATTGCTATTTCCAGAAATATACAAATCACATAAAAGTTTCATATCCCCAACTCATGGATAATTTCAGAGCCTGAATCATCTGGTTTGCAGCAATTAAAACAAAGAGTGCTTGTTCTAACGCATTGTTTTCACACTAGAAAGCCCAGTCTGCCTTCAGCTGTCTTTACCAACTAGGAATTCAAGAAGAAAGAAGCTATTAAAGTTTTCTCTACCCAGTTTAAATGTGGCACAACACACATTCCTGGCCAACTTTTCAGACTAAACATCTTAGTAAATTCTTCCTGACAATAGTTAGTGACAAGCATGTCAAAACCAACAAACTCAGTCACATACAAGGCTTATCAATAATTTAGTCTTTTCCCCCCACGAGAGACTGTGTGTTTTGCAATAATGAAATATATGATTTTAAAAATAAATAATAGGCTGTTGTCAGGCCGATTGTAGCTAGAAGTTATGAATTTGATTGATTGAACATTTGAGTTCATTCTCTCTAGCAAGATCAAAGCGAAACTCTTCCATTTGCCCAAGGCCACTTGCAATTTATTTAGAGATTGTGTTCATATCCCAGCAGGTAGCAATATTGGACTGAGGTACACAGAAAATCAGCTCTTTGAGGTTTTTTCTGAGTCCAAGGGATGCAACAAATGAGATTTTTTTTAGTTCATTAAATCATTAACCACTTAATCACTAAAAAACACAACATCAGTTGCATTTTCCCTTAGCTAGGTGTAACAAGCAAGGAGTCATGGTGTTGAAAACCTCTGTTTGAACATCGATGCCTTTGTCAAATATGATGAGCCTGTATTTTTTATTTGTATGGCTATTTTCGCGCCCCCCCCCCCTTTTTGGTTTAATTAGCACGGCAGGAGGTAGCGACACCCAAAAGGGACAGGCATATGAATTGCAATGGAAAATCCCTTTAAGAGCAACGTGGAAAATAACACATGTGCATAAAAGCACACAGAATATGTTTGTACAACAAATATTGCTGGAACCCTCGTGCAAAAGAGCTCCAAACAAGTCAGCCTAGACTAATGTGAAACCTTCAGCCGCCCTGAGACACAGCCAAGATCAGATGTTTTCTCCCCTCCACAGATAGCATTCACATGCTGACTGCAGAGGTTTGCAAGGCTCTCTCGCCAAAAAATAAAAAAAGTCATTCTTTAGCTGTCCTGTATTCGTCCTACATAAGATTTGGGGATTAGCAGCATTAAAAGAAACAAAATCCAAAGCAAAGCAAGCGGGGTCAGCGCGGGCGGCCGAGCAGCAGCTTGTTGGCAGCGATGCACTCACATGCAAATCCGCGGCGCTGCGCCGGACCTCGGCGGGGCTGCCAGCGCCGGAGAGCCCAGAAAGCCTGCACTGCCAGAAAGATAAGGGTGGACTGGGAGGGGAGAAGGAGGGCTTCCAAGAGTCGGGTGAACCCGCCTCGGAACAAGAGAGAGGGTTTGCAGGAGCCGCGGCAGGTCCAAGCTGGGCGATCGGCAGCCGGGAAGAGGCTGTCAGCACGGAGTGAGCGGGTGCCTGGTTCCAGGCTGCCCCAAATCGTGCCACTTGTGGCCTTCACACCTTTTGCCAACGGGCAAGACCTGTATCTCCCAGTCAAGAGGATGAAATACATCTCTTGGTCTGATGACGACTTGGATGAGGTCTAAATTCAAGGCTCTGGTTAAGTGCCACTTCAAAGGGCTTTGTCTCCATCAGTGAAAGCGTGGACTGGGAGCAGTCCCATCCATCCATGGGTCAATGAGCAGCTGTGCCAGGGTCTTCTCCAGAGGGGTTGCCACTATCATGCTAAAAAGCAAAGGGTCCCCAAGGCTACTGGCATTTTGCACTTTCTCTGCAAGAATGCTCCTTGGATCTCTGTATCCCAGCTAACAGAAGCAGAAACCAGGAATTAGGGATCCAAGAGTTTGAAGAAATAAAATAAAATAAAATAAAAATTAAAGATCTACTTGTAGAAGTGATCTCACAGTAAGAGCTAGGAGCACAACCCAGCAGTCCAAATCCTCCTGTTCCCAGTTCTCCTGCTCATTAAGGAGAGGAAAGTTATTCAGTTGTGGAGAAACACGATTAGAAACAAAATTAGACACAGTACTATGGGTTACAGATGGGCTGCTCAAGCTGGAAAAAGTTGGGGAAATCTTGACATTGAGGGTTATCAGGGAAAAGTAACAGCTATTACCTGCTCCTCGTGTCTGAAAAAATAGAGGGAAGGGAAAGCTGAGCAAACACAGCAGTGTCAGAGGAGTTTCTCACATATGGTAGCTTCATTACAAACATGGAGCTAAAAGAAAAGAATAGTGTCAGTGTTTTCTCGAAAAACCCAAACTCCATTAAAGTTTGCTATAACAGGGCAGTACCATAAGTGGCCAAGGTCCAGCACAGTAACATTTCAAGACAAACATACAAGATGTTTATCAAAGAAGACACAGGCTGCACCCAAAGTACAGCTCCTTACAGTGATCACCAGTCACTAGAGGGCATTTATGTCCGTGAAGATGTCAGACACGATTTTTGCACTGAAGGTATGATTAGTTAATGAGACTTGACAGTTCCTAGAGTTCCACTAGACAGCTGAACATTGTCATGGGGAAGTAAACACATAAGCACAATTAGCAGAGTTCTTAATAGACTTCCAGAAATGTTGACAATGAGTTACAAGATCCAGCCAGGTTAGTTTTCTTTGTGGTACAGACTGAAAGACAGAAAAAACAAAATACTTCAGGGTCCCATGGCAGAATTAGCGAAGTTCAGCTCCCTTAGGATGAAGAGTAGAGATTCAATCTGCCTACAAAAATGACCTGAAGAGTTGACCAGATTCTGATTCAGAAACAGGAAAATAATGTGAAGAACGGAAATGGTGTTTTGGATCTCAACAGGCATGAAACAGTCAATTTGGGCATCTCATCAGGTAGGAAGTTAATCAGGAGCTTACATATATGTTCCATGGTGTCATGACTTGGATATAAATGCTTCTTGTATGAATCACATTTTATTTAATAACAGACTAGAAAGACAAAGCTGCAGGCAAACCCAATCAAAGCTGAAGAACTGCCTTGAATAACATAAAGGAGGCATGAAAGAAACATGTCAAAACTATTGCTTTTTAAAAATTTTATTTCCACTACATCCAATCTGAAAGTTGGTTTTTTTCATAAATGCCAATGCCCAAGTGATAAAGACAAAAAAAGAAATCAAACTAGACCACTGGCATCCTCTGGAACTTACGAAGAAACTAGTTATGATTAGAATAATTGATGGAAAACTAGATAATAACATTATTTTTCTATCAAAAACCTTTTTTCTAAACACTATCTACCCATCATTAAGATAAAGCAGTTTGGTTCTAAACACTTTCCTGATTTCAGTGTCAGATTGCTAAAAGTTGTGAAACACAGGTTGGTCTTCTGTGCCAAAGTAGAAGGTGAAATAAGTATTTTAAGTCAGAACCTAAGACACAGAACTGCAGGGATTATTTCAGAGAGTGAGCCTTAAGGTAGTGGACAGAGCAGGTGCTATCTTTCAAAGAGAGGAAAACTATTAACTTGGCCTGACAGAAAGTGATGGAGTGGCTGACCACATCTCTATGGAAGAATCCAGCATTTTTACCTTTTGTGCTGGAAGTGCAATTGCTTAGGTTAACAGAAACATTAAACAAAATGCTCCAACAGTCTTGGATCAATGGTTTAAATTAGCTCTCACTTTTCTCAAACTTGCTCATCCATTATTTTTTCAACCATGACTAAATATTCCATGTAGGGAGAAAGAAATTAACCACTGAATATTGGAGCAAATCTGAACAAAAACCCTGTAGCCTTCAAAATCACCTCCTAGTTAATGAACAAAATAATTAAAGTCTTGCTAATGACAAAGGATCATTGTTGTCCTGCTAGTCTAAACACACAAACAAGACAGTAACAGTAAGGAAGAAGTTACCTTATATTAAGCTAAATTGTTTTGCCCTTCCTTGTAGTCCTTGCTTATATACTTTGACGATTGTGGCTAAAGCATGGGAGATAAAGTAGGTGACTACAAAAGAGGAGGTAGATTAACACCAATATTTCAGCTTTCACCAGGTTTCAAGCTGGTTTACTCCCACAAACTATGCCTCATTAGTAACACAATGTGATCTTCCCCAAGTGGGTATCTCTTTTCCCTTTCAATTCAGCTTTCTGCACACGTATTCCATGGCCAAGACAAAGGAAGGAAAGTTTGGGGTTTATTATTATCTTTAAAAAAAGAGAAAAATTCCAGTGGAGAGAAGAGGAGGTTTTACCATCACCTAAGTAGAGCTGCTGATCAGATTTCAGAGTCCAAGAAGGTGCATGGAAGTGTAAAACAGAACTTAAATAAATGAGACACAACTTCAATATAGGAAAAAATTATAGGTTTGAGGCCTGGTGAAAGTTTCTGTCTCCAAACATAACTGGAAGTTTTGTAACTGAGAAAAAAGAAAGAAAAGTCACATTGCACATCAACGAGGTGGAATAAAGTTCTGGTAATCTACATTGGCAGGGAAATGGTAATTAATGAAAATCACTCACATTCTCTGGCCACTGTCAGCAATGGTTGACAAGCTAAAATTGGCACATAATGATAGGCTGAAAAATGCTGCATATATTGGCAGCTCTTCCTTTTCCTCTTGGTATGCCCCAGCTGCAGAACTTATTTTTAGTTTGTTTAGAGATTTTGGATTCCTCCACTAGTCCTCTGTTCTTGCTTTGGTACTACAGCATGGTGGGGTCCTAGCACAAGTTCCCAAGCACTCAAGAAATGAATAAATAAAACAGTTGTAGCTGTAGCAGGAGGTCTAATCCAGAGTAGCTATTTGTGTTTCTCATGTGACAACAGCTGGACTTGTTTAAGCAGTCATCTTAAGCATGGTGAGACAATTTGGAGCAGGCTACACAAAGAAAATTGAGTCCTGGACATGCAGCTCCTAAATTCTTAACCACCTCATAGTTAAGCCTGCAGAAAACCATAACCACATGAAAGTACGAACCTCAAAACTCAGGACTGTGATCACGAACCAGTGGCAAGGGCTAAGGAAAGACGTAGGAGTCCTGTGTAATACCAATAACATGCAGCAAGCATTTCAGAAGGATACTTCACCACTGAACTACTGTAACAGAAGTTTCTTGCCAGGCTTGTTTACCTTTCCCACCCTCAGACTCACTGTTTTTCCTATTCTTACCCCACATACCTGTATAGTTTTCTTTCTGTGTCACACAGGAATTGGAGCTTGCTCCTCCTAAGAGCATTTGTTGATGTGATAGTATGACATTTCATTAATTGTTTCAAATCAGAGCCACAGACACAGCATCCTTTAAGAAAACTGTGTATGTGTAACAGAACCAAATTTACCCCTTAACATCCATAAACTGCTCAGGAATATTCAGATAAAAGGCTTTAGAGAAGTTGACAGAGTAATAATTAAAGCTGACTGCTCTTGTTTCAGCTGAAGACACCCTGAACTTAAATTTAGGCATGGAAAAGCGGATAGCCAAAGCATACCTAGATTGGTGCTGTGCTAACCATGAAGCTACAGCAGAGCCCACAGTAGAATTCCAGGGTTTTTCCTTCCACCATGTTGTGCAGCGTTAAAGGAAAACCAGCCACTGTGCTTGTGCTGAAGACCTGAAAGGTCAGTGACAAATCACCACGCAGGATACGGATCCTGTCTCTCCGCTTTTGTTTTGTTTCCCCGAGCACACTGAAAAGAAATCAGTGAACCTACAAATGTGCTGCTCTGACCTCTTGCATTGTTTCCTTGGGCTCAGACACCAGTACTGCTATGAAGCAGCTCCGAGCTGGTAGGGCGTTGTGGCATTGACATGCAAATGAGCAAAGGCAATGGAATATCTTCCAGTCCTTAGAAATGCTTGATTTTGGGGGAGTTTTGTTGTTTTGGAGTTTTTTTGTCTTTTTTAATGGTTTAGGTTTTTTTTTTTTATAGGTTCTATTTACTTTTTGATGCTTTCGTAGTCTCCCAGAATAACTTAGATGTATTCCTACTTCAACTGCTACATTTTTTTTTCCCCAGCAGACTTAGAGTCTTAGTATGTGTTTGTTTATATATACATATAGATGTGTGTAAATTCAGCTTACTTTAGGAACAGGAATATTTTAAGCATTTCAACTACAAGAAAAAGCATATGATGATTCTTTGAAATTCCTCAGTGTAAAACAACTCCAGCTGCCCCCGTCTCGCTTTAAAATCATCAGAAAATCTGAGACCTAACACCCAGCAATGATTATTCAGCTTGCATGAACTGGCAGCCTGTGCACCATTCAGGAGGAAAAAAAATAATACATTTCCCCCTTCCTCTTTTGGCTCATGAGGGATGAGTGAAAAACTCAACAAGTAAAACCCTGACTGAAACTTTTACTGCAAAATTGTTCTAGAAATGCACTTTTTGCATGGTTTAATTGTCTGGGTTTAGATCCCCCAGAGTCAAAACCAACTCCCCCGACCCCTTCCAGCAGAGATCTAAGTGAAAAACACTGAAATCTTCAGGGGGCTTAACTTGCAATAAAGGTACAGGGAAGGTTTTACCCACTCTTCCAAGTGCTTAAATCCAAAGTTCTGGCTGATGTCTGAGAAGCCACTGAAGATGTGTGCACAGTTTACCTCGGAGATGCACAACGTGCAGCTGCACCCTTTGCGTGCGGGCTCCAGGAGAATGGGAACAAATTCATCTGCTGTGGTTGAGTCAAAAAACTTGAGCATATTTTTTCCCCCTACATTAAACATCAGGAGACATTGTTAACAACGAAAGCAATGGCAAAGCTCTTCTGCTCAAACAGCTCACTGGTTTCAGACACTGTGGAGATGTAGGTTGCTGTAAAAGGTGCTGAATGCTGTTGTGTGCTCTTTCAAAGGAAAATGACATTTGTACCCTCCCAGATGCTTGCTGAGTGCCATTTCTACTTTCTTCTACCTATTCCTCCCCGAATTGTAACTTTTTTACATTTGTCTCAATTATCAAAAGTGAAACTTGACAAACATTGTAATGAACCCCAGGCCAGGTTTCTCATGTGATGTACTATTTTGTGCAAAGGAAAGAAAGAATTTTTAGAATTTGACCAGCAAAACGACCTCAATACTAAGACATGTATTTTAAGACTTCTCTGTGTGGTTTTGGGTTTTTTAAAAAATGTATATAGCAATAGATATTAAAGCACTCAGAATAGCATAAAATTCTAACATTGCTTAATAATAGCATTTATTTTAATATCCTTGACTATAAATAGGATCTTGAGGTTCACATCCAGAGGGAGGGTTTGTTTTGTTTGAACCACAGAACTGTGGTGCAGTGGTCCAGACAGCCCTAATTTTATTTAGCTTAGGAAAAAACAGGAGACAAACTGTTTACATCTCCAAGTATCTTCAATAAACCCATGATTTATTGTTAATACCAGACCTCTGTGAATCTCATTCCCAGGCCCGGTATTGACATTGATTACCCTGAGGTTTTCAAGAAGCTGGCAGGCCATGAATCCTCCAGAGGATGAGAACAGACAAAAATAAGTGGGTGGGGTAAAGAGGAAGGAGATGTTTCAATTCAGAGGATGCTCTACTAAGCACAAATGGGCTTGAAAGAACAGGAACGCAAACAACACACCACCCTTGGCAATGAGCAAGTTGGCAAACAAAAATACCCCAGGACTTTTTGTAATGGTGCCTGATAAATATCAAAATGGTCCTAGATTTCATTTACATGTTAAAACTGAATTTGGATCTGAAAACAAAGGATAAACATATTTCTTCTGACATTTAGTATAGTCTGATGACATGCAATTTCATTGCTTTTTCTTTATGATGTAATTTTTGTAAGTGATACCAATTGTCATCAAACGTCATAAAAGCCAGATTTGCCTCAAGTCATCAATATTTATTGTTCTCTTACAACAGAGCCTGTTTTGAGTTTGGTGTGCATGGCTTTAATTGTTTAGCAGAAGAGTTAAGCCCAACCTTTGCTAGTATCAAACACCAGGCTGAGATGGATCTGCTGACATGATGCAATTGAGTTCTTCTGGCAGCTGGTGCACCAAATGCCCTTTGAGAAAAAAAAAGAAATAAAAGAGAAGGAAGAGATAGGGATCTAGCTGGATGTCTGGATTAGTAACAGGATACTAAGCTGTTTGCTTCTGGGTCAGTCATTCAAGCCCTCCCTGGGCTGGAGCACCCACCAGCCTCCTGCCTCCACGGGGTCACTGGGCCCCCACAGACCAGGGACAGGTGTCCCCAGCACCACACATGGCATTAATTAATGCCGTGGTTCTCTGGAGAAGCCGGGAGACAACAGCGGGAAATGAACCTGCCCTGAAGGGTCACTGTGTGCAGAGACCAACCAGTCTGAGCCATTGCTATGCCTTCCTTGGGCAGGGAGACACATCCAGCAGTTCCTGGAAAGACAGACCTCTGCTCCTTCAGCCTCTACTTTGGGCCTCAAATCCTATATGTTATGGGATCATGGGGAACAAATTCAACAACAACAAAAACAAAACAAAACCAAAACGACCAAACCAAACCCCACACCCTGTCTTCGCTACTACTTGTTCTTCCATCGATGTCCAAACCTTACATTATAGGAAATCATGGCACATCCCTCAGGGACACTGTGAAAGATGCTCATCTAGGGGGACATCTTAACCCATGGGCACTCAGAGCACCAGTCTCCCACAGACACATCCTGCTGGTTTTTTCTCTCCTTTCAGGAGATTTTCCACTGTGTGCCCCTTATTTTGTCAAAGGGAAGAAGTTTAACTTCATGGGTGTTTCAGGACTGACTGGAAGAAGAACTTTTGGCTATGCACAGTCACTAAAGTACAAAAATGAACAGGAAAAGCCCATTTAAAAGATATGGGGACTGGAGAAGTGGAAGTTTGACAAGGAGAGGGATACAACAAAGAGAGAAAAGATGACATTTTTGGAAGGAGCTATCTAAGCTTGAGCCTCTCTAGAGAGCTGCATAAAATTCACTGGAGCAGCTGACAGCAAGGAATAAAATTCACCTGACTTGTCAGGAGAATATTGTTCACAAAACCCTGATAATTTGGCTTTTAAAGCACACAGACTAACTCACGTATGCACAGGCTCAGACGGAGGCACTTCTGATTTCTTGCCACATTTCGTTTAACTGGGTGGATTTTGTTGGGGTTTTTTTCTTTTTTTTTTTTTTTCTGGTCCCCACAGCTGGTAGAGGGAGCCTGTAGCAGCTTCAGTTCACATTTGTCTTTGTGAATATTTTATGTTACCACCCAGGATATCAGTACTAGATCACCAAACCACAGCACAGCACAGGTGCTGTACAGCTCAGATGTGCCTAGGATTAGACAGTCTAAAAATCTCATGCTAAAAAAAAGAAAAGTTAAAATTTCCAGACTTTGCTTACAGTTTTAATTGGCTTTCTAAGTCTCCTCACACATGGCATGAGGCAGACCGCATTTTGCTCACAGGCCTGCAACACAGGGAGGTTTGGTCAGGATCTATTAAAACCTGTTTTCATCACATGCTTGACTTCCTTTAGCAGTGCTCTGTGACTCCACGGTTTTCTTTATGTTATTTTGCATTTATCAACCCTGAGTCCTTCATGCACATTCATTACGGAGATCTCACAGCTTGCCTGTGAAGTGGGTTGCTACTTCTGCTCATTGCATTTCTACAGAGGTAAACCAAGCTGAGAAACAGCTTTGTGGGCCTCCAAGGGGGGCCCGTGAGGAGTCCAGCCCTTTAGAGGAGGCTTTTGGGAGAGCAACCACCTAAGTGCCGCCTTCTTAACTGTGCTCAGGGTGCTACCATGCCAGTGGGAATGAATCAAAACACTCTGTTGCTTATTGTGCCTCTCCACCTGTCTCTGCAGCTGTAAACCCCCTCGGGATGCCACGGAGCAGGTTTGTGTCGACCTGATGTGGGGACTGCAGAGGGGAACCCCTGCCAGCAGCCTCTCACTGGAAAGGACAGGGGGCTCCATGTCCTAAAGGTACGCAGTGCCTGCCTCAGACATGACCAGCCTGCAGGCTCCTGCTGGAGCAGACACACCCAGACCAGTTGCTTTCATCAACACGAGGCTGCTCTGTGCGTAGGGAGGGAAGCCCAGAGCCCCAGAGAGTGGCAGTGGGGTTGCCAGGCTGATTAGTTACAGCATCAGAGGTGGTTGCCTGTCTCTACACCTGCCCCGCTGGGGTTTTGGTAGGCAGCAGTGGTCTCTACTGCAGCCTCACAAAGGCTGCCAGCTGCGGGCAGAGAGCACCATGGCTCTGCTCCCTTAGCAAAGTTCCCGCATAGCAGGAGCAGCAGGACAGCCAAGTCCAACAGAAGAAAGATAAAACATGCTCTGCATTAGACCATGCACCAGTACCTAACGTGAGGAAACCCCCTTCCCCTCCCAGTATGAGGCAAGACCTCAGCTCAAGATCCAAGACCACCAGCTCAGGATACAACCTAGTGCGATTTCAGCAAAATCTGCGCTGGGAAAGCCAAAACCCCAAACCATTGAGCCCAAACCTCCTTACCCTCAGAAGTGATGCCCTTTGAAGCGTTCCTCCAGCAGCCGCTCAGCTCCCTGCCAGGCTCTCCCATATGCCCTCTCTGGAGCTGTACCACATCCTAGGTGAGCAAGGCCTGCCTGAGAATGTCATCCTGCTGGCTGATGCTGCATCAGGAGACTGCCCAGGGCAACCTGCTGGTCATCAGGGTGGTCTTTGATCATTCCCACTTGTTTCTTGCTATACATGTTATACTGCTGGGGAAAAACCTTCTCTCTCTCCATCCTTGTCCTGACTCTACGACAAGGGTTTACCTCCAAGAAATTTGCAGGCAGCTGAGCACTGAGTGCAGAGGTGGTGGTACTATGACTTTTCAGACACTAAACTATCATACAGCTTTTGCTCATCTTGGAGCCTCGGAGCAGTAAACTTGCACTTGCTTTCAAAAAACATAAAATACATCTTCAATCTGCTCTCATTTTCAAGTTTTGATTTAAAAAAGTCAGTTTGTTTGATTTTTTTCACTAAGAAATCACACTACAAAAGGTAATGTAAAATATGTATTTATGTTCCTGACGCTTCAGGTCTGCACATTTTCAAAAGGGAAAGGACTGAGTAAACAACACAGCCTTTGCTCAATCACCCAGTTCAGAAGATAGTGTAGCAACACCACGCTTTTTAAATATTAGAAACCTTAAATATAGTTCCTAAGACGATGACGCTTCTGCTACAAATTATTTTTGTTTTGGCTAAATTTTTCCATTTTCTATTTAATTGCCAAACAGAAGTTCTCCTATCTTGAAGGGAGAGATAAATGGCCCCTTTCTGGTGCATAAGACTTTTGGTCTAATTTTCAAACTCTAGGGCAGCTCTCTTGCCTTGAAGAATGTTCTTTCCATGACACTGGAAGACAGCCCCAGTGGAGAAATGACTTCCTAAATATCATGTAAATGACTGAATAAAAAGCTGTAAACATGCAGGATGGCCTTAAATGTAAGTTTCAATTAAAACCTGAATAAGAGGGCCATGTGCATACTGGCTGCTCTTTAATGCAGTGTATGGTTCTGTCCTAATAGCACCATTCAGTCTGGTTCCAGTTCAGTATTTCTAATGATGAGAGGTCATTATGCAGATTTCTGGTAGCTCCTGAAGCATCGTACAATAGAGGCAAAATCTGGTGATCTCTCATTTGTTGTAAGGCTCTGGGAGTACCAATCTTCCCAGAATAGCACATTGAATTTTGGGTGAGTGTTATGTGATGAGAAGATTAATAATGTAGGCACTGTGAAATTGTGGAGCACACAGGGAAGAAAACTACATAGATTGCTTTTACTTGATGATGGAAATCAATGTTTTCCTTCCTGTTAAGAAGTTGTGGCAGAGGAGACAAGGTAAGGAGATGTTATAAATGTACCCTGCACGCCCAACAGGTGTGCTCTGACATTTGGAGTGAGGGTGTATGGCAAACCTTTTCTTTACAAAAAGAGAGGAAGAAAACTCATACAAACCTATTCAACAAAACATCCTCTGGTAGGTATGAAGATGCCTGTTTTCAAATAGGTCTTTCATCTCTTGAAGCAACATTAATTGTCACCTGTTTGTGAAGAGACAGGCTGCCGTGTCCATGGGGAGCTGACGAAATGCCTTGGGGTAATAATTGGCCTTTACAGGAGCCTTTCTTAAAAAATGTATTTATCAAGGTTGGTTTAACATTCCTTGCTTGAGACAGCCTGGGTATCACTAAAGACAGTGGTGTTTAGTTGCACTAAGGGGCAGTTTAAACATACTTGTGCCTGGAGTAAAATAGGTGAGCAGCCAGCATGGAGCAGGCCGTGTGTTAAGAAGCAAACAGCCCCTTCAGCTCCATGCCCGCAGTCTGGGGAGGAACGGGGCCTCCTTTAGCTCCTGATCCAGAAGTGCTTTTGAAATGGGGTTATGTGGGCTAATTCCCAGCTGAACACTGGAATGTTTAGTTTGTGTTGGCAGATGCTTGTCACAGGGTGGTCCGGTGCTGCTCCGCACCAGCACGCCGCGACCTTCCTGAAGGGAGAGTGTCCCGCAGGGAACAACTCTTCCAGGGGTACTGGCAGATCTCCCTGGGCCACAGGCGATTCCAGCAAGTGTAGTAACTTCTCAGCTACAAGTGATTTCAGATCTTGTGATTCAGCTCTTTGTGAAATCACTCAAGGTGAACTCCGGGACAGAGAGACAGGAGCCTCGCGTGGAAGTTCCGCAGAGGTCGCCTTTATTGTCCGAGCACCTTGCGAAGGGGGCATCAGGGACGGAAACACTCTCCCATTAGGGGCAGAAGCCGGGCTTTTTATGGGGAAGGTAGGGGGTGGGGTAGAAACCAATTAGCTGACAGGATACAGTCTATTACCATGAAGAAACAAGGCATGTTGGGATCTCACCCTGACCCTGAGGAAGGTAGCTTATCTCTGACTTCTCCAGGGGAGTGCAAAAGGCTCCGGCTTTGAGGGCTCCCAGCCCTCCACAGATGTTGGCTCCAAAAGGTAAACTGTGTGCCCTGCCTGCTTTAACAAAACAGACCTGTACCTGTACGTAACCCTCCCAGCTTCTTCAGAGCCTTTCAGTTCTTTGGATGATGCTGGCTGAACGCCAGACCTCTGCTGCCCAACCAGCATGTGACTAAACCCACAGGAGAGGCTGGAGCACCTCACGTGGTTGATAAAGCCAGTTTTGCTGAAACACCCAGAATTTTATCTTTATCCAAAACATCACTGAGCTGGGCCAAAAATACCATTAGCTATTTCCATCCTTATGCCTAATGTTCACACAATGAAAAAAAAGTGAGACATGATGTTAAAAAAAAGGTTTGGTTTTTTTCAGATGTAAGAAAATAATTACTCTAGGAAAGGCTCATTCTTGTTGTCATATCCATTTTCTGGTTTGGGGACTTGATCCAGCAAGAGGTCTTGGCTCACACTTGCCTCCACCTTTGACTGTGAAGTTTTAATTATATAATGAAACAGGGGAGAAAAGCCCCATTTTTCCTTAACCTTAAAGCCAAGGATAACACGCAGTTAGACATTCCCTTTGGCAAGACATGGCGCTGGACAGGCACCAGATATGAGCTTGGGAGCTCCAGCTCTGGCCTGGAAACATTACCCTGTTCAACTCAGGCAGTGTGGGTGGAAGTGAGTGCTGTGTCCTGTCAGAAAGGATGCTGGACAGGGTGTAGAGCCTGAATCCGGGGACATGTGGTTTACCACTATTCATTAATAATCCCCTTTGTTCCTCTACACAAAGGTGTGGAGAGTTCCAGCTGAATACACTTCATGGCACTATCCAGCTTGGATAAACAATGTGCAGTGCAGTGTTCCTGAAATCTCCTTGGCCAAATAATCACTGGGATTCTTGTCAGTGGTCTGAAGAGGGGGGAAAAGGTCTTTCATGAAGAGAGTTAGGAGACACTGACCTTCATGCAAATATTTCTTTCTTGTGCTTCCTTTCTCTTCTCCTATTTTACAACAATAAGACTGCTTTAGATGGCCAGGAAAGGAGTTGTTTGGGAATGGAGATGCTGCATTTTATTTTGTGGGTTTTTTTTTTTTTTTAATATGGTTGGTTTATATAAAAAAATGTGTATGTAATTTCACAATTAGCCTACAGCAAAAATTAGCCCTTCATGTAGATTCACACACAAAAAAATATAGACTTTTTGCTGGAACTGTAGTAAACATTTTTAAAGCAGATGTAGCCTGAGGTGAAGCTATTCTTGTGCTTGTGTTTAGAAGGGAAAGGATAAAAAAAATTGCAAAATGGATCATTCCTGAGTGGATTAAAACTGTAAATGCCTGTTAAATACACCATCTCCGATCATATGGGCAGGTGGTGCATCCTACTATATAATAATGTCTCTACCTAGAAAAATGAAGTGCAATTTAATTGACAGACATTTTCAAATCCACAATAATATACCTTACAATGAGTAAGTCAGGGCCTTATTCTTGGCAGTAATCTTTACTCACCAGAGCAGTCTACTGGTTTCACCTTTTACCAGCACTAAACTGGGGGGAAAATAAAGACTGTCCATGGATAAGTTTTTATCTTTGTTAAGATGACACATTCTCTTCACCCATTCAAGAAATATCGTCCTCTCTTATCACCCTCTCAAGGTCTTCAAGTACCTACATGGGGAAGAGATTTCTGATGGAAGAAGAGTCTTTAATCTAGCAGAAAAAGGCATAATGAGATCCAGTGATTGAAAGCTGAAGTTAGACAAATTCAAACTATCTTATCTAGGAACTTGGTAGATTCCCCATCACTTTTGAAGTCTTTAAGAAGATATCCAGTCTTGATGTAAAAGATATGCTCTAGATCAAACAGAAGTTATGGGTTTGATGCGAAAATTATTGGGTGAGGTTCTGCAGTCTGTGTTATGCAGGAGGTCAGGCGAGGGAATCATAATAGTCCCTTCTGGCTTTAAAATCTGTGAAGCCCAAACACGACTTCAATAAGGAAAAAGCAAGCCACCCTGACGACCTCTTCTGCCCACAGAACTTTAATTTTGGAAACAGAAGCTGGTTAAAGCAGTTCATCAGCCTTACCTGGACTCTGCTTAGCAGACTATTCGTAACACCTCAGCTTCTTTCAAAGAAAGAAATTTAAAAACAGTCTAGTTTCTCTTTAATAAAAGTAGTTGAAAAATGCTGGCTGGTTTCTCAACCAGCATACAGATATTTCTTTTCAAACTATAACAAATTTATTTTAAATTTTCACAGCAAGCCTTTTATGTTGCTTGTCGTAATTGTTAGCATCTATTTATTTGATACTTCTTATGACATATTCCTGCAAATGAAAAAGAATTGAACTAATTAGGTAAGATTCCTACATTTAATAGCATTTATATAGCCTCTAAATGGGGAATAAATAATGTCTTATAATCATATTATTTTTATTGCTTTTCTACTATGTAGCTAAGTTATGAAACAGCTTTCAAACTGAGTACTAACAATGCCAGCTTTCACAGTTTTACCTTGAGACCTGGATAATTTTCCTTAAATTGCCAGCTCCAGGAGTCATGTGAATATACAAAAATCTTGACATTTCTTTTCAAAAAAATAATCATTCACAGTGGTTGCCAGTAAAGTTTGAAAACATGATACTCACTCCTCAAAAGACCTAAGCAAAGAGCTAAGTAAATAAACACCTCCATTTCTTTTTTCATCTTATAATTTTATAGCAAATCTTCTGATTCTGGAATTTAAATGTTTGAGGTTGGCAGTTCCCAGGTGTATTGAAGCTTAACTTTTCCCACAGGGAAGGAAAAGCTGGCTGGGGTAGAAAGGGCCACCTTGGTTTAACTGACATTGATAGAGACTTAAAAAGACTTATTTTTCATTTAAAAACCCTCAAAATTCAAGTAAAACCAAAGACCTGAGCACCAGATGAAACCTTGGAGAAGCTGATGGCTTGGTCCAGAGCAGGGACTTTGTGTGGCTTTTCCAAGAGCACCTTTCCCTCTGTGTTGGTTTGGAGGGCAGCCACTCAATTGGCCCCCTGAGCCACGATGATCATCTGGGCGAGGATGCAGCAACACACGCCAGAGCACTGCCCCATTCCTGCACCACTGGCAGCAAATATTTGCTTCTGCATCAGCCAGATGTTTCCTGCACCAGTCTTAAAGAGGCTAAAACCAGTTTTCTGTGACACAGAAGGTTTTATTCACATGGGGCTGCTGCCACACCCCATGCAGAATTTGGGCAGGGAGTCAGTCACCTTCACTGCTCCTGGAGGTGTCCATGTGCCTGTGGGGCACTGCAGGGTGTGCCCAAAAAGTCCTGGGAGTCATCACCAGATAGGGAGTGGTCTGTGGGAGACAGAAGAGGCTGCAGGAGAGGGAAGTAGTGGGACAGTCCCCAGAGTAGGGCTAGACACACTATCACAAGCTTTAGACTGTCAAACCTTTGTTTGAAGGGTAACAGGATGGTTCAGCAGCAAGGTGGGCAGAAACTCAGGGCTTTAATGCCTTAAACCATGTGAACCTGCTCACACTGGCAGCAGCAGGGCCCCAAATGGGCTGTGGTGCAGAAAGCATGTGAAAAATGACAATAAATATAAAAGCCTCTTTAAAATCTCCAGTCCTTAAAGAGGCATGGACACCCCGCCAACTCTCCAGCTCTGTTCTGTTGTCATCTCACTCCAAACTGTCACAAGATGTCAGTGTTTTCAGATACTCCTGCTATGGCTGAGCAAACAGCCTCTCCACACTGCCTGGCTGACTTTCAATGGCATAAAATTCATCCATAAAATTGAGCCATAAGGTTCTCAGCAGAGTGGCAATACCACAAAGAAACTTGGCGTAGGGACCACATCAGCCTCTGACAGTGTCATCAAGGTACATTTGCAGCTTAGCCTTGTCCTTGGGGTAGCTGAAAGGCGCCTGGGTGCCCCAGTTGAGGTGGGTGATGCTTTTTAGGAGCTGTGTCAGCATGGAAATCCTCACAGCATAAACAGGGGGAACCCAGAGGAGGAAATGTGGCCAAGAGGCAAACGACTTTGTTTTTCTGTGTGTGATTCGACATGTGTTACAGGATTGCCCTTTTGGGAGGATCCTGGGGACTCAGAGGCACACTCTTGTCACATTCTCCCCTTGCTGGTAGTGTGACAGACAGAGGGACACTGCTCTCACAGGTAGCCTGTCTCCTGTCAGACACAATGCAATGAGCAGAAAGGAAGCAGTTGGGAAAGGAAGTGGTTGAGATTGTTAATGTGATATTACTTAGCAAGATGGTGCTTGGGCAGGTCTCAGGGCTAATGCATTTGGTTTAATGCAGCCCTGGTTTTGAACCAGATTTTTTTTACTTCTTTTTCCCTGACCCTTTTTTTTTTTTAAATTATTTTGGAGTACCCTGGCATGAGAAGTTTATTTTATCTGGTAAATTCCTTAATCCCAGGTTTCCCTCCATGGCACACCAGCTATGATGATCTCTGGTGAATAGTTCAATATCGTGCCTATTGGTATTTTCCAAGTTCCTTTTACATTCAAGACTGTAATCCAGACCCCTCTTCACCCATTTATATACATAGAAGGATTTTCAGGGACCCAAGGTCATCCACACTTCCCAGCAAAAGCAGAATATACAATTTCCTATCCACTGCTGACCCTGCTACTCTGAGGCATGGGAGATATAAAAAATGGTGAAGGTTTGTGTTGAGAGCCCTGGGTCTTATCCTCCCAGGGAGTTGTTATTCCTGCTAGTATTAGAAGACCACCTGTAAAATTTAAGAGGAGAACCTTAATACAAAAAGCACCTAAATTACAGAATTATCTTCAATATCCCGATAAAATGAATGCATAGGTTATAAAATCAATGTGAGATCCTATTTTGGAAGCTTTGAATCACCCTTTTAAGGAGTCATCATCTAAATAAGAAGAATATCCTACTAGGCAATGGATAGACTCCACCAGCTGTGTAGCACTAATGTCCCCTTGTCCTGCTGAACCTTCCTGGCAGTATTGAATGACCCCTGCAATGGGGACAGATCGTGCTGTGTAAGAATTTTTTTCCCATTTTCTTTACGGGATATTTGTCCTTCTCAAGACCCAGAATCTGGGGTTTTCTTAAGAGACCTTTATGGAGACTGTCTGTGAGGCCATGAAAATTAGCATAATGTCAGATGGGGGTGTGTTACAGGTGGGGGATAAAAACTGGTCCCATTGCATAGAAAACTCCTAGGAAAAATAAAAAGGATACAGTAATGTTTGCAACTCAAATGGATCCATCTGAGTTGAGCCTTTTGTGTTAATACCGAGGTATTTATTTCAGAGAGATGCTCTAGGTTGGCTGTCTCTGTATGAGACAGCTGATTTATGCTGTGATTGTTTGCCACCAGTGGTCCTGCTGCCTCGCAAGCCACACCCTTTGCTGCCATCCCCAGGTTTGGATTTGATTTCCCTTGAGAAAGAAGCTTGTGTTCACATTCCCATCCACCTGTGTTGCCTCAATACAGCATTGTATGTTTCCTGCCTTTTTTACCCTCCCCTCCCCACCCCTGTGAATTTGCTCTCATTGAGTGGCATGAAGAAAAATAAAAATAAAAAAAAAAGCCCACCTCCTACTAAGAGGACTAAGACCTGGGGAGCCAGCGAAGAGGAGAGGCCGTTGCCTCTAAAGTTCAGAAATAAAAAAAAATGACTTGTTCTTTTGAGCTTGCTGTTCCCTGATGTGACACTGTGATCAGTATCAAATGCTTGGTGGCAAGGATTTTTGTCAAGCTTTCCCAGCTAAAATAGATTTAACCTACCAGTTGCTCTTTGTGGGTTTAACAATGTGTGTGACAATAAAGGGCTGCTGCCGCTGCATTGTTAATACATGAATAGTCCCGGTTCTCTGTATTTACTATTGTGCTCTGCAGATTTCCAGGAAGGAGTGTTTGGCTCTGGCTATTGATATGTGTCCTGTTTTGCAGAAGGAGCTGAATCAGCCCCTCAGTGATTAGCTGATATGGAGGGGCAGTTAGGATTTAATTGAAATTAAGGAAAGCACCCGATTGCTTTTGAACTGCTCTCTGGGCTTCCTCCCCTGCTCAGAGGTGGGGTGGCTGGGTTTCACACTTTGCTGTCACTGCCTCTGGATGTGAGAAGTTCACCCTGCAGGCAGGAAACTTGCAAAACACCAAAATCAAGGAAGAAATCTGTTCCTTGATAGCAGTTTCTGGTTTGTTCTTGGCTGGGGTTGTCCAGCAGTGCTATGGACAAGAAAAAGAGGCAACAAGGATCCTCCATCCTCCAGGAAAGACACTGTCAGACAGGCCTGAGTGAGAGGGAAGATGCAAGGACTCCCATGGAGGCTCCTGGCGACTCTGTGCATGCCATTTATTCTCATTTTATGTCACACAACACCACGAGGTTCCAACCAGGACAGGACTGCCTGGGGTGGAGTAGGATGGTGAAGGCAGGAGGGCTAGGCAGGGTGAAGCAGGATGTTGGCAGCATCCCTGCAGGCCCATCATGGGGATCATTGACTCCTGCACAGTCGTGGAGGTGTGTTACCACCACTGTGACTTTCTTCACTCACCCAAAATACCCCCACAGCCTCCACAGGGCAAGGGAACTGTTCATGAACCCACTAGCCTTGTGAATGTCCCCTAGGAGCGAGTCTCAGCAGTGCCTTTTCTCCATCCACCCTATGGGAGCCCTTCTGGGCAGTGCCCTCGATGGGAGCCACATCTGGCTCTCTCCTGGATGGCAAGAGCCTGGTGAAATCTCAGGTGACCCAGAGTCAACCCTGGGCAGGAAAAGAATGTTGCTCTCAGGTGATGAGAAAAAAAAAAAAAGGAAAATCCCCGAAGGGTGAAACAACTCTCCATCCTGGAAGTGATCTTTGCTGGAGTTTCTCTTGGTTTCATTTCCGTAACAATCAGCCACTTATTATTAAATCAATGCTGCTGGGGAAATGGAGTTAAATTAAGGGAGATCAGAGGCAGGAGCGGAAGCGACGTCTATATAAATATCTGCCTATATTATATAGAGTACTGTAGTTAATCAATCCTGAGAACAAAGAGCTTGGCTTGAACCAAGGAACAGCCTCAGCCAAGAGAAGGAGTCCTGCTGTGGTAAGCAAGCAAACAGCGCTATCGACAAGGAAAATGTTTATAAAGACTTCTCTCCCACTGAAGGAGTTGAAAAACAAGGGTTTTCAGCCCCTGGGGCAAGCACTGGTCCCCTGGCTCTTTGGGCGAGTGCTTCTCTGAAGGTTAGCAAGCACGGGAGCCAGATGAGGGGACAGCAGCTTCTCTTAACTGAGGCAAAAATCTTATTGATTATACGTTCAATAAAAGGTCAAAACTCCCTTTGAGGGTCACCACAGTTGCAGTAAAGCTCTTCCCAGCCGCAGCCCCTCTCCCTGTCTACTGAACGTTTCGTGCCAGTCTCTCCAGGTGGACACCTGGGGTAAAAGTGAGCTGCAAATGAGCTAATCATCATTAATGTGTCGGTAGAACCTGCCAGCCTGACATCCCTCCTAATGGCTGACAAATGTCAGGGTGACTTGTATGCTTTTTTTGTTAATTGAATTGGTTAATTAGGTCCCAGAGGCCTGGCTGCTAATTGTGAGCTGCAGCGGAGTATGGGTTTAAAAAAAATGTCACAACAACAAAAAAACCAAAAACCCCCATAAAATCTGATGCAAGGAAGTTAAAACAAAAGGAAATGATGGGGGGACAAAAGCACCCCCCATTCAGTCACTCACTCACAAGCACACACAAAACCTCCTTTGTGTTCTTTACAATCTGTACAGTTACCTTCGCTTAATTTCTGACCTGCCACATGCTACTGCCTTCTTGATGTGTTTTTAAAAGGAGGGTTAGAGAAATTCCAAATCTGCCTTTTTTGACGAGAGCATCTGCTCAGTCAGAAACACAGTCATTAATTTTCTGCCAATTAGCAAAAAGAAAAAGAGAGAGAGAGAGAGAAAAAAAAAAAGAAGAGGGGAAAAAACCCCTCCAGATTTGCATCTTAATTTGTTACTTTGTAAAGATGTTGGTTTTTTTAAAAGTTAAATACTCCCTCCGGTTTGCCAGCCATAGAAAGTGAAGAGATGATAGCAACTTCCCACCAAGAAAAGGCAATTAATCATTATATTTTGCACTTCTGTAGCAGCTTTCATCCCCTGATCTCAAAGCGCTTTGTGAAATTATTGTATTAAGTCTCCTGCCAAGCCCCGGTGAGGGTGGCAGTGTACCAGCAAACTCCTTGGGGCCAGGGTGGTCTTAATCTGCGTCTGCTGAAATGTGCCAAGGACACTAATAAACTTTATAACAAATAATTACTAGCCTACCTGTTTCAGTGAGGGTTAAGCAGAGGCTCAGGGAGCACTTGGGGGCTTCCTGGAGCAATACAACCTTGAGCTGGAGGGAACATCTTGAACCACCTTCCTCTGGTCTCAGCATTCCCACTCCTTCTTTATTAACAGCCTCAACTGGCAGCTACAGGCACAAAGATCTCTAGCATTGCAGGCATTAAAAGTATTAGAGCTAGAGCTGTTCAGGAACCAGCTTTTCTGCTGTGCAGTTTACCCCACAGACCATGAAAATTGCATCCACTCTGTTCTGAAACAAAAAACTTGGGAATTCAACCATTTCTTTCCAGACAAAAGTTGAAAAACAAATGCCCAACCACTTGAAATATCTTTTCATAAACCACACCACTTTGCACCATGTCTCAGCATTGCAAATGTCTCTGTTTATTTCCACCTTCCTAAAGGAAAATTTATTTTGTTTCTAAAAGCAGAGCTGTTTCTTCTGAATGAATGAAATGAGGATATTTTTGTTAATGGCACTTGTTTTTGTTTTGTTTTTTAATCAGGTGCTTCCCTCCACGACTGGTTTTTGCAATTTTACGGGAACGTATCAAAATCCATACATTTCTACAGAAAAGGAAAAAAGGTCAAATTAACATTGAATGACGATCGCTCCTACAACAGCCTTTTCCTGAGCTGGTACTGACATGGGAAGCTGATCTGCTTGCCTGTTTCCATGTGTATTTTGGGCTTCTGGGTATTCTTCTTCCTTCACTTAACAGAGAGACATCATTGACTCATAAAATGAGGATCAGCTCAGGTTGATGCTGGGTGTTATTTCTTGTGCGGACTTGTTGCAGCAGCACGAGCCAGTTTGCCTCAGTTTCCCCTTTCCCCTCCTGGTCAGGGCTGGATGGTGTCCCCAGGTGCCTCCCCGGCCAGCAGGACACGTGCCCATACTCCCCCCTCTCTCCTCACCCCAAACTCCTGCAGGCACCTCAGGGCTGCCAGGAGGGGCAATTTGTGGGTGCTGGCTATGGACTTGCAGCCCTCAGGTGAAGATAAAATATGACGATTATCCTGCTTGCTTCCCCACCCCCCTCCTGTCGGATAGCAAAGTTGCCTTACGAGTTAAAATAAATTGCCTCACGCTCCCCACTGAAAGCATTTTGACTTTGTCTTGAATCGCGTATTCCAGTAGTCATTATACTTCAGCTGCTTCTTCTTCTTCTTCTTAGCATATGACATACATAGCAGTTCAAAAGTTGCAGCGAGCTGCTGCCAGGTCACATTCAAAGGAAAGTATCTGGGAAGCTGGCAGCTAAAAGTATCTGATAAGTTGGCACTGTTACTGCTCAGCAGGAGGAGGGAGAAGTGAAGGAAGGAAGGGGAGGGGGAGCCAGGCATGGGGGAGCAGGGAAGGGGAGAGATTCAAAGGGCTTTTGTTTCTGGATCAGATTCTTCCAGACTCTGAAACTTTTGCAGAGATGTATGTGCCAGGGATTTTTTTTTTCCCCCCTTCTCTTCCTCCTCTCCATAGTTTAATGCATTAAAATAACCTATTAAAAGGCCTATATTTGCTTTCAAGCAGACTCTGAAAGGCGCTCAAGATGTCACTATTAAAACCGGCGCTGTGCTTTGCAGGCGAAGGTCTGTGGTGAGGAGAATAAAGCAGAATTGATTAGCTGCTCTGACTTTGCCAGCCTTACAAAGCCTGCGGTGTGCCACAAGTTGCTAGAGAACAGATCAGCAGCTCCTAACCAGCCCGCCTGTATACAAGGGTGCGTCACTTTGAAATCCAGCTTGGTTCTGCAAAGCCTGATGCTGGTCCGGCATTCCTACAATATCCCCACACTTCCCGCTTCCTGATGTCCTATTTTCCCCCTTTTGTGAGTCATTTGGGAAGAGTCAAAATTAAACCATCATGGCATTGTCTCTGAACCCAGAGAACAAAATACCCTCCTGGGAGGCTGTGCAGGGTGTTCGATCCGAGGAAGCCACAGGACCCCAGCGCAAACACTGTGGCTGTTGCCCCAAGAGGCTTGTTCCTGGCTGCTTAATCGACAATGAATATTAGAACAAACAGACTGGAAAATGCTGGAAACTGCTGCAAATGGCCAAAAGCATAAAGCCAAGGCACAAAGGTAACAAGAGGATGGGACCCCTTCCGTTCTGCATAGAAATGATCTACTCTGCACCTTTGAAATTAGGGAATGGTGTTCATGTCATGCCGTGCATCAATCTGACAAACCACCCCTGAGTAGTCACTGTCATTATACCACGGGTCACATTTGTTACAACTCTATTAATGTGTATGAAGTTACTTCCAGTCTAACACCGGTCTAAGAAAATCTGGCTTAATTAGATTCTCCTTGTAATTAAATACAATTTATTCTTATGCTTTGTGTTATGCTTCTGGCTTGCCTGTGCTATTGTCTGCTGATTATTAGAAATGTATTTATGAAAGGTGTAACAACGGTGTAAGAACTGTGTTTATAGCAAACATGCAATTAGCTTTGCTTGTACCAACCCCAGCACAGCAGGGCCTTGGCCCCTGAATGCAGCTGGTGTTGGGAGTACCGCACAAATAAAGAGTAGGCACAGGCAAGCCTGATCTCATTTGCCTCACTAGGTTAAGGTTATATCATATGAAATCAGGCTAAGGCTCTGTGTTCCATGTTTGTACCTATAATTCTTCCTGAGGAAAGCTCCCACCAGCCCTGACTAGTGACTGACTAACTTCAGCTCTGCTTTTCCAGAGATTTGCACATGATTAACCTGGCCTGTTAAAAACAGGGCCACTGACTTTAACAGAGACGAGAGAAACAAGATAAGCACATGTCAGTCCTGAAGGGTTTGGGCTCTGTGCTATTCAAACTTGTGCAACTCACCTGGAAAACACCCTTTTCTACCTTTCACAATTATGCCAACAGCTGCCCAAGGTATAAGCAGAAGAACAGGTGCAAGGAGATACAAGACTGCAGAAGCAGGTTCACATCAAGAACTGCTTTCTCCATGCATCCCCTCATCAAAAATTGCCTTCCACTGGGTTTTTATTCTTTGTTTTCACGGAAGCATTTTCTGAATGGCTCTTCCATGCCTACTGAAGTCAATAGAGTAAGTCTAAAATGATCCAATACTTTTGGTAATTTCCATTTAAATCAATGGTAAAATAGGTACAGAGACCAAGCCAAGTCTCCCTTGCTGCTACATAAGACAATTTCATAGAGGGAAACACCTTTGCAGGTGAGCTGGCACAGGGAGAGTGACAGTCTGAATCAGGCTGTGGGAACAACTATTTTCCCCACCACCACCTATATTCTCGAATAACCTGATTATTCTCATTAGCTCTGCATTCGGATGGCTGTAAACGAATGAAAGAAAGCAGGGGCGGGAGCGGGTAGTAAATCCTCCACATATGAATATGATGAGGACTTTAGGCAGCTCCCTCCCACTCCTGCTAAAATAAGTTTTAATCTTGGCTGCTCTGTGCATATTGACTGGCTGCATATTGACATGCCACCTGCTGAGGCTGCTTCAGCTATTGATAACCAATGCCATCACGCCTAAAGTTCAAACACCAACCAGCAGCTTTCATGTTTGTAAACAGTATTGATCTGCATAAATCAGCTTGCCATTAGACTGCCGGATTAAACAAGGACGAAGACAGAACATTTGTGAGATTAAATCCGGAAACAGTTAATTAAAAGCTGAGCAATAAACCCAAGCTGTAAACAGCAGGCAATTAATTCAGGCATCTGTAGATCTATATGCACAGTCCTTCCCCGCGTTCCTGGCGGTGCCCCCACCTGTCCCCTGCACCAGCATCCTGCCTCCTACACCCTTCACCAAGACCTGTGCTGGGGTGCTCTCTCTACACTGCTGCAGAAGAGCTCTAAAATATAATCTTCAGACGCAGGGGCACATTTTTTTTGTGAGGAGCAGGAGAGGGAAGCCTTCTAGGATTTCCCAGTGCACACCATGGTTGTGTTGCAGTAGAAGACTTCATGTAGCTGCCTTGTGAGCAGCAGTGGTTTGGATCTGAGAGAGAACTCAGGGATTCCTGTGGTCTAAATATCTTTTCTGACAGAGAACCCCCACTACATGGCCTCAGTGTCATCACTTCAGTGTTTCACTTCAGTTTCCCCAGCTGCAGTAGAGAAGACAAGGCCTTGGCCTCTTCAATTCAGCCATACTTTCCAGTGATAAAAAAATTCATTTAATGAAATAGAAATTTGGGGCATTTACATAAAATTTCGTTTTTGAAACAACAACAAAATAAAACAACCCAATGATCTTAAAAAAATAACCAGCAAGGTTTGAAGATTTTCAGGTTTTACTCTTCCCTATTGGTTCTCATCCCCTTCTTTCCTTTCTTCATTTTTTCTAATGACAAAATGAGAAAGAGAAAAGAAGGAGAGAATGAAAGCTGCTTAAAGGAAGAAGGAAAAGTTCACTTAACTAAAAGCAAACAAGTAAATTTAGAAAAAAATAAATGCAAAAGTTATTTTAATTTCTCCCCTGAGAAGTTTCCCACACTTTCTAACCAATTCTGTTAGTTACATGTCCTCAAACCACGCCTTATAGAATTACAGTTAAGTTGGCTTCAACACAGATGATTTAATGGTTATTTTATACTGCATGTGGAGAACTTGCAGGCTCTAGAAAGCAGTGCAGTCTGACTGGGCCTATAACTGTGGGGGATTTATAGGGCCATATCTCTCACAATGTTCAAGAAGGATGTGCACTCCCCTACCAATTTTGCTTTCAGAAGTGGGGAATTAGGTCACAAAATATTATGGAAAACCAGGAAAAAACTCAAACCTCTCAAAACCTTGCCCAGCACCATGACCAATGAACTATCACTAGCAGCAAGCAGTGTGAACTGTCAGCAGATCTGCAGTAGCCCCAGGGACTATTCTGCTGGGCTTTTCCTGTCCTGGTGCTTCCTACACAGTCTCATGCTGATTTTATAGAGGGGAATTGAATCCTGTTGTTTGTAGATGGACAGATGAACTTTTCTTACAGGGGCTGTCTGTACTCCTACAAATGTTCCCAGTGGATTATTACTGACAACAGTGGATGACAGAAACACTTCACCAAAGGTGGATTTGTGATGGCACCTAATCCGAGGCTTCAGCCACCTCTGGCTCCAGGAACATGGTGTGCTCTGCTAGGTGAAATACCTGTATCCTAGAGCCTCCATCCATTTTTCAGGCTTAATATAAATCACAGCAAATTACTCCTATTGAGGTATTCCATTTACATAATTTTCTCTCTCATGGGAAGAGAGTAAGAAAAAATATCTAATGAGCAGCTCTTGAAATTAAATGCCTGTTACTCATCTTTCTGCAGTAGTGTTCTGAGACCATGTCTTGGGTCCTCTGCTCTGGACAATGGCAAGATCTAACAATGGCAAGAAAATAGTAGACAAAATACAAAATATTTTTGTGTACCAGCACTTTGTAGAGATGACAATTGGTTATTAAGTGTATATGCAAATAACATGCAAAAGGCAGATTGCACAGAAGGGTGGGTAAGAGTCCTTTCTTTGAGATCCAGCGTCAGGAATTGGTATTATCACATCAGTAGTTTTAAAATGGTGAACTGCAGGCTATTAGGACATACTGGATATTATTTTTTGTGATAAATGTAAGATTTTCTCAGCCTGCAGAAATCACCTCACTTTAGTAAGCAGTGCCTGTACTAACAGTATCTCATCAGATTTGATGAAATGTACCAAAACTAACCCAATCCAACCCAAAAACCACATAAAAACCTACCCAAAAAATCCTTTATTTTGGAAAGTTTAAATTTGCTAACTGCAGCACAATGCCAGCATGCTTCATTGGTATAGCTGGAGAGCTGTGGGCAGGAAGGAGGGAAATGAAAAGCAACAGAGTGATTCTGGTGAGGTAGCTGGCAATGCCCTCCATGTTTTGAACATGAGTTTTGCTACTACTGCTAATTTGTGTGATGCCAGAGCTGCTGCTGTGCACAGCTCTAGATATCAGTATAAATGTTCAGCATGGGCACCAGTAACTCCAGTTGACACTGTCCCAAAGTACAGCACTCTGGAGCAATTATCAAAGCTAATGGCAAATAAACAGTAAAAAACACATATGACGTTTCTTACCATTTGGGTTTGGTCTTATTAATTCCTCAATTCTCAAGAAAGTATCTGGAGTCATCATAAATCCCTCCCCACAGTGACTCAGGGAGTCAGTGGTGTGAGCAGGCTGGTCGATATAAAGAATGTGTCAGTTCTGCTCCCTGCTCCACAGAGAGCAAATCTCACCTGGAAGAACCTGGCTGGAAGTCAGAGGTTCAGCCAGCAGAGACTCCTTCCTTCAGACAGCCCCCTGAAGGGTGTCTCCAGGCTGTGCGGGGGTGTGAATTATTTGTTTAATGGATAGAAACACACGTGCTGGGAAATTAAATTTTTCAAGTCCACGTGTTGACAAATGCGGTAAAAATTGCTGTAGTCAGCAGTGACCAGTCCCTCCTGACCGGCCCTGCCCAAGACCTTCATCTAAAGGGAGAAGACAAGTCAGGGCTGTGTTTGAGACCTAGAAAGCCTCAGCCAGTCACTGGCTTTGCTTTTGGCACCCCTGACACAGGCAGCACTTGGAAAATGCAAGTATAATGCTGAATCAAGAGATGATTTAAAAATGACCTCTGAAAATCCCCAAAGCAGTGACAAGATCTGGCATTTGCTCCAATGGTCAGAAGGACATTGTACTGGGCAGGAGGGGAAGGTGTAGGAGCTAAGCAAGGCACAGCCCTTTCTCCCTCCTCATCCTGTCCCCAGGTGCTGGGACCACACACTAAGCAAGAGCCTTGTTTCTTTGACAGCTCTCCACTTCTGTTAGGGTGGAAGACTATGCACAATTCAGCATCAAAAGTAGTAGGGGGCAGCACAGCCCTTCAAGACCCTTCTACTTGGCTTCTCTCCAAGGTTTTATTACTATTTATTACCTCATGATGTTATTACTGGTATTTAATGATATTATTTTGGCACTATAGTTGTATGTCAGACATCTGTCATGAACCAGGACTCTACTGTATTAGATGTTGTAGAACTCCACAGGAAAAAAAAGGCAGCACTTGTCCCCAAAGTTCACAGCCTAAATACAGTTCAGCATTTCAGCCTTTTGCCTTGATTCAGAGCCTTGTTTTTATCCTCCTGGATTCAGCTTGTAAATTCAGGTGCAAGGACCGGGTTTTTCCTATAAGAGCTCAAGTACCACCAGGGATGACCAGGAATGATTTCTCTGGTATTACCAGTCTGCTGACTGCAATGTGCAGTGGAGTTCAGCCATGTGTACCCCCAGCAGAGCAGAACCTCTGAAATCAATAGGTGTTCTTACCTGGGTAGGGTCAGGCTCTAGAGAAGAGAGTTCAGGGAATTTTCAGACACCAGGTGCTGGAGGAAGCAGCAGAGAGTTAAGGATGCTGCTGCTCCCCAAAGGCCATGAGTAAATGAATTCCTCTCCAGCTGGAGACTCTTATAAATGGCCTTCAGTCCGAAGAACCAGATCTGTTTAAATTACGATGTACGTGTCACAGTATGTAAGAACCTGCTCAAATCATATGGAAATAACTATTCTTGGAACACCCGGGTCTCCTGACATCACTTCCTTGAGAAATAGATCCAATTAATTCCACTGAGAGACCAAAAAATGGATGGGGGGAGAGGGGAAAGGAAAAGAAAAGCCCTGTCAGAGGAAGGTCAGAAATTTCTGCAGGTGGAGATATTCTCTTTCTTTTTCTTCTTTCTCTTTTTTTTTTTTTTTTTCTGGTGTTTAGTATTTATTTTCAGAATTATTTCAATTCTTTAACATAGAGGAAGGAAGGATGGCCTGATGGATAAGGGTAGAGGCACTGCTGACAGTTCAGAGTTGGCCCCTGTTCCAGCTCTGCTGCAGACATCCTGTGCAACTCTGAGCAAGTCATCACCTCCCAATGCCCTTCCTCCTCCCCTCCAAATTGTGTTGAAACCATATTTACTTGTTTCTGGGAAGAACACATGGCTTGGGGCTTCTTCCTCTCAAAGTTTGGAAGGGTCTTGCAGAGAGGGGAGGGAAAAAACACCAGGATCCAAAGTGCCAGCCAGCAAACATTGGAGCTGCGTTGTGCTCTGCAAGGAGAGCAGTGCTGAGGAGCCGAGCTCTTTCTTTCAACCCCATATCCTGATGTTCTGACTGCTCTAGGGGTGCTTGCAAGCAGAGGCAGGGCAACATGACTTGGGTTTTGGTAGTTGTGTTCAGCAAGATAAAAGATGGATTAAGACAAAATACGTTCAGCAAAAACTGTATGCCTGAGCGGCATCGGGGCACAAAACTTTCTGAGCAAGACAGGATTCTGTGTACCTCTCCACAAAGTAAATACTACCATATGTGCATTAAAAGGCTCCTATTATTTACAGAGTGCTGACATGAAACCCCCTGAAAGAGTTAGTATTTTGTTAGGTAAACGTTTTTCCCTCTGAGCATTTTCCTCTTGTCCCTCTCCCCTCCCCCTCGCCCAATAACTTACAGATGTTAGAACAATAAATTGAATGAATAGTTTCCCACACTGGAATGCCTGCATGCCGAAGAATGCAGAAATGATTTCTGGCCAGTTTCTGACACTGATCTACAACTACACTGCATATATTCTGTTGCTCTTGTATCAAGTCTTGAGCTGCTCCCTGCCAAGAATTAAGTGCTTGTTCCATAAACCTGGTGTAGATTATCACTTAGCTGTATAGATGTATCTAATAGAATTAAATAGTTTGGCTCCTGACCAGTAACAGATGTGCTACATATAATGCAATAATAATGAGACTGAAAGCACCATATTATGCCAAGGGAACACTGTGAGATAGCTCACATTTCTTCTGTTGCCCAGTCAAACCTCTGAAAAGTAAATCGAAAGTCCCGTGTTTATACGAACAAAACAAGCTTTGGCTTTCCTTCTTTTTTTTATTTTAATCTTACAATGGGTTTGTTATCCAGCCCATGCACCAAGGCGAGCAAGGGGTCAGCTTTCGTTTCTATGGAGCAATGGATTTGCCTTACCATAGTTTTATTTTTCACTAAAGTTCTCCTGTAACTTAAATGGTTATAATACAATAACGTTGAACCAAGACATAACTATCTGCCTGGGACATGCGAGCCCACATAACTTGACCCATTGGGGACAGAATGGGCTGGGTAGGAGGAAGAAGAGCTCAGCTCGACACATAAGCTGACCTTTCATTTTCTGCAATAAAATCAAAAAAATAAATAAGTCAAGACATAATCCTGCAATGAATTACATTTCCTACAAAGCACCCAAGTCCTTTCTTATTTCTATTGCAAGGGAGGTTTTCAGTCCTCTGGCAATCAGGGTCTTCATAACTTCTGCAGAGAAGGGAGGAAATGCCCTGGGGCCAGGTGCCCAGTGGAGAGCCTTGCCAGCACACGGCAGAGGGGCCATGGCCGCATCCACCTCCCCACACTGCCAGTGCCTCGCTTCAGGTCAGGCAGAGGCTCAAAGATGAGCAGTGGCACCGGTGGCAGGGACATGACCCGCCCACCAGCTGAAGTGAACCCGCATTGTCCACCATGGCTTTTGATCAGCACCGCAGAGAGCTGGCGGCAGGGCTGGGGGGAAGGAACTGCTCCACCTGAAACCGTGACAAGTGGCAGGGGGAAGATACCTCTGGAAAGTGCAGAGAAGGTGCCCAAACAAGCTGTTACTGGATGCCGGCAATCGAGCTGCGTTGTTTCTGTTCTTCAAGTGTGGGCATGGTTAATGAGAAAGTTGTGAAGGGAAGCGAATTCCCTGAGTACCTGACTGTTTCAGCCTTTCTTGACCCATGTTGGTCTGGGTACAGACGGAGTAGAGCACAGAGACTGCACTGCACGGGCAGTCCAGGTTACAGATGAATATCAGGGCTCCAAGATGTTATTGTTAGATCTATCAGCTGTCTTTGATGCCCTGAGGTATTGTTGAGTTGCTTTTGATCCTCAGCAAGAATAGATGGGACTGTGCTCTGCTCACTTTTCCCTTAGCTTTCAGAGAGATCTCAGAAGGTAATTTTGGATAACTGCCCTAGTTTATTGACCTTCAGGGAACACAGCCTGATGTTTCATCAGTAATGTACACAAAAACAGTGGGGGTGATTAATGAATTGATTCTTTTTTTGTAATTCTCTTGGACAGACAGAGCTATTATTAGCACTGGACAAGTACCTCTGAATATATTCTGCGACCATGCATTCAAACACAACATGGAAGGGCCAGGCTGTGATAGCGGTATTCAGACAAAACCAGTCTCTCCAGCTTCAGTGGGAAGACCACATAGGAGGGTGTTAAGAGGGCTGGTGCTTTAACAGAGAGGAGTTAGACCCTTGGGAGAAGAAGTTGAGTTGGCGTTTGCTTATTGCCAGAGCCTGTATTCAAGACTTGGAGATGATGATCCAGATGAACAGATGTAGCTGCTCTTCCTGTCTGCTTTCCCCTTTTGAAGGGAAACACTCTGGGTGACAGACACATGACTGTGACCATTTTTTAAAGACACAGTTATAGAAAATCCGTGCAAAACTGGACCCCAGAGCTATGACTGACAGCAACAGGGGGGCCAGGGCCATGTGACCCCGTCCCATGTCTGATTGAAGTGAAACCACCCTGCTTGATTTTTCAGGATCAAATGGCTGTAATGCATTGTACAGACCAAGAACCAGTATTCTGTGATAAGAAATTCTGGACCAAGCATCAGACTCAAAGTATGCTTACAGACAGTTCCAAGTCACAAGACGCAGCAGCAGCAGCTAAATTTGGCAAATAAATTATTTGCCCAGCTCCATTAAAAACAAAAGAGACGGATAGAAAATAACCATCTGGCAAGCAAGGAAAATTTCAAGACAATTATTCTCCTTACTGTACATCATCCTCACAATCATACTCAGAGAGAATGTGACAATTGATTAAAACTAATTGGAGGTTAAATTAGATGATAATTAGCATTAATCAATAGCGGTGTTGGCATGCCAGTGCATCCCTCCTTTAGGCAATTCACCTCCAATCCCAAACACACCAATAAGGCTGGTGATCTGCGAGCCCAGCATGTGCTCCTGCTATCAGTAAAGAAGCGAGTCCCAGCAGCATTGACCTGGTGGTGGGAGGAAAGAGAGCATTTCAATAAAAGGCAGCCTTGCCACGACCAGAGATGGGGCTGCACCTCTCCCGCAGCTGATTGCAGCCAACATCAAAGGCTAGGGTGCCCTCAAATGATGGAGGCTGGTAACGACAGCTCAGTGCCCGCCTGCTTTCAAGCACCACCCTACAAAGAGCCTTGCCTTGGCATATTATTACGTTTTTGTTAAGAATGCTCGTTTCTCCTCTTCTCTCCATTTTTTTTTTTTGTGTTATGTTATTGTGTGGCCAGTGCACAAGGAATAGCCACGACTGTACAGCCCCCAGTAAGGCAGTACTGCCTCCTGGCAAAGGGCTGGGCTAGCTGGGAGCCTGGGGAGGCTTCTCCTAGGGTGTCATGTGCAGACACACAAGTCAGTGAACTTTTTACTCTGTTCTTAATGTGAACTTCTAATTTGTGGTTGTGTTTAAGGGGAGATGAAGTGCCATTTTGCCATCTGCCCAAAACTGTAGTTCAGCTTGAATAAATAAAATGCAGGCACTTTTTATGAGCACTCGAACAGTCAGTGCACCCATGTGCCTGTGTGCTTAATGCCCTGCACACACCCACCACATCTCCAGCACCCAGCTGCCAACAGATGGTAGAGACTCCCAATCCCAATGAGGCAGAAGGATTTAGGGCCAGTTACACATGCCCATTGAACTTCCACCTGCCTCCTATCCAAGAGTTGCCAGTTCCCACTACAGTATTGAAAACAAATTCTTCTCAGGATGCCAAATTAGACAGCTCTTGGGAGACTTTTTGGCATCTCGTGTTCCCCAGGTATCTCCAGTCAGACCCTGCAAGCACAAGGTTATGCCGTGTGGTCACTTCCAGGAAAATGAAAGAGGAAAATGTTTTAATGCTGCTCACATCTCACGCAGTGCTTTGGGGTGAGCACAAGGAAAGGGAGCACAACTACTTCCTCTGCCTTTCCATGACTGGCCCCTGCCAGGAGCAGGTCTGGAGGGCAACAGCCCATACAGAGCCCCCAGGGAATATCTCCACTCTCAGTTACCTTTGTTTTCTCACATAAGCAATGAACAAAGAACATTCATCTGAACTCAACTAGCTTCTTGTCTCCATCCCCAAAGCAAGGGAACCAGGAGCATGAAAGAAAAGCTTACCTGCCTTTCAAAGTCTCACCAGCACAGCTCGCAGAAATATAGTTTTGTACCCAGTGTAAGAAGTGCCAATATCAGCATTTTTATGTCAAGGCTAGGGAATTTTGTTGATTTCATTCTGCAAAATTTTGCTTCGGAATGTTTGCCAATCTACATGATGTAGGGTGACAAAAAATCCTACATTTGGCTGACATCACCGCTCTGTCAGAAATCCTGATGCTACTCGGTAATGGGACAAGATGTCCTGCTGAGTGTGGATCGTTCCTACACTTTTAGTCCTTGCACGACTGCCAACTGCCCAGCTTTCCCATGGTCCAACTACCACATGGTCCTGTGCTCGGGCAGTCACCTGAAAGCACTGCAGTCACACCTGTGCCATGGGCTGGGGACCGTCACACTGCAACCCTTGAGCCAGTAGGTCACCTGCTGAGAACAGACACACCAGCTCCAGTAAAGTCCCATGTTACACACTCAGATTCCACTTCAGAGCCATCCTGCACCTGAGCTGCACCTGAGCTGCTCACAGCACACACACAGCAAGTGCAGGTCTCTCTGCAAAAGGCTGTGCTCGACCTACAAAGACACCAATCTCATCTTCACTGCTCCATCAGCATGAAAAGGAAGGGGCTGTGTAAGTAACCAGATATTTAGATTGCACCCAAGATAATGGGGAGAGGACAAAGAGAATCATCTCTCCAGCCTAGAGGAAAATGTGGCTTTCTTTGCACTTGCCTCACACGTTAAGCATCTTTGATCAGGGGAAAAGCAGGTGGTAAAAGACAGTATATGAAAAGCTTGGTCATGCCTAACACGTCCCTTTCCAGATCAATATATACTTGTGAAGATATAATCTTCCTGCTGTAATGCTGACAGGTTAATGACAGCATGAGTTATCCACTGTCTAAATGCCCACATCAGTACCTGAGTTAGATTAACCCCCGACAGACTTAACTACCTGTGCACGTGACTCCATAACCTGTCATCACAACACCCTCACCTGTGACTTTTTCTGCCTTTTGCTTATTAAACCATCATGCTGCAAGCCCTCACCTTCCCCTGTCTGTGTGATGTCGGGTGTTGAGGGTGGCCAGGGAATCCCTCCATCTCCTCCCAGCCACAGCCTGGGCAGGTCTGTCTGCAAGATGACTTTCTTCAGCAGGGTCACTGCCAGTGTAGGCACACCAGGGGTAGGAAGGACCCTTTTTGCCATAATGAGGACTGGAAAAGTGAAGATACTTGCCCTTTCAGTGCATCTGAGAAGTGGAAAAAGAAGCAAAGACCTGTTCCTATAATTTCCCTGGCAGGTGGCTTTTATAAATTTGGAGTGGTTCTTTTATTTTAAAAATTAAGACTCAAATTTCTGTTTGTGTATTTTACTGGGTTTGGGTTTCAAGTGCAATCCAATCCTTCTCTCCCCTAAAAAACCCATCCAGACAGCACGCTGTAACATTGCATCAGGATGGAAGAGGAATGAGACATGGCTGAGCAAGATCCCCAGGATCTTGCCCTGGCTTTGGCCCAAAATTTGCAAAGTGGATTACTACAGCACATAGCCGAGGTCAGGATCCACTAGCATTTGCAATGAGTGGTCTGCACTTTAGCTGGCTTGGGTCTCAGGGGATTTAGGCTCTAATCCTGCCTCTGGTCTTGACCTCCTGGATAATGTGGGAGAGAAAGGCAGAAGGTGCAAAGATTTAACAAGGTAATTGAAATATCTTGGTTTAAATCTCATTAGAATAGCCCTTCCACACTCCTATGAGCTGCCTGAGAAATGCCACTTTTAACTTCCAAACTGCCTCGTGAGCCCCGTTGATACAGCAGAGACAAACGTAGCGAGTGCCCGGCTGCTGGATCTCTGGACCCGAGTGTGCCCACCGCACTCCTACATCCAAAAAGACAAAGGGGGAAGGTTCAGATGAGCAGGGTGCAAGCATCTGCTTCACCCGCCTGCTGTGTTTGGGCTGGAAAGCTCTGTCACTCTTGCCTGGGAATATTAGTAGTTTAACACGTAACTGAATTAGCGGCGAGAGAAAACAAATCACATGTGACTGAGTCTTCTGACAGAAGCAGCTTTGATGTCTTTCTGGTCGGGCTTGCCTGCTTCTGAGCCCAGCCACCCCCCACCTGCACCCCACCCCACCCTGTCAATAAACTGTTTGTTTAGCCTTGCACAGATTATTCATTTCTTGGCACGGAGCTCTCGGCTCCAAAGAATTAACATTTGGATTGTATTTGCTGGCTAGTAAAGTGCCAGCAATACAGCTGGGATTCGTTGCACAAACTATTTTGATGGGGGAAATCAATGACAAACTGAGAATAGGAGGATCAAACAGTGAACCCTTTTGCAATCCTTGTTTGAAAACATCATGTTGGTGATATTCAGAGTTTCTAAAAGTGGGGTGGGTGGCAAATAGGGTGGGGTAACCTTCTCCCAGGTCATCTTGCTGACTCCCACACACAACAAACTGACCCCAGCCCAATCCTAGAATAGATTAGTCACAGGATATTTCATTTTAAACTCAAGCTCATGGTTTTTTTCCTACAGAAGAGGAGACACTCTGAATGTTTATTGCTGTTTTGCTGGAATTTCTTTTTGGTCAGAGAGGGATTTGAAAACTAAATACATTTCCTGTTGGAGGCCAAGGGCTGTGAGCTGCAAGGAGAAGCATAGCCTTTGGCTTGGTTCAGCAGTAAATAATCACTTGTGTTCCAAGAAGTCATTCTCATTGGCAAGGGCTCCCAGCACCTGCAGATAGAAATGCCCAGGGCAAGTCCAAGCACTTCATTTAGACTGTCCCTTATTACGATCAATCAGACCCCATTCCTTTTAGCCATAGGAAATTCCAGGCTTAACACATGTGCGTTTTAAAATTAAAAAGGTGGAAAGATGTGCAGCTAAAGACACAGAAAAAGATATGGGAATGGAGAAGGGCTTTCTGTGTTTGCATGAGAAACTTTCTATTTTCACTTCAACTCTCCATGTGAAATTTAAGCACACAAGCCCTTCATCTCATCAGTATTTTGATCCTTGGAGAACTCTAGTAGTATGCCTTCATCCCCGTTCCCCCTGTATGTGTTTTGTGTCACCTTGTTTTCCATAATACAGGCACAGAGAGGATATTTTGTATCTTCATCTTCATATTTTTTTCTGTTAAACTTTTGATGCTGCCTGGGTTAGCCCATTTGTCAAGTTCTCAGTGCAAGTGGGGTCAGAGCCCAAGAGGCAGCATGTTTGACCCTAATCTTCTGGCCAAAGGCTAACACAGCAGGACTATCGTTTTCTGGGGAAAAAATAGTGCAAACACTTAAAAAACCAACCAACCAACCAACCAAATGAAACAGCTTAAGTCCTTTATATCTCAAACTTACAGCAGTACACTGACTTCTTCTCAGGATGAGGACCTGACAGCAAACCTGTGAGATGTGTGTATGTGGATTACTGCACGAGCAGGGCTGGGGGTCACATCTGGCTACACTCAGGATACGCTCCCGCTTCCTCACATCCAAACAGAATTCAGTTTCACACAATGTATTTCCTAGCCCAGGTGTCACAAAACAACAAGTGCTGCCAGCAGTCACTTTGGGCTCTTCTATAGCTCCTTGTAACCTCAAAGCTGTTGCCAGAAGAGACAGCATTTTTTGAGGCAACAGAGTGAATTTTTTGTATGAAAAGCCCTGGAGCCTTCACCAACGCAAGCCTGAACCCTCTTCTCCTCTTGACCTAAGTGCTGCAGAGTGAAAACTGGGTGTAGGCTGCTCTCTGTCACAGATGGAGCTCTGACTAGCTCAGGAGCTTTCAGTTCTGGCTGTGCCAGGGACACTTGGTGCATCCTGGTGCTATTTTTACCAGTACTAGGAACATTGAGTTCAGGCTTGCACTGGCACCAGCCAAAGAGAAGCTGGCAGCACCTTTGGGAATGTGACTCAATGTACCTGTCTCAGCACTGTGGTGTCCCTGAGTACCAAAATAACCATGGATGTGGAAACATCCCAGGCAGAGAAGGGGAGCCGTGACTCACTGAGATCACACAGCCTCAGGTTGCTTTGCTGTACAAAGACAGTTCACAGCACAATAAAACAGCATCTGCTCCTTGCCACTCCAGAGATTCTAAAGGTCTGTAGCCCTGGGACTCCAGGCTCACTTAATCTGCTGCTGGATTTCGCACTGATGCAAACCTGTCACCGCGAGTGCTCGGTTGTGCATGCACTGCATCACAGCTAAAGTTCACTTCAGCAGCCACTGCAGGCAATTAGTCTGGAGCAAAGCTCAGCCTCCGTCTGAAATGCAATGAAAACACCGGAAAGGCAGCCCTGGGTCCCACTCGGGCAGACTCCACAGGTTCTTCTTTAACCAAAGCCAGGTAAGTGGAGGCTGCCACCACCCCTGCTGCTCCGTGGGCGTTGGGGGCACCGTCCATCAAAGCGCCACCTGAAGAACAGCCCTGTGTCAGCACCAGCTGCCAGGACAAGGCAAACTATCGTCTGCTGCTCAACAATACAAAGAGCTTCTTTCCTCCTCCTCCACTAAGTAAACTGTTAAAGACCATGACCCCTGGAAAACATAACAAGAGCAGAGGAATTTACAGTTGCATGTTACAGGTCAAGGCATCGAGCTTTTCACAACATTGTGATTCCAGCTAAAAGCTCCTCTGTCTGTCTGCTCTGTGCAGAGGCAGCTCACATCCCCACACACTCACATACACGTGGATCTGCATGGTAAAAAGGGTAAATGAAGGCCCAGTTTTTGATTTTTGACCTTCCTGCCAATACAAACAGTGGCAAAGACATGAACAGCAGGGCAGCATCTTCATAAAGACATGAAAAAGATTCAGTGGGCATTTGCAACCTTGAACGTACATGTACCATCATGAAGTGCCTAAACACAGCTTATAATGAGGTCAATATTAGGATTCAGTCTAAAACAGAACAGAAAATGGACATTGTGTGTTCTTTAGAGATGTGATGGAGAATATCTTGGGCTAGGAGAGCTGAGGAAGGCTGGAGCATCTGACAAAGAGGAACCTGGTACAAACTGAGCAGAAATGCCTGAGGGGTGATTGAGACTTTCCTCCTCATTTCCATCCAAACCACACCACAGAGTAGCGCTAGGGTTCCCAGCTGAGCCAGACACCCTCTCCTTGGAGGGGACACTGTAAGTCTCAAATCTCGGGACACAGCAGCCTTGCATTAGCAGAGTGAACACAATGCAAGGCAGGGTTCAGGTGTGGGCTTTGATCTACATTTACAAACCCCAAAAGGGAGGTTTGAGTAGAACAACTGATGTGAACAAGTTAAGAGCTTTCTGCTTGTTTGGGTAGGACTATTTCATTTGAATGCCTAATGAAATTTTGGGATAAAGTACTTCTGTGCTAGGGAATGACCTCCAGAAGCATACACCACTATTGAGACTTCTTAACTGACCTAGAAAGATGGGTATTTGCAGTATTGGGAGAAAAAAGAAGTTAATTGCAAATCTTCCCTTGAATAAATAAAACCCTTCTATACAGTGACAAAAATAAAAATAATTTATGTATCAATTTAAAAACACATGTATCTATAAAGTCCTACTCACTGATCTTCTGGAGTTCTTCTAGAGTGCTGCTGAATGATCTCATCAAACCATTGTGAAAATCTTGTACTGACTTTGAATATTTAAGACATGGTTATGTCTGTATTTCAGACTGAGAACTGGACTCAGACACATTCAGGTGAGCAGGGATATATTTAAAATATATTTATATTTACATGTCTATTATTTATATTTATATTTGTATTCATTATATGAGTGCAGAGGACTACACGTAAGGTTTGATTCATAGGCATGAGGATGCATGAAATGTAATTAACAGATTCTAAAAGCCAAATTAGCCAACTCCCTTTGCTCACGCCTCTCACAACAAAACAAATGCAGGCTAGTAGCAAGAGCCCTTGTGTTTATCCTTCTTATATCTCCAGCTTCTCCATCCAACAATTACCAGCAATAAAATATCTAGATGCAGCCAAATAAGAGGCCATCACTGGCATAAAGCAAAGAGGAAGCAGAGCCTGTTTTCACACTACAGAATCTGCAGGAATGTTTTCCAAAGTCCTCACAGGAAACGTGCTGGCAACATCTCAAGGGCAGAAAACACCTCCCTGTTGTACCTGCCTCCCCCCTTCCCCTGCAGGCTCTGACACACACACACACACACAGAGCTGGAAAGAGAGAGGCAGAGTTAAAGAACACTGACACCTCTTGCAAATTAGGGGAAGCCATCCCATTTGTTTAACAGCTCTGTGTGACTCCCTAACATCTTGGAATATCTTTGGATACCTTCTACTTTGGGATCCCAGCATCCAGTGAAAGGAGGGAGGAATCCACCGCCTGAAAAATCACTAGTGCAAACCCAGCATTATATCCCAGCTATAAGACCAAACTCCCTCCTCAGTACTTGTTAAAGTTTGCCTCCAGATCAAGTTTTCCTCTAATTTCACCTACTCCTTGCCCCAAACCCTTTAACATGATATGTAACCCAAAACCCAAGACAAGAAGAGAGAGCCAGAAGCAACCTTCTGAATGGTGAGAGGTGTCATATTTGATTTTTTCAGCTAACAGGAAAGTGAAATATTTAACGCTCCCTTTCAGATCATTTTCTCTGTTTCTCTGCCTTTATAAAACACTACTGCATGGGGAAGAGGCCAAAAGAAGAAAATCAATTGTCTTTCTCAGTGTAGAGACCTTTTCAAAAATGGTGCCCTGTTCTGCAGGAGCCCAAATGTTTTTTTCAAATGCTTCTGGCAGAAGAGCACAGAATCCTTCCAGGACTGTGCTTTATCTGGTGAGATGGCTGTCTGTGGAGTTGGGGCAGGGAAGGCTGCTGTTAAAGTTCCTTCTTTTCTTTCATTTTTTGTGACTTTTCTGCAAGAGGAATAGTTAAAGGGAAAAAAAAAAAAAAAGAAGAAGAAACAAACCCTCCAAACAAAAAGCAAGAGCAAGCTGTAATGCAATCACAGGGTTACTGCTCTAAAACCTTCTGGTCTTCCTCTTCCAGACCATCTTGGGCTGCAGTCGGAAGCACTCTATGAATCTTCAAAGAGCTTTGGTGCAACAAAGCTCCTAATAGAAAAGAATTAACTAGTCTCTTCTTTAAATTATCTTAGCAGCAATTAAAAAAAAATCTGAGAATGATGTCCTTGGCAATATATTGCTAGCAAGGTTTGTCACAGGCCCTTGATCTCCCAGTGGTAGTTCTGTTGTCCTAAATAACACAGGTTTCTGGGTTTATGGTTAGATATTTTCAAGGCAATTCAGGTGTTTTGGTTTTATTCTCAACACTAGACTACAACTGCAGCCTTAGGATCGATTTTAGGTCAATCCAGAGCACTTTGCCACTAAAAGAGGCAATCCTGCCTTCACTCCTGCTGTTTTCCTCAAGAATGGCCTGATGCTAGTAAATAAAAACTGATCCTCCATGAGAAATTACTGTTTTCTGATGGATCACAAACTGCAGAGCTGTGTCGTGTTTTCCCCTATGCAGTTGTGCATACGGAGCTGCTGCAGGTGGGTGGCCCTGAGGCCCTGAGGGAACTTGTCAGGTGCTGTGAGATGACAGGACAGAGAACTGCACCTTGGACATCTGCACTGCTTATTGTGTCTGCAAGCACTGAGATTTGCAGCTTAAATTGCTGACGTGTCTTTAAACATCCTTTTGTCAGCCTTAGAGATTTTATTTGGTGGTGGTCTTCATTTATAGGGTAGGCTAGCAGTGGTGTGGGACTCGAGTGCAGAGAGAAAAGAAGCGCAAGGGGAAGCTCTTCCAACTCCAAAAGATTCTCCTCTTTGGTTTAGGGTGAACAGAGGCCAACGTGAGTCTTTCTCTGGATTTCAGGGAGCTTTGGATCAAGCCCAAGGTGCCTCATTATCCCATGACAGAATAAAGACACATACTCATTTTTATGAGTGAAAACTATTCTCTCTCTCCAGTGAATGGCTGAGATCTGAACACAGCTGCTATTTTGCTCTGTGCACTGAATCACTTCTGATTCTTAAGTATTGAAACAGTGACATGCATTCCCCCGGCCTAACATGGGACCTTTCTCCATTATTGTACCATGAGAAGAATGTAGTAATTCATGCTGTCTATTTTTTAGCTTTATTATTGCTGGGACTCCTTTCACTTCAGGCTGAAAAAGCAGGCAACTGGGGCAGAGAGGAATGCTGACGTTATCTCAGAATATGAAATTTCTGAGAATGGGAGAGCTCCAAAAGTACTGGAGTATTCAAATGTTTCTTCATCAGCTCTTAATGGTTTTACGTGAACTAACATGGAGATATGGCAAAAAAAAAAATCCGCTTTTTATTAATTGTTAAATTGTGGTAAATTTCACTCTAAAGATAAGTTTGGGTGTTTTGCTAGCAGAAGGGGTTGTGCAGAGGACTCTTCATCCTTCTCATTCTGGCATGTGCCAGAGATTTGAGAGCATCTACCTGATAATTCTTAATATCACACTGCTACAAAGGAGCGTGGCAACTGTAAAGCATTTAGGAGAGATAAACAGGAGTGATCAGAGGCTTGGGGAACAGAAGATACGAGGAGAGACAGAAAGAATGAGGCCTATCCTGACTAGAGAAAAGAAGGTTTACAGGAGACAACCATAGAAAAATAAGGCTAAGGGGGACCCTTGGAGGTCATCCAATCCATTCCTCTCCCCTGAAATAGTCTCAGCAATACCTAAATCACTCCTGATAGACATTGCTTTGACCTGTTCATAGAGATCTCCACTGGTGCACAGTCTACAAGCTCCCAAGGCAGCCTGGTTTACTGCTTCATGAGTGACACTACTAAAGTATTTCTTATCAGCTCATTCTGAATCATTTTTACTTCAGTTTAAGGCCTATCACCTTATCAGCCATTGTCAATTCCTAAACAAAATCAAACTTTCATTTCTGTTCACCACTCCTGTGTAAAAGGAAATAAGATTACATGATTTTTTTCTTGACAAACCCAGGCTGACTGTTATTCTTCTTCTTTTCCCAAATGCTTCCAGACAACTAAATTGCTTGATATTTGCTGGAGCTGAAAATATAGATGAGCCAGTCTGTAATTCACATGGTCCTCTGTTTTCCCTTCCTCTATATGAAGATAGGTTTGCCCTTTTCCAGTTTTCTGGTATCTTACTTAGCTTTTCCTGGCTTCTCAAAGATAACCACAGGTATCTAAGATCATTTCAGCCTACTTTCAAAATATTCTAGGATGAAGTTCATCAGGTTCAGCCAATTATAAAACATTAAGCTTATCTAATTTTCTCACTTTCGTTATTCTGTGCTGAACTCCCATCCTTTTTCAATTCATTTTCCAATCCTGTTAGCCTCCTGCACTCAACTGATCTTTTAAATGAACACTGATACAAAAAAAGGCTTTAAACCCTTCACCCCTTTGGTATCATCTGGCGATACCTTTCCCTTTTCATCTTATGATAAATGTATTTGTAGAACAATTTCTTGGTACTCACTCTTCATATATGTAAAAGAACTCTGCAAAGAGAAAAGGAACATGCTATTCCTCACAGCCACCAAGGGCAGGACTCGAAATAATGATCTTCAAGTGGAGGTTAGACATGAGGAAAAGTATTTTACCTGTTAAAAGAGAAAAGACCAGGAATGCATTATCTTGGGAGCTTGCTAAATTTCACATCATAGGCAGTTTCTAAGCGCAGGTTACACAATTAATTTGTAGCCTTTTTCAGTTTGTGATCTCCGAGCACTGCACCTCACAGGGCTTCACACACAGCTGGTGCAGCCCAATGCTAATGGGATTTCTCCTGTTTAGGTCTGCCTGAGACACCCACACACACACCTCCTCCTAGATACTCTCTACAGAAAAGCAAAAATCTGTGGGCTGCACTATAGGAATCCTTGGGTTAGATAAACATTTGTCAGGAACCGGGTCAGGGATTGCTGCCCATCTGCTTTTCCACAATTCAGTGACCCCAAAACTCCCTAGTTCTATAGCTGAATCCTCTACATTTGTGATGTCTCAGAAGAGAAATTAATGTTGTTGTTTGCAGTTTCATGGTTTCCCTTCACTGAACAGTTGTGCAATGGACTGTACTTTTTAACAAACTTGATAGTAATTGTTTTATCTGCCTTACAGACCAATTAATTGGTGACTCTCAATGTCCAGCCTACTACATCCAGTTATAGTGCTGCAGGTCATGGAATCAGGCTGTAGCAGAGCAGAGACAGGTCTTCTGAACTGCCTTCTCATCCTCCAATCTCCAGATCATTTTCTTTACATCTCATCCTTTTGTGTAACTGAACTGCTGTTTGGATAATTTGCATATGTAAATCTGAACTAAAGAGAAACCCTCATGGCTACTGCATAGAGGCGCCTGTTAAATTGAAATGCTTTCCTCCCCAAGCTAAAATAAAAAGTGCCCTGGAGGGTAAATTTCTGAAGGGTTTGTGACTAACCTGATTAGTCACTCTAAATTGTGATAGATGGAAGGAAAAAGCAGTTGTCAAACAAGGAGGAAATTCCAATAGAAGAGTAAATTTAAGGATGACAATGATGATAAATACTTACAAGCCTTAGAAAAGCTCAGCCTTTTGTGCAGCTCTCATAAGGATCACTGAGTGCTCACTATGTAATCGGCTGCTGTTTGGATAACTGTAGGAATGTGCTGGTGATCAGTTTTAAAAAGGACAAAAAAGCACCTCATGTCCAGGCTGATCTGTGTTTATTTTAAGGTACTTGTAACTAAATTTTTAAGAACTCCCCTTCCTTGCTGTTCCTGCAGGTGAGTTTGAGACTGCTAGGCCAGGGGATTGTGCTGTAAGAAAGGATAGTGCTCGAGATTAAATTATTTGAGATTAAAGACAGGTATACATATTTAACCGTCAGTATTGGGAAAACTCAGCAAAGTTTCTGCTTCATTTTTGTCACTAATAATTTCTAAACATAAGCCAGATGTTTCTAATGTCTGTGTTCTATTTGCAATGGGAACTGGATCTGTGAAGAATGGAGCAGATTGAACAGAGAACAAAAAAATTCTTCTAGGCTGATTATTGCTACGTGATTTCTTCCTTTCTGAAATAAGTAAAAAAATTATCATTTTGAAACCAATATAAGAAGGCAACCAGTTTTCTGTACCTCTCTGAACAAAATTTATCCCCTGGAACTAGTTTAACAGGACATGGAGTGAAGAAAAATAAAATATTTCCTCTCCTCTATCCAGAAATGGGTAGCAATTTTTTAGCTGGCTGAAAACTACAGGGGAAGCAACAATAAATTTCATTGACATTTTTTCAGCATTTCAAATTTTCAAGTATTGCTAAAACTTAACAATTCCAGCCACTTCTCAGATCAATATCACATGGTGAATGGGTCTGATATTGCTAGAGTTGATAGCAACCAATTAGTTTGGGACATATACAGAAGAACTGCAAGGAGAATTGATCTGTTCTGTTTTCCAATTAATTTAGTTGCTTCAGCATTTAAATACTTACCGGTATATGCGCTATAACAGTACCTAGGAGCTTCAGTCATGGGACAGAACGGTGTTGTGCCAACACCTGAGACTCCATGGCTGTCACTCAACTTGACGCCAACCCTTTTTGGGTCTGGCTTGTTCACGGCCACGAACTGTGTGAAGTTTCAGCCAGGGAAAGCCAAAGTTTTCTTTAGCCATGAGTCTTTCCCTCAACAGTTGAACTCTGTGTCTCCAGTAATGTGGTAATTTCTAATCAGTGAGGTCAGAAGAAGTGACTTTCCCCACCTACAGCAATGAGTTTTATTTTGAGAAAGTCATGATGTCTTTTGGGGGGAATGTAAAGATTTCAATTTGTAGAAGTAAAATTGTAGCAAGATCGTAAATGAATGATGCTGTTCCAGATCTGGGTAGTTCTGCTTTCCAGTACCTAAACACCTCAAACACCTGCTGTTCCCTCAATTGTTTCTTTCCCTTGATTTGGGAAAAAAACATATTGTTCTACACTATAAAACTGCTACAGTGTACTCAACACACAAAAGTTTTGGACTCTTGTCATAAAGGGCAAAATACTTCAGTCATCTCTTTGAAGATCAGGAACACCACTACAGCCCAAACACAAGGGTTCTCTATCAGCCTGCTTAGTCTGAAGCAGGAAGAAGATCAAATCTCACGAGAAAAGCCTGATTTGGTGAGATTTCAAGCCAAAAAATGCATTTTTAAGAGGTGTGTGTGCCCTTAGTTACAGTTTCTGTTATGTTCACCACAATTTCAACCATTTGCTGGACAAACTGACAATTCTAAAGTGCTGTTTCAACTAATCTTGGCTCTTGGTTAGATGGGATAATTGCTCTATTCCTGCTACTGCATGAACATTTTTTGAACAGAGAATTAAACCAGCATGAATTTCATTCCATCCAAGATTTGGCAAAATCCCCCCAGAACAGTAGATTAAATCAGGATTTCCCAGACTTCCGGCTAGATGTGTCCTTGTCTAATAAAAGTTTTTTTATTTGTTTATTGCTTTAACTCATTTCCACTAAGAAAAGGCTGCTTTTATCTAACCATAAATCTACCAGGACTGTAGTCTGAGGATTCTATCTATTCACTGATAGACTATAGGAGAGAATTTTCTCACATTCAATGTGGTAACATTAAATGCAAACTATAAACCAGGATCCATGGGATTTCCTCTTACTTTCAAGGACTTAGAGTATATGTCTTTTCCCAAGAATAACTCCCACTGAAGCAAAAACATTTAGCAAGAAGACCAATGAAAGCCGATGGCATCTTGGTTAATATGAGAACTGCAATATCAGATACAGGGATGGCCATCCTGGGTCAAACCTCATTGCAGATGTCATCTGTATAAATGTGCATAGACCTCACCATCAGCATGTCCTTTTCACTGCTTCCAAACTGAATGGCCAGGAGAAATTCCCAGTGTTGCTTTAGGAGGAGGAAAACTGACAAAGTTTTAAGACATTTAAAATCCCAGTCCTCAAAACAGAAGGGGTATTAAAAGAAATGGTAGCCCATAAATTCAAAAGCAAGTACTTTCCGTCATCAGGTTACCTGAAAACTCTCAGTATTTGTGTCATGAGTAGATGAAGTTATTTGCACTGTTGGGTTTCTTTCTGTTTCTTGTTCTCTAATGCAGACATGCTGCTCTCCACTAAGGACTTGCCAGTGAAGTTTTCACCCCCTGATTCAAACACCTGTGCAGCAGCAAAAACCCCTGGGTTTTGGCTGAATTCTTGTTGTTTCCACTGGTCCACAACTTAATTTTTTCAGCTATGTGAGTGAGGGTGGTTGTTGAACTCTTCATATAATGCTCTGAGGTGTGACCCACCTAATGATAATATAAATTATTTCCTTATCTAGTCAGATTTTCCATTACTCCAAGGGCATGACAAAGTTTGTCATGTAGTCACAGAAAGTCACGTAGAGTTTCATTACTGAGGAATGCGGTGCCAGACACAATGGAAGGCATCACTCCAACTCCTCATGTACATGGCTGGATTCTAAATTAACTGTGACCACTTTGGAAGATGACCAGGGCATCAATGCATTGAGTTAAGTGGAAACTTCTGCTCCCTGTATAGGAGACAGAAGAAAATACACTTTTTACAAATACAAACCACGAATTCTTAACATGTAAACACATGACAAAATTGTCAACAGGACAATTCAGGTGTTTCAGGCTTGCTGAATTAGCAACCATGTTTTTTTAATCATGGAATACCCCTCCAGACTTTCATGTGTCTTTTCTAAACTATGAAACGTCCTCCTTCAACAAGAGTAGAGCATGGATTGAACATGGTGGCAGACAAAATAGCAGCAATCCTGTCTTTGGTCAGTGCCCAAGATACTCTCATCTATGCTAAAATGTCAGAATCTTGCTTTGGCTAAGTGCCTCTATTCCAAGGCTTATTTCTAAGCCTTTCCCTGGAAGATAGTTGGGAATGGAGAGGGAGGATTGTTCCATGTGTTGAGCATAGAATTCCCCCAGTCAGACCTAAAACTTCTGGATAGACCTTTAACAAATAATGCAGCCTCCCTCCTGAGTATGCAGATGAGCTGATGCATCCTTGAACAGCACTTTGTTACAACACGTCAGGAAAGCCAATACTGCCTTTAGCAGTGCATGCATTAGGAAGATGATAGTTGATATGCTAAGTGATTTTTTTAATAGACCTTGTTAAACATATCATCTGCAGAGACATCAAGCTATCTATCACTAAAGTGAATTTTTTTTTTCTTCTAGAGCTTAGCAAAGTGAACTAATTTTTTCCTGTAGGTTTACCCTTCACATCCATTTTCAGTAATATCAGGCCCTCTGAGAGGGTGTCCTCTCCACAGCCCTGCTCTGCACGGCAGTGGGAACTCACAAACATCACCTGCAGTTGTAACTGCAGTCATGGTGGGAGATGGGACAATGGATGGAAAGTGCCAGCTTAATTCAGGAAACTAAACCAAAGGAAAGACAAGAACTTGGAGAGGTAGGATTTTTCCAGCAGCTGGAACAATCGAAAGACTGAGGAAAATAGTCTGCTTTCCATCCTGTGGATGAATGCCACCACCTCCTTCCCCACTCACGTCTTGATTTAAAGACTCCTTTAGTGTCTGCTAAGAGCACACCACTCTAGGGGGGAGGGTGTTTTTCCCCCTCTGGATCAGCACAGACTGGGAGTGTGCCTGTCCTCCTCACTTCCGAAGCTGGCAGTGTGTTCCTGGAAGCACGAAGGGATGAGTGAAATTGTATCTACACCAGAGTTTTGCAGCTAAACTCAGCATTAAATTCCCAGTGTGGACAAGTTCTGGAAAAATAGAGAATTCTTTGTAAGGGGAGAAGGTAGCCAAGACATTCAGGACACTTCTTCTCAAGGGACAGTTGCCTTGGTGGTGTCTAGGATAAACCAGTCTGTAAGGTATATGATCTCTGGCTTTTCTACCAGTAAGTCAAAGTGAAAGGTTTAGAAACAGAGCAGGAACTGTCTTTAAACAAAAAAAAAAAAACAACTGGATCCCCATACAAACACAAAAGTAGGGTTGGGAAAGAGGGTTAACTTCTGTTCCTTGGAATTGACAAAACACCCTGAAAGTATATAATGAAATAAGAGGTAAAGATACAATTTCCCTGTTACTACTGACACACAATTAATATAAAATAAGGAGGCTGTTTGGTGTTGGGTCGCAGTGATCCATCCCCACCGACACAATGAGAGCTAATGAACTAAATCTGAAAGCATCAGCATAAGATTTTGACAAATGCGTTGTTTGCCTATTGAGAGGGTAGAAAATGATTATAAATGACAAGCTGGGCTTCTTTTCAGGCATGGACACTCCAGGAGCAGCAGCATTATAGCCTCAGTTGGCTGTTCTCTGTGTAAATGATTTCACACTTCTGCTACTGAATCAATTGGGTGTTTCTCCATTTAAGAATTGCCAAAATAAAATATCTCCTGCTCCACAGTCAAGGCTCCCAGGGAGGAAGAAGGGTTTAAACATATCTGGGTTTTGTATTTAAAAATGAGGTGTTGGTCACAATATATTGAACTCTCACTGTTCAAGATTCATGGAGACAGTGAAAATTTTAAGCAATTATTAACAGACATGGTGGAAACACAGAATATTTTACTATAAAGTTGAATGAAACATCATATTTCATGTCTTTTTCTTCTGGAAGAAAAGAAGAAGATGTTTACCTAAATATTTTAGCTAAAAAATATCCAGACACCAAACTAAAGTGAAGATTCTGGTATAAACTACAGATCATATCATAGTAAAATGTAATTTAAATTCTGAGATTTCTTATTCCGGCATATCTCTCAAAGAAGATAATGACCTACATAGACATCTCACAACCTAACTTTGCTACTTGTTTCTCTGGTCTGCCAGTTCTTGGGCAGAAACTCTGTAACAGTTAAAATTCCCCAATGAGGTAGAAAATGTTATAGAAAGAGCAGGAATGAGAAGAGTTTTGGCTGATTTACTGCTCCCCATTGCTCAGTTCTGCACACATCTGTGCCATTATAAACATAATGAATAATAAATCCAAGCTCATTTTTAGGGCTGCATCCATTGCAAGTATAAATACACAAAAGCAAAGGATTTCTCCTTGGAAAGTCAGCGAGAGGGAGTTTTATGTAATTCTTATGAGACTTAATGAAACGCTGAAGATGAAACAATTTCTATTTTGCCTTCATGGAAGCAGACTTAAGTGAAACGGTACCTTTCATTCCTCTTTACAGAAGGAGGTTCAGAGCATCAGCAGGTGGGCAGGTTTAAACCAGCAAAGTGCAAACCTAGCAGAGACTGGTGTCTGTGCTCAGCACAGGGAAGCCACATGAAGTTTGGATGCTCTGAACGGCGCATCATGAAGCAAGGAGGTGCCCTACATGCCTGTCCAACCTCCAAACTCCCAGGGGTTGGATTCCAGTTCGGGGACTCCTCTGGGCTCTGTTGACTCAGCAAAGCCCCTACAGCTCTAACCCCAGGCATGGAGCTGTTGCATGCAGCACCCTGGCAGCATGGGGAGGCTGTGGACCCAGCAGCAGCTCCTCTGGTATCAAACACCTCTCTGATCCCCAGCTCTACTGAAGAAACATTGATGAGCTTCATGGGATCATCTTCAGACCAGAACCAGACTGTGGAGTGGCACCTGGATCTGTTCCCCTCTACCTGAATTTTCCCAAGAACTGAATATTTTGGACTGGTTACTTTTTTTTTTTAGGGGGGAGGGTGTTTTTTTGTTGGTTTTTTTTTCGTTTGGTTGGGTTTTTTTGTGTTTTTTGGTAAAATTCAGGACTGGTTCATTTTTACCCTCTACCAAGGAAAAAAAATTCCCTTATGTATGGAAAACATGACAGGTATTCAAATCCCACTGAAGTCTGTCTGCCTAATTATCCTCAGATTCCTTTAAAAAGTTTACTGTTAATGTTTATAACCTCTCTGTACTGGTACCCATTACTGTATTTTCTTCATGGTCTGAAAGCACCCTGCTCAATAAAGTTAAAGCATTATTTTTCACGCAAGGAAGAAGAGCAGAGAAAAGAACCAAGAAGTAGAGCTCCACTTTTCCTGCACCCCAGTTCTGACTTCTGCTCTGCTCTTCTGCCCATAGGTTTCCTATCATCAGCAACTCATTTGCTATTTGCTTATCAAGGATGCTTGTCATCTGCAGCTTCTCTTCCCTAATTGCTCACCAGGGAATGTCTTTCCAAAACTTCTGTGCCTGTTTACTCAGGGTTAAGTTAAACAGAAACAGGCAGGGCTTTACAGTCTATTATACAGGGGGAGTAGAGTCTTCAGAAGAGGAAATCCACGTAATGTTGAAGGGACCCAATGCTGGCTACCAAATGCTCATGCACACTTGTAGAAATCTCTCTAAAAAGACCTTCCTAACTAGTCATGCGCTCTGCAAGCCACAGGTGAAACAGGCCTGGAGAAGAGGTGTGTTGATCCTTCCTCCAACAGTCCTGCTAAATCAGGATGCTGAGTTGCATAAGGAACATCCTTCTTCACACTTGCTACTTGGCACTCTGTGTTTCTGGCAAGCCCAGTTGGTTTCCCTGAACCAGCACAGAGTAAGACCCAACATGAAGACTAAAGAATGCTGGCTTTGCTTAGCTTTAGGTAATGCAAACCCAAACAAAGTTACTATGTCATTTGTGGAAGAATTAGGAGAATAACCTACTGAAAAGGTTTGTCAGGACCTTGACACATTCCAGGAAACCAGTGAAGTTGAAATGAGTTTTTCTCCTTGCTGCAGTGTGTTCTCGAAGCACTGGTGTCACGCAGAAGAGCAGAGGTGGAAACCTCTTGGCTTGACCCTCAGACATAATCCTACATTCCCCAGGCCAAACTCTATCCTGACAAAGATAAAATGGAGGAAAGAATTTTTTCCTACAAACTTCAGGCTATTTCCGACCGTTGTCTATTGTCTCAGGCTCTGACACAGAGTCCATTTTCTTACCCCCTCTTTCAGCCATGCAAATCAGGCAAAGCAGAGCGCACAATGGAACTTTAGCATCTTTTCAGATCAGTGGTTCTGAGCCCCCTTGAGAAATCCATAAAGGCCCTCCCTGGAGTATTTAGCAGATAATGCTCCCTCTTTCCGCCTGCGGTGTTTTGAAAAATGTAGCCCATAAAATGTGTCTGACATTGTACAGCAAGCCCAGCTTCCCTGCGAGCGCCGCGGCCTCCTCGGGACGAACACGGTTCCCATTGTTAGCCCTGACTTTCTGAATGCAGCGAGGCCGGGGGAGATTTCTATGCCTTGCACAGCAATAGCACATGACTTGGAAGGGAACTTCTCAAGGAAAGTATATTTGATCAGTCATAAAAACCTTCCTGGAGATGCATGCTGAACTCTGTGTGTGTGTATTATAGCTGGCACTGTTAACACCTACTGCTAAGCTTGCATGAGATTTTCCCACACAAGGCCTGATATGGTTGCTTATAACCTACTTGGTCAGGCTTTAACAGTTTGGACTGATTTTTTTTCCATGCAGAATAGTTGCTTCAGGAAGAATATATATTGGAAATTTCTGCCAAGACTGTCTGGTCTTTTTTTCAGAGTGAGTTTACAGGAAAATACATTATTTTTGCCCCTGTTAAATCTTACAAGGATTTTATTGAAAAACTCTTTTTTTACCTCATTGCTTTGGTATTTTTGGGGGAGGTTTCTGTTCTAGAGATATTGTTGTTAACCCTCTCTTCCTCCCCCTTACTCTTAGGCCAAGACTGGGAGCTTATTTAAAAAGAGCAATCTCTTAAGACATGCTAGAGATTGGCAAAGAATTTCTCAGAGGTTGGACAGGACTTTATGGTTAAATATATCAGCTGAGCTCTTCCTAAACACTAAAACACAGAGTTTGGAAGCACAGAGTTTGGAAGCACAAAGTTTCCTTTTCTGCTGCCCAGGCAAGGACAGTGCCCAAAGAAGAGCTAGAGAGGTTCTTTGGGAAGAAACTGCAGCTTTCACTCAAAGAAATCCTCCTCTGTTCCCTCTCTGAGATGGCGTATATCCACCTCCAGACACAACATCTCCCCTTGCCCATCCCTGATTCTCAACTGGAACACGCAGGAGCATAAGATGAGCTCAGGAGGACCAGGAACAGCCTTCATTTCACCTCCCATCCACAACTTTGCTTTCCCCGTATCTCAAGTCCATAACCTTTATCAGCAATGGAACGAATTGCATGAGAAAGTGGAGGGGATGACAGGAACATCTGGGCCACATACTGCACATGCCACCGTCAGTTAACCTCTCACACGCTGTCGGAAGCTGTGCGCAGGAATGTCAGGGACACAGCTGCGCTCAGGGCTTCACACGCACGGCTCCAGCGGGCAGCACCCACCTCGGGGTGCAAAGCAGAAGAGAAAAGAGAGAGAAACGGAAGAAAAAGATAGGGATGGGAGGCAGGAGATGGGGTGAAGGCAAGGCAAGACATCTTTTGGGCTTAAGGGATCATGCATCACAGCCAAGCGATGCAACAAATCCTTAGAGAAACACCCCTTGCACGCCCTGTGTGTAGTGCACCAGAAATGCTCTTCACCAGCCAGATTTGGTTTAAATGGAGACAAAAGGGGCAAGATGCAGAGGAAAATGGGAAGGAGGGAAGGGAAGGTGCAAAGGGAAAGAGACTCACAGAGCACTGAGTTTTTGCAGGCTCTCCTCGACCCAGATAATCAGCAGAGCTCAAGCTGACAGCAGGGGATTTTAAACACTTATAGGGGGAGCTCAGCTGGGTGTCTCAAGGGAAAAAGGGTTGGGGAATGCAGTTCTGTAGAAAAGATAGAGAGAGAGAAAAGAGCTGTTAAGCAGTGAGAGAGACATCTGCAGCATAGCTGTTCATTTTGGTTACTCTCTGCTCTGAGCTGGCAATGGGAATAAATGAGAAAACATTCTCAGCATCCTGATTCTCTTGAGAAGAGACAAAGGAAAGGGCCCAGGAAGAAAGCTCAAGATGGACAGGCACCAGCAGCCCAAGTCCTGCGCTGATCTCACGTACCAGAGGTGCTACCTTGCAGGAAGGGACCTCTCAAACTCTGCAGACTGATTAAAGATGCTGACCACAGGCCAATGCCCCTGCTTTAGATTTCCATACCTATATGGGCTAACACACAAAGCCAGGAGAGATGCACAGAGGTAAAATCCAGGGCACAATGCCTTAGGGGAACCCTAAAACAAGCATCTCGTGAAACGGTGGGCCACTGCAGATCATCACTGAGATGAAAAATTATCCCTCTTCCAGCTACCAGCTAATGAGAGGCCCTTCAGTGGCAGAGTCCAATAATACAAGTCACGTAAATTTTAACAGTTAAGTGATTGTTTATTTAAAGATGGGATTAAAGACCTAATTGATAAACAGGCATGCAGACATGTTCTGAGCAAATGGACATGTCTGCAAGGAAGAGAAAATATTTGTAGAACGTCTGAAGACTGCTTCCCCCCTGAAACTACACCCTGATTGAAAAAAATGCCCTGTTCTCTTGGCAGCAATGGCAGTGGGGGTTGTTCATGCTGGCCCTGCCTTGTCCACTACCATTTATGTACTATTTAGTATCCTCTGCATTTTGATATCTTCTGGATTCACTTCCTTTGCAAAAAACAATGGAGTTGAAGAATAGGTTAAAAATGGAGACACCAACCCTAGGATATTTTTTCAGACAACTAACCTTTTATTTCAAAAAGGCTTTGGGTTTTAGGGACCCTCAGTCTTTTAAAACTTTTAAAACTTTTAAAACTTTTAAAACATATTAAAATATTTTTAGAAGTTTTATTACCTCCTTAAATATATCTTAAAAAATATATGCCCTTAGAAGAATACAGGTTGATATATGGCAATCAGGATCCACTATGCAAGTGGATCCAGATATAGGATTTTTCTCACATTTCTCTGTTGCAACAGTAATATACAACTCACATGTGCTCTAGAGACAAACTTTTCAACAGCACTAGACAAAGGCAGTACCACAAGAATTTACCCACACACATGCACATGCACAGTTAATTTTCTGCTTGCAAAGCAAATGAATGCTTTATTACTTGTCCTTTCTGTAGCTCAAATAACTCCACAATGCTCATTAAAACTGACTTTTTCTACCTAGGGTGTTTTAAGGCAGCAAAATGAAAGTGCGCAGTGACCACAGTCTGCTAGAGAATTACAGCAGCTTCTGGAAACAGTAGCTGAGATATGCAGAAGAGTTGGAGTGCACACCTGGGCTGGAGCATCCCAAACTCTTTCCAGTCCTGCCATGTTTTCAGGGAGTACCAGAGCCCCTGGGAGGTGGGAGGTTCCTCGCTGCCCCTGCAGCCCTCTGAAGGGTGTGTGGCTCACCCTCAGGGCTCATGGAACACCCTGTAAATGTGCCCTACAGTGCTGCTCGTTAAAGACACCTTTATAAAGTACAAATTCGCCTAAATGCTTTTGCAAACAAGACTTCCACCTGCCCAAAGCACCATGGATCAGGCTTCAGCACTCCCCCCTGCACCAGCTGTGGCTCAGCCCAGCCTTTGCTGGCAACCTGTTGGGCTCAGTCACTCACTACCTCTGTAAATGAGTTTTGCCTGTCAGTGGGTTTGGTCAGTTTTTGGGCCACAAGACGGGAAGTAATCCATTTAACAAAAACGACACATTTTTATAGCTTCTGGAAACACTTCTGTTGCAAAAACCGTAAGGTGAAGGAGCAGGAGGGGGCAGTCCTATGACATTTTTCAGACAATGGACCTTTTATTATAATAGGAGTTTATGGAACCCCAATCTTTCAACACCATGTATCCCAAAATATATTGAAATGTATTGCATGAAAGTTAGGATTTATATTTTCTGTTTGCTTAAGTTATTTACACTGGTGCCTGTTGATACAATGTGAATGCATAAGGTGCAGACTCCATTCCCCGCTCCGAGAGCCCCAAAAAGCCTTGGCACTGCTCTTCCCTGCCCAGTTTCTTTTCAAAGACTAGGTTAAATTGGAGTAATATCATGCAGATTGCCTTCTTGTCTTAAGAATTATTTTGTATTATAATGACTGAGGCAATATCTCCCTTGGCCCCTGGTGTCCATCTAAGGCTTCTCTTGGCTATCCCCCCCGTGGGCATGGCAGCACCCATACAAGGAGTGAGTAAGTGATAAAGTGCATTGTGCCAAATAGTTTAAACCAGATTAAACACATGTTGCCGAACCCTACAATAAAGGGTGCCACAAATGCTCTTACCATTGACTTTAAAACCATTTACTCTGAAACTGCACTGTCTAGGGGAACAGATTTGGAACAACACACTCTGATTTTGGGATATAGGGGCACACACACAAGGAATTAATTCATCAGTAGTTAATCTGGAATCATGTCATGTGTAGACAACTTCCCTTTCCAGGATTGTGACAAATGTGGGGGAGAGGGGGGAAGAGACTCTGAAGTATCTTTAATTCCTTTTTCTCCTGCTCCGTTGTATCCTGCAGCAGCTCTGTCCAGTCCTTCACGCAAATGAAAGGGAGCTTTAACAACAGCTGTTTCCTGCAGTACCCGATGTGCTCTGCAAAAAAGTCTGATCAGATCGCCTGGCAATCCGGGGACAAGGAGGAGGAGGGCTTATGTGGAGGTCTTGCAGGAAAAATCCTTCAGTGAGCGGGGAGGTTGAAGGGCAGCCTTTGCAAGAGGCTTTGCTCAGGAACCGCTTTCCACTGCTGGAGTGCTCCGGGGAGGGCTCCAGTGTAAGCAAGACCCACCTCTGCCTCTCCGGGTGGGTGGTGGCTGGTGGCACATCCCTTGAAGTGGCCACGGAAGCCTGTGCCTGCCCAAGGAACAAGCCGGTTGCTACAGAGAGAGTTCTTTCCAGTGTCTGAAGCACGCTGGGTTCATCTGCTCCTGCGTAGTGGTACTTGGGTGACTGGTTTTATTCCTCCCCTGCCCTGTGTGCTTTGAAGGAGTCCCAGGAAGAAGCAAAGCTGTGGGTGTGGAGGCAGCTGGTTCTATCTCTGTTTACAAATTGAGGGGGACTTTTGTGCACAGCTACCTACCTCCCTGCAAGGGAGGGCTGCTCACACAATGGGGACCTAACAGACTGCATCTGTTTTGTCTTAGTCTGAAGCATTCCTTTCTGGTGCTAACTGGGAACAATTTAGCTGGAATTTCCAATTGAAATGAGCTTTTTAACTTCTATATTGACAATTTAAGTTCTTCTCAGGCAGGGGATCTGCCGTGTATTTTACAAATAGGCCAGACTAAATCTCAGTATTTTTACAAGTTTTTACTCAGACCAAAACTATTTTTCTAAAGTACTATTCTTTTACTCAAACATGGATTTCAATGCAATGCCACAGAGGGTACCCAGTAATAGCCCATGCTGCAAGAATTGGGATTTCAATTAACTTGAAGAGGTTGAGTAGGTGGGTAAAGGGATAGTCCTGGAAAACCCTGCTTGAGGAAATTGTTTAGATGCTTCTGCGGTTATGTGCAACACATCCTACACTTTAGAGCAGAAGTGTACACTAAAGTGCACTAAAGTACACTTTAGTTTCATTTATATAAGAACAACCAGACTAAAGGTCAGGCATTGTGTCTAACAGAGAGTCTCATGCCCTGGGAGATCATGAGTAACTGGGAAAGGTTCTCCTATCATTTCTCCTTCTTCTGAAGTCTTTTCTAGCGCTCACTGATTGCAGCATGTCTGTGCAGAGTATGGTGTCTACTAGCACCCCTTGATCCTTCTCCTAAACTGTCTTAATCTCATCCCCTTTTCCAACCCATCTCACCTTACCACAGCCTGCAGCAGGTGCTTGTGTGCCCCACAGCACGGCCCACCACCCAGGGACCCTTCCATCCCAAATTCCAGGAACCCTCAGGGTTGTGCTGTAGGGATCTAACTGGGGTGGAGCAGGGGGAAAATCCCTCTGAATATTGCCTATTCCTGTCGTCTCAGGAGAGACAAAAAAACTGCAGAACACCACATCTCAGAGCCTCTCTGCAGAATCAGTGGGAGAACACTGGCCTTGGAGCTGAATTGAGGCAAAATATAAGTTGAAAATTATAGATACTTACTGAACTTTGCTTATGGGTGTAAGTTCAATAAACTTCTTTAAAATTAAGCAAGCCAGTAAGCTTTTGCAGATGGGTGGCTAAGAATATGAGCCAATTTGTGTGTGACAAACAAGGAACGGGCACAGCAAAAGAAAGCCAGACTGGTGGCTAGGGCACAGCCAAGCTAGAATTTAATCCAGATCTCCTAAACTCCATTCCAGGCTTAAAGTGATCTGTGATGCTTCAGTCTGGGTAGAAAAGGGATGTAGAAGTCTTGTAAGAATAAATATGTCAAAGATTTAGGGGTGCTTAGGGACAGGTAACTTAGAAAATAGTATGAGCATAGAAGAAAATATAATAGCTCCTACACAGGAGAGGAACAAAAGCAGAAAATTGACTGCAGAGGCAAGAGGAGTAAAGAGAAAGGGGGAGGGAGGTCTTCCATTAACTGATTCATAAAACTTTGGAGGTCCCTCATGACACCAAGCCTGCAGGTGCAAATCTAGTCTGCCTCCTGGCTCAGGATCTGATGACACTCTAAAAAGTCTTTGCTTGTTCATTAAGGATCCCTTTGTTCAGGACTTGGACTTGGTATTCCTCAAGAACAGAGAAGACAAATGGCCTGAAGTGCTTCCTTCTCCCTGCTCTGCAGTTCTTACCTGTTCCTGTGAATATCTTTACTGATGATCTGGAAGAGGGGAATGAGTGTCCCTTCAGTAAGTTCGAAGAAAACTCCGGTTGGGTGGGAGTATTGATCTGTTGGAGGGCAGAAAAGCACTACAGAGGGATCTGGACAGGCTGGATCCATGGGCTGAGGCCACTTGTATGAGGTTCAGCAAGACCAAGTGCTGGGCTTCACACCTGGGTCACAACATCCCCATGAAGTGCTACAGGCTGGGGCAGAGCGGCTGGAAAGTGGCTCAGCAGAAAAGGACCTGAGTGGACAGTGACTGAACGTGAGCCAGCTGTGCCCAGGTAGGCAAGGAGGCCAATGGCACCTGGCCTGTGTCAGCAATAGTGTGGCCAGAAGGACTAGGGAAGTGATTGCCCTCCTGTACTCAGCACTGGGTAGGTCACAACTCACATCACGTAGTTTTCGATCCCTCACTACAAGAAAGACATAGAGGTGGGCGAGCACGTCCAGAGGAAGGCAGCGGAGCTGGAGAAGGGTCTGGAGCACAAGTCTGATGAGGAGCAGCTGCGGGAGCTGGGGGTGTTTAGCCTGGAGAAAAAAGGGCTCTCAGAAGGGACCTTATTGCTCTCTACAACTACCTGAAAGGAGCTTGTAGCTAGGTGGGCGTTTAGATTGGATATTAGGAACAATTTCCTCCCTGAAATATCTGATTGTCAGATATTGGAAAAAGCTGCCCAGGAAAGTGGTGGAGTCACCACCCCTGGCAGTGTTCAAAAGGCATGTGGATGTGGCACTTAGGGACATGGTTTAGTAGTGCTGCGTTCATGATTGGACCCATTTATAGTAAAGGTCCTTTGCCACCTACATGATTCCACGACTCTATGAACCTTACATTTCTTTCATCCCTGTTTCCAGGCTGACTTTGTTACACGAGGGACATGTCTGCTGCTCTGCCCCTGCCCACCCTGCCTTCAGTGCAGATTGTTTGCTGTTGGGATCTCTGCTTAAAACCAGTGGGCCAGAAGGGTCATGTTCCCCCCAAGTCTTGCACTGGGATCTCACTCCAATGAATTCTGCAGCTGTGCCAGAAAGTCCCAGGCTCCTGCCTAATTCACTACCCACATGTGCAGGGAGAGAAAAAGAACTACTTCCCCTTGCCAAAAAAATTAAATAAGTCTTAGGCATCAATCACTCCCTAACATGCACATTTTTATTCTCAAACAGCTTCATTTAGATTGTTTTAATATAGAACAGCCTGACAGAAACAATGCCTCCTAAATAGCTGTATGGGACTCTTTAGTCAATAGTACATACAGTAAATATTTATTATAACGTAACACAGGTTCTGTTTGTTTCTGCTTGTTTTTGCTTTTTATACTTTGCATTTGATGTGAGTGGGAGACACACCAAATATTGTAAATATTTATAAAGTATTCAGATTTGATATTATTTGCTCAGGTACAAATGGCTCCAGTTACTAGACTGTCACAAATGAGAAAACCACAAATACAGAGCAACACTGAATGAAAACACAGTGGAAACATGACATAACCACATCTACGGACTGCAGTAAACATTCCTCACAAGAAGGAGCTAAATAAAGGTACAAATATCTTTTTAAAGAGCTGTTTTGGCAGATATTTTAGAGACATCTACTTAGTGACAGAGGTTTTGTTCCCCACCTTCTAAGTGTCACTAAAATATCTGAAGTCTAAACTTACATGCAATTAGCTTTTGGCTATTTTGTTTTTAAAGAAAACCTCACCCTGGAGAGTGTAGATAGATGGATGAGGTGGGGTTCTTTTTTTAAGACATTCAGTCTTGCTTTGTGAAATAAACATCCCTTTGGATAAGTTGCCTGAGGAGTCTTGGATTTTTTTATTTGTATATGACAGATGATCTGCAGGGTCATGGACCTGCTGTCATTCCCAATTCAGTTGTGGGGACACTACTGGACATGTCCTATTAGTGAACATGCTGTGGTACCTTAGTGACTTCATCTCTGACACCTGTACATCTTTCACCATTTCAGCTGGAGCCTTCATAGGTTGGGGATGAATCAGAAGGTCTGGCACTAAGGTCCCTTGTGCAATGGCAGATTGGCCACGCCAGGAGAGATCCCTCTCCAGTGTCCTTGGAGCCAGCCCAGCACTGTGCCTCCTGGCCTTCCACAGCTTCACAGCACTGCTCCCCAAGCACGTTGACCCCAGCAAAGACAAGGGCCACATCTGTCCTTGTGCAGCAGGACACAGCAGGTTCATGTGGGCGTTGTGCTGCCCCGCTTTGACTGGGGGGATTCCCAGTGTTGTGGTCTTGGTTTCCCAATCCATCACAATTATTTTTTGTCCACAGTTTTCATCAACCATGATTCAAAGGGATTTTTCTAAGGCTGCTTGGTTTGAGTCATAACCAAGGATCTGAACTGCAGACAAAGTTTCTGGCTGGTTTGTGTTTTATCCTGAGCTATATCCCCAGTGCTAGTTTGTCTTTTATACTTGCACAATCAATAATTTTTCCTCACTGATCATACTTGGTATATCATTTATTTCCGTTGAATAACCCCTCTGGATAAAGCACGATGAAGTAAATACTGGAGACAAACACAGAAAACATCTGGAATATGTTTTTCTCTCCAGCCAATTCATCATTTCAAAATGTACTGTAGGCTGAACTGGTAGCCCAAACAAGACTTGGTATTGATAATGTTTTCCTCCATTCTTGTTATTATTCTTTATTATAATAAAGTTCTCTTTTTTTCCTCACTGGAAACTCTTCTCTTGTTTCACAGTTTTTCCCATGATGTAGTAACAGCAAAGTTTTATTGGCATGGCCTGTAGTTCAATGTCTTTGTCATTTTTTTTTTCAAATGTATCCCTTACGAGAGCCAAAAAAGAAGTTAATAAAAGCATTAAAACCACCTGTGAATGGTCATTTAAATGCCACATTTAAATTAACGATAAGTAATCTACACCTTCCAAAAATCCTGACTGATGTGTAGGTTTGCTTTCTCCCCTTCCAAACTATGGACTAAGTACTAAAAATAAAGTGAAATAGCACTCAGGTGTTAAACAGATTATGGCTCACAGCTGGAGGCAAAGAAATTGCAACTCTGTCCCAATTACACTAATTTAATTGGGTGTTATAAAAATCCTGGATTCCCCACAGCAGTAGCCAAGGTTGTAGACATCTAACAGGTAAGGGAGCTATCTCTAATTTTTTGGATTTGTTTTTGTGTTAAAAGGTTCTTCTGGTGCTGGGAGAAAGGCCTGTCCAGACAGGAGTTCTTTTATGTGAAATTAGTATTTAACAATAATATTTCTGTAAGCAGCAGCACGGGGGATGTGAACTTGCAGCTGTCTGACACTGCTGCTGCTGCTACTGCTGTGGGCAGAGGCTCTGTGATAGAAGAGAGGGGGTCAGGATACCCCAGGTTTATCCCCTCCATCCTCCAGATCTCTGATGCTGAAACCAATCCCTGGTATGAAGAACAAGGGTTTTGTGCCAGGCTTTGCCACCTTTGGGCACAGGGACGTTGGTGCTTTCTTTCACTGCTCAGAAAATGAGGATGGTGACAGTGGGCAGGGTCCCAGCACCCAAAGCAGTTGTGCTCACCCGTGCTGGGGCACACACATGCACATCCTGCAGAGTCTGCAGCGGGTGATGAGCCTTGTCAAAGCCCCAAAGGGGCTGTGAGGACTTTTAAACCCACCCAGCGTGGAGGCAATCTGTGGTGGTGTGGGAAGAACCAGCAGCACATAACCCCGCTGGCCTGGGAAGCCAGGGAGCAGAGAGCTGAAGGCAGGATGCGATCTCCTGCTGGGTGGAAGAAAAGGGAATTACTTCCTCCCTGGGAATACCCTCCTGAGGCTTTTTCCTTCCCCTTTGGTAAAGATGAAAGAAACACGGTCCACCTCCTGTGCTGAAGAGTTCCCATTCCTCCCCAGCCTTCCTCTCCTTCTCCTTCTCTTTCTGCTCAGTCTCAGCGAAGAGCCACTGGCAAGAGGAATCAATAAGTAAAGAGAAAGGTCTATGGCGAGGGGACTATGGAAGGGGACTGTGCTTTTACCAAACACCTGGAATGAGGCCATCGGAGGGATCAGCTGGGAGCCATGACAACAGCCACAAGGAACCACGTTCTGGTCCTTGCTGAGCACCTCCCCATCACAAGACATCATCTGAGGAGCCCCACAAGTATCACCTGCCTTGGGCTTGAGGGGGGAGCGTGTTTAAGGGACTTCCTCTCAAAATATAATAAGCAAAGGTTGCTCTGGCCACGCACATAATGAGTTTGGCACCAGGGGAGTGTGTTTCTCTTTGCCTTTGGTTCCTGCAGATCGAGGCTCCTCATTGCCTGCAACAGCACGGCTGTGCCTCTGCCTCGTAGCCACAGTGTCCTTTTAAATAGTCTCCTCTCTGTGATCTGCACATCCAAGGGGAGCCTTCTCTCACCAGTCGAAGTTGCAGCCTCGTGTTGTGACAATGTCCATTGTGCCAGATGCTTCTCCTTCAGCTTGGGATTGAGCTGCAGTGAAAGGGAGCAGCCTGAAACACATTAATTCTTTTAGGATATAAATAGCAGCTGTATCAAACTTTCTGTATTGCTGTCTATGGGGAATAAATAGCTTCGGGCCAAATATTTTTCAAACCCTGAAAATAAGAATTATTTTTTAAAAATAATAATAATCACCCCTCCACACACACACCAAACATGATACTGATAATGCAGAGAATCTGCTAACAAATTATCTATAAAGGAGTTGTCATTACTGAAGCAGTTGGAAGTGAACAGCCCATGAATCCGTCCTGCCAGATGAATCGGTCCCTGCCAGAGCCGGCGGGAGCGGCGGGGCCGGGCGGCGGCGGCGGGGGCCGGGGGACGGAAGGTGGCAGTGCAGCACAACGAGAGCCGAGTGTGTCTGCCTGCATCAAGTACCGCACTTCTCATTTGTTTATCGTTCCCGAGGTCCAGGCTAACAAGTTTAACCATATAAAAAAATACCTCTTTGGTTGGTTTGGTTTTTTTTGTCTTTTTGTTGGATTTTTTTGGTTGCTTGTTTTTGTTTTGTTTTGTTTTTTTAAATGCGCAGATCAACCTAAAATTAAGGGGAAAGAAGGAACATCATTTAAGAAAGCAGCAAGAAATACAAATAGAGATGTGATCTGGTTTATGCACGCACACAAAACCTAAACAAACATGAAACCTTTCGTCAAGGTGAGCAGGAAATCTAAGAATTACAGTGTATTGTCACAGTCACTCACATATCCCTATTCATACAGTATTTTTTCTTAACAGCTATCCTAAAAAATTGTTTTAAAAATAGAGAAAATAGGCCAAATTCATATTGATATATGCCTTTCAGATTTATCTTTATTTTCAAACCTTATTCTCTTTTTTCCCCCCAATACTATGTTACTGCATCCTTATATTTTCTTTCACAAATAAAGGACAGTAGACATTTGGGATAATGAAGAAAAATAGTCTTGACTCCCTTTACTTCCCACTGAGAGCCAATTGAATACACGACCCACCAGAAAGAGAATGATTTTTCATTAGTTTTCAACTTCCTAAAACTGAAATAAGTCCAGTGTTCAAAAAAATGCTTATCCTTCACCAAAACCAGAACAAATAAAGTCCAGCCTTTGCTTTGTGTTTGCTTTTCAACATTCAATATTCATAAAAACAGCTTTAAAAAAAATCCTGAGGGACATTAACTTTCTAAACTTAAAAACATATATATATATTTTATAATTATTTTCCCACATTTTCTATTGTTTGATGTATGAGATATCATGAGGATAATAATTTAGGGCCTGATCCCATTAGTCTTTCCTCAGAGCCATACTATTCTTCAACATCTTTTATTATTTTTCTAGGTCTGAGGTATTCACCAGGCAGAGCATTTCAGGGACAGAGTAGCTGGGGCCAGACCCAGTGTCCTTTGAGCACTGAGCCCACTGACTTTGGGGGGGTCCCTGAGTCCAGCTCAGCACTACAAGGTGGGTTCTGACTCCCTGCTCAGACAAGACTCCACCAGAGACACTCTGGTTTCCTTTACAGCATCCCTGGCCTGAGAAAAGGGAACGGGGGCTGACCTGGGACCGCTGCTGTCCCTGGGGCCAATGCTGGAGTGAGCGCCCCCGGCTTCCCTGACCTGCCTCCGGAGCCTCCGCACTGAGTCACCCAGGAGCTGGATCCTAGTTTCTAAAAAATACACAGCACAGCTTAACATTAAAGATCCCCTGCAGAACATTTAAAAATAAAAAGGGAAAGTATTAAACATAGCTTTTTAAGGGAAATTATAAGCTTACATAAAAATGCTTCACACAGTGGGGGAAAAAAAAAGAGAAAGGTCTTAAGTGTGGATGTTTCTCTGAAGCTTAAAATAAGTTGATTCTGCTTTAGAAATTGCACCCTTTTGGCTGAAGATGTTATTTGTTTTAGCCTTTTTTACACAGTTTTGTGGAAATATACAGGCTGCAGAAGGGAGGAGAAAACATCAAGAAATGTGTGTGCGGTGGAGCGGGGGGGAAGGGAAGACTGACAATAAAATAGATCTCCCACTAAATGCATATTCTTCTATTTATGTATTTGATAATGAGACAGAAATGCCCTTGGCACTCCGTAAACAACAGCTCCATAACCAGGAGGGAAGGGCAGAATAACGCATAGCTACGTTTCAGATCATAAACTATTTCAAGCGCTATTAACATGCCAGCCTTTTAGATTATTGGGGATTTTCATTTTATTTTAAGTTAATGTTTGCCATTCTTAAACAATTTTGCTGTCTTACCTAATTTCTGTTTTTACAGATTTACAGAAATTGTTGCTTGTGAAGCTCCTCTCCTATCAGAAGTTCCTGAGAAGTGATAGTTGATTTACCTCTAATACCCCTAAGAAAATTTTTAGCTTTGTATCAATAGAGCAAAATGTTTATATTAACGTTTTTTATAATATAAGGCTAAATTTAGGGGGTTTTTGCCACGATGAGTTGGCAACGAAAAACAGAACTCCGTAACTTTCAGAAAGAGGGATAGGAGTTCTCATTCACAATAAAAATAGATCTTTTTTCCTTTGCTTTTAAAGATGCTTTTTGGATTTTAAAACAACTTTCCCTCATGATAACAAAACATTTTTGTGCATAATGTTTGCAGGGTCAGATGGTATAACTATCGTATGATTTTAAATTAAACAATATAATTACCACTTGGCAACAGATATTTAAAGCTGTAGTAACTATTTCTTCAGTCATTATTTAGACTGTATTTAAAAATACAAATCAAAGCTATATTTTTCCTGTATATTCATTTCAAAACCTTGGAGTGTTTCCTTCTTTTCTTTATTTTTTTTCATTTTCAAAAATCCCCAAACTATTTCTGTTTAACAAAATTGGGTTTGTGATATCTTGAAAAACAAGCTTTTCTACAGCTGTTCAAGAATCCTGCTGCACTGAGACGGTGAGTGGAGAGCTGCAGGAGAAGGTGGAATATCTTCGACTGGATTTTGTATCTGAGTTTGTTCCTATGTTCTGGTCACTGGATATGGAGATGAGAGCTGGGGACGACTGCTAACCATTTGGAATGAGCATTTCTTCAGCCATCTGATTCAGGGTGTTTAACTGTTTCTAAAATTAACACCAACAACGATAAAAAAACACTCACTTGTATTACATGATGCATGTAGGCATCTGGTTTCTTTGAATGTGGCTCACTACAAAAATTTACCACAGCTTTATCTTGGTCCTCTGCTTATTCCATTAATTAACTAAGTCATCATTATCTGTCAGTTACAATATATTTTCCAGGATTATGGATATGTTGAATTTTACATATTTATTTTCAGAAGCCCATCACGTCTATGGGAGAGAGATAAGTAGGATACGGAATTTCTCCTTGTAGCTGCAATCCTTTTCTGAAGCTCAGGCTACAGAAAACAAAGGCATTATATTTCCGTGAATCTACTACAGCCAAACTAGGAAGCAGAATGGTATTTTACTTCAAAACATCTGCATGAATTTTGAAATTGATTGTTAACCGAATGTGTAGAAATGCCCATTCTTCTATTTTCCTGGTAAGTATTATGTTTATTTAACTCATCAGGTTTTTTTCTCTCTCTTTAACAAAATATCATTATTCTCATTCATTTTTGAGCAGTTTAATTTTGTTAAAATATAAGAATACAAATCCTTCACTGCCGTGAGAGGCAGAACTTTTTCTCCCCCTATTTCTGGAGCTGTTTTGATCTATAAAGGGTATCAATAAGCAGAGCAAAAGCCAGCAGAGAGACCGTCCCCGGCAGCGAAGGCAGCGCTCCGACCCTGCCTCGCTCCCCAGTGCGTGCGCAGGCTCCAGCCCCAGCACAGCTCCCCAAGCTAAAACCACATTTCTTCTAATGCCCGTCTCACATGGTAATTTGGGATAGAAAAACACTGCTAAAAACATCTCATTAAGGGCTGAGAGGGAAACAATTTTTATAAGGGGTACAAAAAAAGACAATAAAGGGACATTCTTACAATTCTTCTAGGTGCTTGAAGACAGAGACATTTTTGTTTTGTTTTCTTAAGCTTTTCTCCAATGTTCAGAATTTTCCAGCCCAAGCAAACGATATTATTTCCATTTTATATTTTTACTGCCTCATTGTGCCTATAAATGTAGAGTTTCAGGGGTTTTCATAATAATAAAAATATCAGCCAGAGACATCAGCACTGTGGAAGTTTTGCAAACAGTGGATTAAAAGCTTCTGATGCAGACATTAAAATCAAGCAAGTTAAATTATGTCAAGCAATGTCACTTGCATGCTAACTTACCTAATGGGAAAGGCTTAGTGCTCTTGCACTGTAAAGATCTCGTCTCAAGAACTTCTCTTTCTAACTGCAGTTAGAAATAACCAAAACTGAGTAATTTATATGTCCAATATCTCTTCTCTCTACTAATAGTTAGCACATGTATGCCAAGGTGGTACAAAGCATTGTTATCTCGTAAAACACCACGGAGCTATCAGCTTTTCAGTGAGTGTGTGAATCATAGGGCTGTCTTAGCATGAATGCATTTAATTGTGTGAAGAGGGTATTTCCCAGCATTTGCTTAAACCTTCGAAAAACAGCTTTGCTTGTCAATTGTCACTCAAGACTGTACTAGGGAACAAACAGTGAACAGGAGCACAAGAGAGGAGTGTTGTGGGAAAGGGTCTGGAGGTGGGTTCAGCCATAAAACTCAAGGAAAATGCAAGTAGTGATTTTTGTGGTTTAATTTCTCATTCCCCAAAGTGCTCTACTTGTTTTAAGTTGTTTATCTGAGGCTGGAGGCCAAACAAGCCCTTGAGCCACGGCTGAGAAGAAGGAGTTCCTCCTGGTCAACCAACACGACATCGCAGCCTGGCCGTGTTGTGGAAGCAGGGTGCTCTGCTGGGGCCAAAAGAGGTGGGTTTTTGTGTCAGTGGTCCCTGCTGGGTCACTGTGGCGTGACCATGACACCCAGCCCTGCAGGGTGGGCATCTGCAAGCAACTTTGCTCCTGGGACTTTGATAGCTCACACAGCGCTCAGGACCCCTCGCTCCTCTTCCTACCCCCAGAGCGATCCCGGGGGCAGCACACGGTCCCATGTCGCTCCCAGCAGGACTTGCCCCTGCCCAGGGACACTGTGCTGGTTGGTCAGGACACAGAGAAGCCCACGCTGGAGCACATCCTTGCTGCCCCTGATGCAGGGGAGTGAGGCAAAGGCGATGGCTGCGGGATGAGCCAGGAAGAGAAACGTGGGCTCCCGCAGCCGCTGCCTCGCATGCGCCAAATGAGAGATTCTTCTCCCCTTTTCATTACACGGGTTCCTTAATAAAAACTGAAAGAGCTTTTTTTTCAGAAAATGAACCCCAGGGGCCCAATCAGTGAAATACATTAACCTTTCAACTGTCAGCCCCCTCCCTTGAAATTAAGCAATACCAGCCCTTGAAAGGGCTAAATTACCTTCTTATTTTTTAATTGTGTAATGATGGTCCGACAAAAAAGGAGCAACTCAGGACTAGTAAATATTCAATGAAGAAATTTATTGTAGTTCTTATAAAGGGAATACCCACAGCTTTCTTCACATGGACTTAAATCAGACAGAAACTGGAGCGATAGGCATAAAATGAAATAACGGATGCACTATTTCTAGTGGGATTTACATCACCATTTGGTCTAATTATTCCTGATATTTCACCCATCATATTAGAAGCTTCTTCAGGGATAGAAATAACAGTTTGTCTCCTTGAGAACAAAGAACAAAGTGTCTCTTTGCTCTCAAGAAACTCAGCTATCATTATGAAGAGAAAGAATCTGTCCATTATCAAGAAATCCCACTAGAAATCTTGAATATCTTACCAAATAATTCCTGAGCACACTAAAAATACCAGCAAATGAAAGAAGCAGAAACTATAGGATCTTGGAAAATAAATAAATAAAGGAGGCATAATGGATGCTCCACAGCCCACTCATTTTTTTTCTCGTAGAATGATATTAATCCAATAACCAAACTGTGCCTGGCATGTACAGTTAATCTAAGCAAGACAGCCACCACTCCTTTATATTCCTTGTTCAGCAAGGCACACTTGCAACTCTATCTGTGGTCCTGGATTAAGTGGTGGGAATGCATTTGCATACATTTGCACGGTGAGTAATTCACCGTGAGTGATTATGTATGGGACCCACTTCCAGAATGTGTGAACTTTTTGAGATTGGATTTCATGAGGACTGGATAGTAAGCCTTAGGAGGAATTAAATATGGACCTAGGTCCATGCACAACTTTCAAGGATGTAATTTCTTAGAACATACGTAAAAGTTCTTTGTTCTGGATCTTATATTTAATACTGCAGTATCTAGTGAAAAAGCATTTTAAATGAGCACATGGAGCCGTGGGGTTCAGGTGCACTAATTTGACAACTTCCTAAACAGGATCTTGCTGGGTCAACTTGTGAACTGGGAATATCCCCAGGTCTGAGAGAAAGAGCAAGCGTTTCCCAGCATCCTGCCGTGATCCTGCACCTCTACAGGCAGTCACACTTTGAAAAATGAAAGAAAATAAAACCTCAGCATGCAGAGATAAGAGGGCTGAAAATACCAGCTTCGGGAAGAAAATACTTTGCCTTTTTCCTAAAATAAAGGAACTTCTCCAAGTCTTTCCAAAGGTCTTTTCCAGTCCTTAAACACAGAAAAACACTGCTCAGTCACTGTCAAAGGGGATATTGAACACATTTGACCTTGTATGTAGATGTTGTTTAAATACATTCAGCTTTATTGCTTGTGAAAATCATAGCTCCTTGAAAATAGAGTTCTTAAGTTTAGCATCAGTGGCACAGTTTATACTGGTACATGGTGCTGAACATCTGGGAAACTCCACCAGTTGATCAGGGGTGAAGTGTGCAACAGCAGATCTCTGGTTCAGAGTGGGAGTGGGGTTCTGCCCCGTTCTGCTTTCATGGCGGCATGCTGGTATGTTATGTTATCTGTTATGCTATGTTATGTTTTATGTTATATGTTATGTTATGCTATGTAAATTAAATACTCGCTCAGATAGTTTGCACAGCTCTTGTTGGAATCAGGAACAAATCTGCTCCAATCTGTGAGAGAAAATAACATGGAGTTTGGATGTGGACTTTCTGTGGTTACTGTGGTCCTATAAAGCATCTGAGAAGGATTGACTATCTCAAGGAACTATCTGCCTTTGCTTTCTATTGAAAACAATTGCAAGTGGGATGCATGCCCTAAATTGTGATGTTAGTGAAAGCTGAGCGTAGTCCCAGATTGCAAAATCAGGCCAGAATGATGAAAACATTTGTATATGTGCTACCCTTTTATTTTCTTTGGCATGCTCTAAGTAACCTCTGACCTTTTCTTTCCCCATGTAAAGCTGTTCTTTGTTTGGATGGAAACAGAACGTGAAAATGATGACAAAGGGATTTTTGAAACAATTGTAATAGCAAAAAACAAAGGCAAATGAACTTTCACTGAAATCTAGTACCACATCAGACTCTTATACGTGTTTGAAAGGAGCAAATTTCAAGATTATGAGATAATTTTATACAAGGAAACCATAGGTTGAGAAGTATTATTGCACTTGCATGGGATGTAAAGGAGCCATGCCAGTCTATGGTGGCTACTGCCTCTTTTGCTCAGGTGGCAATGGAGAAATCCCAGACTAAGATGTGTCTATGGCATGTGGTGCCATTGCCACCAAGAAACTCTTATTAGATTGATAAATGTGAGTGTAAATGATAATTTCCATCCTGAATCCAGTGCTTCAGGAAAAATCACACATTGCAGGATAAGGAGCTGCCACATTAAGAAGCTCTTGTGGTTTAACCCCAGCCAGCAACTCAGCCCCACTCAACCACTCATTCACTCCCCTCCAAGAGGGGAGGGGGAGAGAATCAGAAAAGTAAAAAGTGAGAAAACTTCTGGGTTGAGACAAAGACAGTTTAATAGAGAAAACAAAAGCCACACACACAGGTGAAGCATAACAAGGAATTGGTGTCCTATTTCCCATGGTCAGGCATTAAGCCATCCTTAGGAAAGCAGAGCTTCACCACTCCTAAAGGTTACTTGGGAAGGCAAACACTATCACTCCCAGCAGCCCCGCTTCCTTTTTCTTTCCCCAGCTTTACATGTTGAACATGACACTGCATGGTCTGGAATACCCCTGTGGTCAGGGGGGGTCAGCTGTCCTGGCTGTGTCCCCTCCCAGCTCCTTGTGCACTTCCAGGTGCTCACTGGTGGGGTGGGGTGAGGAGCAGAAGAGGCCTTGGCTCTGTGCAGGCACTGCTCAGCAATAATGAAAACATTTCTGTGTTATCAACACTGCTTCCAGGACAAACACAAGACACAGCTCTATACCAGCTACTATGAAGAAAATTAACTCTGCCCATTATTTCCTGGGAACTCTCCAAAGCTCTGCCTGCCATACACACATCAGGCAGTGTAGGAATAAAACTCCTCCTATTTTAGGTAAGACAGCTTTAGAAGGAGGAGAGATGAAACGATCACAACTGGTTTGAGGTACAGGACATCATCTTATGGGAAGCAAGAAATTGGCAGCATTTGCTTGTGGGAAATGCACAGAGGAGCACGGTCTCCAGTGTTTGGTATGGAGAAGCTCATGGGGTTTCCCCTACAGGGTGCACTGCTCTGCTAGCAGTCACAGTTCACCAGCTGTCAAGTAGAAACTCAGCACTTGCAGGAATGAAATATCTTGTCAGGCCATCAAGGTGGTGTTTCCTTCCCTTTCCACACAAGGAAATATGATGTCATGATTCTTGATTTTGTGGTTTCTGCTCCAAAGCCAACTTCCCCCGGTGCTGCCTTGATGTCCCTCTCACTCTCCTTGCACTTTCCCCACCCCACTGTAACTCTTCTTAAAGGAGTGGACACAACAATTTTGTTTTCTCATTCCTCTTCTAGAAAGATTCCCTTGCCACAAAGTGTTCTTGAAAAACGACTGGATCAACAGGATCCTTTTGGTTCATACCCTTCTCTAGAGCATAAAATATGTTCAGCCAGACATCATTAAAGTAGTAGTAACTCCCTTGCTTGATGGTACAGCTTCTTGCAGGCAAGGCACAGGACATGTTAAGGTCCTTGTCAGCCCATGGCTGGGGAGTTTCTGCTCTTGGTGAATCTGATCAGAGTTCATTGTTGTGTGTCTGGATCACCATCAGTTCGAACATCCTCCATGTTCTGTTTTAAACACCTTAAGTGCTAGCTGAGCCTGTCTGAAGTTAATATCCCAAAATGAAAGGGTCACAATCACCTCATCTCAGTTATTCTGATGTGTTTTTTATCATGGGATAGGTTGCTGGTTGAGTCTTTCTTCTCTCAATCTTAACTTGCTTAAGAAATTTTACTTTCTTGCTTCCAAGATCTGTAAGAAAAATAATCAAGGGATGATATTCCACAGATCAATGTGGAGTACTGCCAAACTTCTATCTCCAAATACATTCATTGTTGCTCTCAAAAAGATTTTCTACAGGATGTGTACAGCGTCTTTTAAATGTGTTTTTTGAAAAGTGAATTATTGTGTGCAACACATTTACGAAGAAGTTTTAATTATGTTGGTGGACAGAGATCACATATGCATAATCTGTGTCAGCACAGTCTCTCACTTCCTCTAGTTTAAAAAATCTAATTCTATAGTTATATGTTCAGAGTCAACATACACTTAAAAAAATTCATCCCAACTTCCAGATGCTCTGGGAATTTTAAAAATATTCTGTTTAAAAAAAACAAACCACCTCTTCAGTGTTTAAGCTGCAAAAAAAAAATAGAACAAAAATAGCCGGTTGCTTGGACCCCAATTATTTTATTTTTCATGAACCACAGACAGTCAGGATTAAAGGCATTAGATGTGGAGGAGTCTTTTTCAAACTAGAGGTGACTGTCATACTCAGAATGAGCAGCCTGTAGGTCAGCAACAAATTTTACTCCAAAATTTTTAACAATCACTAAGTTAGGACATGTGTGAACCAACTTCTTAGGAAACAAAAGAGAAAAACATTCATGTAAGTTATCTCCAGCCAAGAAATGGAGGTGCAATTATCAGATGCAGATCAATTCCTTTAAGTAACATACTTCTGTTTCTTAGATTTAAAAAGCCAGGAAAGTTTGCTAAAAGCTGCAAGATTTCCTTCAGTAGGAAGTTTGTTACTTTCTAGACAGGGTGAAGGAATCTGGAATTCAAATCAACAGTGCTAAGAGTTCCCAGTGCTTCAGGAACTAGGGATTTTGTTTTGGCATCCCGAGATTTAGACACAAAGGTTAAAGGTGTTTAAAACAGATGCAAAAACGTAGGCTGACTTTCCAGGAAATCTGGATGTACTGGGGAGATTGATATCTGCAATACACTCTGGAAAGCTGAGCACTTTGGGCAGTTTTCCATCACAGATCACAGAGCTCCTCCTGTAGTTGGGTGAGCTCATCCGGTCACAGCATGGACTGAACAGCCACACGGGAGAGCATCCTTTCCTTGCAGCCCTGCAACCTGACAGTGCCATGCCTGGAAGCAAGGCTGGTGTGGTGCTCCAACAGTTCCAGCAGCACTTCCCCACTGCTGCCTTACTCATGGTGGTAAAACAGAAGTCACAGCAGTAATAACAATAATAAACTGAGCCATGTAAGACCTCACATCTCCATTGTTTTAACAACAGGTATCTATTTTCTGCCTGAATTACACCATTTTAGCATGAAAGATAGCAATGCCTTAACAACCTACCACTTTCTAGGAAGTGAATAATTCACCATATTATTGAAAGCAGAGGAGGAATTTACTTCAGCAAAATACTCTAAGTAGAACTTTGGTCACTACATATTGAATTTCTCAGAAAGTGGCACAAACACCTTAAATAATTAAATTGAAATTTTTTCCTATATATTAATCCTTGTCTGCTCCCATTAATAGGAATGGTAACAAAACAAAAGCCAGCAGTAAGCACTACTAAAACTCCCAGGTGAAACAATAAGATTTTGGTTTTGTGCATCAATCAAAGGTTGCCTCCAGCACAAATTTCTCCACCTCTAAGCAGAAGTCACACAGTTCAGAAGCACAGGGAATATACCCCTTCTGAATTTCCACACTTGCTTACTGGAAACTCAACAGGGTGTGACTTCAACCAAGAGTCATAAAAAGGACAGGGAGGGAAAATGACCATATTCATAACGTAATAACAATATATTTCACTTAGAAATAGCCTGGTTAGGTAGGGTGGAGAAGCAGAGTAAGTTCACCTCCTGAATGGATACTTCAATAACAAGCATTCTGTGAGATGAGACATAGCCTGACAATGCAGATGAGAATCAGATTTTATATTTAAAATCTTGGAATGGTGTGGACAATGTTACTGGCTTGACTCAGCCTTTCTTCTGGCCTTTAAAACACTTGGTTAGCCAGAAAACTGGCCTCAGCTCCTCAGGCTGCAAATCTTCATTTTGTGTTACAAGGCTCCCTGTTCTATTTGTTCAACCCACCTTTTCCCTCTACAGCTCCACAGTTCTGAAGATGTGGTTGTAATTAAGCCTGCAGTGGAGTCACTCTGCGTTATTTACATTATAAATACACAGTTATCTGAGACTTTGCACCAACTCCTTCCAGAAAAAAAACAAAAAACAAAACCACAAACCAAACCCCAAAAAACCCTGAGAGCAGAGAAACAAGCAAAACCAGTATAACTAAGAAATGCATATTATTTTTTGGGAATGTCATGCTTAACTACTGGTGTACCATGAGCTCAAAACACAGCTTCTCCTGAAACACAGCTGACACAATGCCATAAGCACAGATAGTGCCCTTAAAATAAACATTTCCTTTTGGAAGAGGGAAGATAGAGGACATTCACATTCAAATACTGCTGTCAACACATAGATGAGTAGAAATTATTCTAAACTGCACAGGTGCTCACGGTTACAGTGCAAGAAGATTAAGCCACAAACTTTCCCTTTGGTTGCAACCCTATTTTTGGCTACAAGCTATGTGACTGCTGCTGGTAAAGGGCACATGAAAATGTGGTACACCATTGCCCATCTTTCAAGGCTTTTCATTTGTCAGTGTCTCAGTTAAGCAGGTCTGAGAGATAACCCTCCTTAAAGGGCTGCAAACTTCCTGGTACTAGAGTCCCAAATAAAAACTGCCTCTCTTTATACAGAGGAGCCACAGGGCCCCCTGCAATCCCCTACAGCTCTATCCAGCCAAGCTGTGGCTAATTACCTCATTTTCATAGTTAATACATCTAGGGAGGAAGAAGTAGTGAAGACTTTGAAGGAGAGTTCCTGATGGCTGGACTTTGATTTCTCCACTCAGAACAGAGCAGGGAGCCTGGGAGTGTGTCTACTTCGGAAAGAGTTATTTTAGGGGAAAGAGGGTAGGAAGAAGAGCGTTTCCACTGACACTGCTGTGCTACCTGGGGTGCTGGATGTCCCAGAGGGACGTCACTGGGACAGAGATTTCTCCTTAGCACATATCCCACTCAGAGATCTTTAATGCCAAGGTCCTGCAGGTTTTCCCAGTTTCAGGTACTCGACCATCCTTTTCCACTCCTGTATTGCAGCAGGCTATGGCAGAGGGACACCCAGCAGATGATGCAAACATGCATGCAATTTTGGAAGGCTTGATACTATTTAATGTGTCTGCAGCTACTCGTGCACTTAAGTGTCATACAAAAAATACCTAGAAAAGTTCATGGAAGGAGTGATCAATCGAATCCCATCTGAGTTGTCTCTCGGTCTCTCTTTCCCTGGTTCCTTTGTTACGCTTGTTGCATTTGTATACAGACAACTCAGAAACTTCCTAGGTGACCTTTGAATCTCTGCCTTTCTTCCTTTGTTCTGTTTCCTGAGTTTTTCACTTAATGTTCTCGCTGCACTTTTTTCCTTTTCTGTGGATCTTGCACTATCTGTATCACCACTTAAGATTTTTTTCTCTGTTGTTCAAGTATTTACTTCAGCAACCTTTTCTCATGGTCTCTGTCCCTGCTAAACAGCAATCCTGGCCTCACCCTTCAGCTCATTTCTTTAAATGCTTCAGTTTCTCTCGGGGCTGTCTTGAATTTTCTTTCTGTTCAAATTAATTCCATCCTACCTCTTACTGACATGTTCCAAAATAAGCCCTAAATGTCCAATAAAAATAAAAACCTCCTATGTTAAGTCCTGCTCCCAACATGATGAAGTCAATGGAAAGACTCCATCAGGTTCCAAACACTGGGTCAGATTTGTGCAGCCTTCTGATTTTTCTTGTGTACATGGGCACTGTTGCTTTTTATAAACCATTGCAAAATATTTGTGACTGTTCTCACAGCCTTGGAGAATTATGAAAAGGAAAAAAATGGGGGGGGAATATTTGAGGATGAAAATTAAAATTGGAACTAAAAATAGAATGGGATTGCTAATCAAGAATTTAACTTCGGATGCAAATATTTTTGTCCTGGAGAACAGACTAAGTTTGGAAGACTTCTGCCTTTGAGTAATTCCTCCTCCAAATATAATGGCATAATTCATTTATTTTTCACATTCCTAACAAATTTGGAAACATCCTTAGTGACTTCTGAAGAGGGTACAATTTCTGCAGAGGCTGACCATTCCTATCATATGCTGAATATGTTCATGCCCTAAACTAAAAGGACCCAATGACCAATTGGTTTCGAATTTTCACACCAATGCATTTTGTTCTTTATCTCAAAATTAGTGAAGATGTAATGAAAGTGCAAAATATTCTCATGATTAAAGTTTCCAAAACAGCTTCAGAAACATTTGAGAAAGTAAAAAAAATTACAGCTGCGGGTGACAAAGTCACTTGACACTTGCAGTCCAGCAGTTCTAGTTGCCCCTTGGAGAGGCTTTGATTCATGTTCAGCATTTTGGTCTTTGCAGAAAGTAAAAGTCCAAAATTGATGAAACACAGAACTTAGATAACGTGAGGCTTTCCTAAGATAGCCAGAGAAAACTTATTCCTGCTAACTACCCAATAGAGGCAGTGGGTTTTATCATAGTAGCAGTGAAATATTCTTAATATCAAAAAAGGAAAAGAATGTGGCATCTGAGTTACTGTGGAAATTTTACTTGCAAAGCAGATGTCTAGAGAGTCAAAGGAAATGTCGTATTCTTGCAGTGTGGCCTCTCTGCCACCATCTATTCCATTAACTACTTTGTTAGTGACACCTGTATTATTACGTGATAAGGACTGAATCCTTCAAATTTAATAAAGGCCCTGGAATAAATTCCCATTTGGAGAGAAAGTGGGTGTTTCAGCATATGGTATCTTAACCTCCCCAAGCTCTTAGGTAAAGATTCTTCAAGATTAGGATGTGGTACACCTTACAGAGATTTCTATATTTTGTTCTTCTAAAATATAGAACTAAATATCAAAAAAGTGGTTTCTATTCCTTGAAAAAGACCAAGTTCCTGCTTTTATAACAATCTGAGCACATCTCAGTGTCTGATTCTAGCTAAAGTGGATGTTGAATCAAGTCTATGTGGTTGTATTGATTTTAAGGTTTGATTAGCAATGTGCTTCAATCTGGGTTTAATTTTATGCCTGTGACTCATTGGACTTATCAGAAAAACTCATGGCCACAATCTGATGTGTGTTTGAGAGCACTTTTTAAGGGCAAAGTAAAGGGCACACACCTCAGCCTATTTTGAAAGGTAGGCTCAGACACAGTGGGCACTATTGATTTACACTAAATAAGAACAGGTCTTCCACTGGTTGAAGTGTGAACAGGTTGAGTGAAGTCAAAGATACATGAGGTATATGAGATTTGCACACCTGTCCTGTTGTCATCACAAAGTTACTAAGAGTAGCTGGACAAAAAAAAATTGTAAAAAATATTTTAATATTCCAAAATCTGCTGGCACTGTTCTCATTTCTTAAACCTTGGCTTGGAAGAAAAATGTTAACTGTCCAAAAGCCCTGTTTTGTCATATTTTGTTTGAAGGTTGGAAAGATGACCTCCAGAGGTCCTTTCCAATCTCAACCATTCAGTCATTCTGTTTTCTTCCTCTTAACACTTTAACTTTTAAAAGAGATTTCTCCACCAGAAAGATACAAAGGCAAATGGGAGATGGTGGGATAACTATAACCACTATCATAGCAATGGTAGTATAAATCTGTACTAGTTGGTCGTAAGCAAAAAAAGAAAACAAAAGAAAAGTGGCCAAAATCAAAATCCCAGGTGTTTGAAATGTTCTGACTCTCAAGTAACAAAAGCAGCATTATTTCTGTTGTATTTCACTGGAGACTGTTTTGGTGGAAAAAATAAAAATAAAAGATCAGAAATACTAAAAACCTAATTTAAAAAAATGCTTTCTTAAAAAAGCCAGTTTTTGTCAGGAAAACTGTAAAGTATTCTCTGACATATCTAATGTCAGTATCTGTGTTTTCTCTCATTTTTCTAGTCAGGATCAGAAACAAAACCAAACAAAACAGAACAAATGTTAAAATCTGTAATCTTTCTGACAACCTCTGACAGCTTGAAAGAGAAATGTGATAACCCTCCTACTACTGAATACCACATTTTGGTAAGGGAGCTTAAAACTGAATTTGAGGATCATCATCTTGTGAATGTTGTTCAGCACCATCCCTATGGAATGATGCCCATAGAAATCACACTCGGGGACCAGCTGACAAAATGTGCAGCAACTAAGCCAATAATAGAGCAAGGAAGGAGATTGAAAAAGGGAGTGGAAGAAAGGGGAATATTTTGTTGCATCTCCCTCTCCACCTCTCTTTGTCTGCTTTGTCCCTCAAGGTTCAGCTACGTGGGCCGTATCGTGTGAACTCGTGTTTGATATCAGTGGGGACATCTACTAAAAAATTGATGCCATGATATGGCCCCAGGTATTTAAATTAATGAGATGTTAAATACTCTGTAGTTTTATCTGTAATTAGATGACATCAATGCAACTTGATCCCAAGAGTGATTTGTAACATTCAGGATTGCCCACTTAAGGCTTGGGGCCTGATCCACGGTCTGCTGATGTCTGCGAGAGCCTTCCCTTGTCATTTTTGGAAGCAAGGCTCCTGGATCACTCACACATAGCTCTCATTTATTTTTCTATCTGTTTTTCAATGTCTGTATGTAGATGTCTGATCTCTCCACTATTGTCAAATATTTGGGTTCTGCATCAGTGAATGTCCTTAATTTGGGGGTAATTTCAATTAATTTTTAACTGCTTTTTCCTTTGTAGCTGTATTTTGCCTTTTCATTCCTGGCTAATTGTCAGTTTTTGTTCAATATTTACAAGTTTTGCATTGAGTCAGATTTCTTATGCTAATCCTCTTCATCTAATATGCTCACTAGAGATGGTTGAAAAAAGTTGGAATTTTTTTAGAGAAAAGAAGTCAGTAACATTCAAAGTCCTTTCAGGCAATTTTTTACTCCAAAGTTTCCATTGTTACCTTTCCTCTGCCCAGCAGAAGCCAGTTTCTGTCTCAGTACATAGGCTAAGATCACCCATGTGAGTGCATCCTGGTCAGTGCTGCCTGTGCCTGAGAGTGTCCTTGGCAGCACTTGGAAGGCTGTGGTTCCAGAGGAACCCATGGCACGGTCTTGTCTGTTGGTCAAACAAAAGTCAGTGTTGGAGCCAAGCGCGGGAACGCTCTTAGAAACTCCATCTCTGCTTGAACTGGATCCTCTGCAGGAGATAAAAGGCAAAAAGTTACTGCTGCTGTGATCACCCCGTGCTGAATTTCTCCACATTTGTCTCAGACAAATCTATCTGAGACAATACCATCTATCCCACGGTATTGAGTGCAGAACTATGAGGCTTGGGGGGTGAGAGTTCCCTGGCTGGGTGTGAAGGTCCCTCAGAGCACAAAAAAGGCATTAGAATTTTAGTATTAAGAAGCTTCAATTTATGTGAACGTTATGAGTAAACAAGCGAAAAGCCAACTAGGAGGGAGAGAGAAACAAAAGGCAGGAGTGTGGGTGGCGTGCTGATACAGCCAGGGCATTGCCAGGATTTCTCTCTCTGGGAATTTCATCATGCTCAGCTCAGACCCATTTAAACATTACGAATGAAGGACTTTTAGCAGCTTCTTTGAGGAGGCTGTTTCAGGGCTCAGTGTTCTTTCACAGCCAAACCCAGAAGCTCCTGAGATTTCACCTGTGTCTCCCTCCTGCCCCGTATTGCCCCATTTCTCCACAGCAGAGCCCCTCGGGCTTGCTGGAAAGGACTCCCCTCCCTCCGGAGCGTGGGCAGCGGGGCTGCCCCGTCACTTGCCCTGTCTACACATATTTCAGTCTTTTAATCTTTCTCCTCAAGCCGGTCCTAGCGGCCCCTTCATCGTGCTCGCAGCCATCCCTGCTCCTGCAATTTGCCTGCGGTAATGAGGTGCCCAGTGCCGAGCGCGGTGCTCCAGGTCCCGCCCACACGTGCTCCGTGTGGAGGGACCACGGTCTTGCTGACACATCCCGTCTTTTCCGTTCCTCTTCTTCTTCTTCTTTTTCTTTTTTTTTTTTTTCTCCCCCCTTCAGTGATCATCATTCAAAATTAAAATAACATGGAAAGGCAAAGCAACTGAAATCAAAATCTAATGCATAATTAGATACAGCATGAGACAACAAACACGTCTTTGCTATCTGCCTCTGTATTGTAAACAATGATTACTTTACATGTTCAGTGTGCCATGAAAGAAGAAAGAGCCTCTTGTGATGTTTTGTGAGAGCTTTGACTACATTTGCCCACTTTTCAAACAACAAAAAAATAAACTCACACTAACAAGGTGTATGTTTTCAGTCCTAAAATATAGGGTCACTCTCTGTTAAGGGGTCCATTCAATGATGAAATGAGATCAAAATGGTTGAGGCCACTGAAAGAAAGCAAGAAGGATTTGTCTGAAGTTCTGGTATACTGGCTATTATTTCAACCAAATAAGGATGCCTGGCTTTATTCTTCATGCTCCCTTGCCCCTTTTGAAAAACTGAAAAGAGAAAGGAAATGGCTAAGTTGTATCATGTATTACCTTGATGAGTGCTTATAACTCTTCATTCAGAGTTAATCATTAACCCAGGTTTTTGTGGTGATTGTTTTAGTTATGAAGGTTCTACATGAAATCTGTGCAGCACATCGTCGTGAAAAAAGAAAAAGCCAAATGCAAAAATCAAAGTGATTAGGGAGGGGGGATGTGCATGTGAGTACAGATCTATATATCCCACTGGTTTTATTTTAATACACACATGAATATTTTTATATCTCTGTCAATACTGCTGACCCTTAAATTGGAAGGGCTTTCTTGCTCAAAACCAAATTGCTTTGATCTATTATTTTTAATGTATTTATTCATTTATTCTGTCCAGCCTCTGATATTCCTACTTAGCCTGAGCAGTACTCTCAAACTGGGCAAAATACTGTTCTGCTAATCTCTTGTGTATTTATAAAAATATATTTTTTCTCATTTTGACAAACAATGAAAAGCCTGAAAACTTCTGTAAAGCAAAAAAATTATATCACTTCAGGGCTGTAGAAACCTGTTTGTGTTTTGATCATTCAGAGACATTTCATTTTAGTACCGGGATTGTTATTTTTGTATGCTAATTAACGTACATTTCAAACAATCTTGTTTTGAACTGAAAATCTGGAATTTTTTTGTTTTGAAACTTATGTTCCAACAATTAAAAAACCCTATTTAATTAAAAATGCAAAAACATAAACATTTTCCATAGAAAGCCTTGATGCCAAGAAATCATCATTTTTTGACGAAAGGCTTGTTTTGTGGGGTTTTTTTAGAAAAAGCCATGATTATCTCTAGCAAAAAAAATGTGATGTGCCAAAGGGGTGGTCTTTAACTATTCCTGATGTAGCATAGCCTAATCTGTCACCCACTAATACACAACAAGATTACTTGCAAGGCAAAAATATGATTAAATAGTAGAGTATTCCAGTCTGACCCTTGGAGTGCAATAAAAGATACATTTGAGAAATACACTTTATATAAATGTATGGGTGTGAGCGTGTGCACGTGTGTTTGTCTCTGTGCACCTCATCTGTAAATTATCTCTTGATCCATCCATACATCCATTCATCCATCCACTCACACATGATCTTTACGCAAGCTCAAATAGTTCAGCTGCCTTTTGGAAGGATCTGATCATCATATTTGTTTAAGGGAATAATGAACTGTTGTTGACTTGTTTGTATTCCATCCATGCACACAGCTATTAATTTATTAATTAATCCTCCTCAAAAGTCTTCTTTCTATATTAGTTGTCCTCATTTTCTATTATTTGACATCAATCCCACTAAACCATCACATCTTGTTTTACTGACTCAGATCCTCAATCAAACATCTATTTCTTAAGGGTTTTCCAGCAAGTATATTTCATCTGTGCACTAAACTCTTGTGGTTAGATTTAGGACTTGAATGATTATTATGCAGAAACAGCAAACTATTCAGCTTGAAACAAGAGCATTACTTATTTTATGTTTATTAAAATTGCATTAAGAGTTTTGGATTTTTTCTAAACCCAGTACTTAGAACGGCCAGAATAGTAATGTTTTTGTATAAAGAGTGTTTCTGCAACCATTGACCCAGTTAATAAATAATTTATCCAGTATTTCTTTAAATACTATTTTGTTTGGTTTAAACTCAAGGTTAGGCATATATATTTTAAAATATTGTCTTCCTCTGCCTTTTTGTATATATACAATAAATATTTAAAGGGTCATTATGGTAAAGACAGATGAAAAAACCTTGACTTTTCATCTCTATCAGCTCATATGTTGTGGCCATTCTGGTGGCTAAAAAAATCTGTTTTGTGCTTTAGATTTTTCATAGGAAATTAAAAATTGATAGCTTAGTTGATCATTATACTCATTTTGTGCACCTCCTTTCCCAAAGTAAACAAATGGATTTAAAGAAACACAGCAACGGGCTGGGTGCAACATGCCCACTGTGAATAAAACACGGGGAGAAGTTGTAATAGCTCTAGTTTGCTTATTTCTGTGAAACGTGAGTAGAAGCCACTCCCACAGGACCAGGCAGAGCAGTAGGAGACGGTGGGATGGGAGCCAGCCTCGGGGCACCCACATCCCTGACAGAGGCTCTCTGGTGCCTGCACGTCCGTCCCCACCGTCCCCTGTGGGCCAGCACTGCCCAGCTGTGGGGGCAGCAGGCACAGTCACTGCAGGAGCATTTTCTGCAAGAATACCAAAGCTTCTTAAAAAAACCCCCAGATTTTCTCAGAGACCAATCCTGCTCCTGGACTGTGGGCTTTCTTCCTCCTCCTCCTTGCACAAACATGTGGATGCACACACACACACACACACATACACACACTTGCTGCCCTGCCCTAACCCCTCGGCACTCCCTGCATCCTTTCAACTACCTCTGCTATCCTCTGCCCCCATCTGAATAGCACAGTCGATTAAGAGGAATTGATGGATCAAGGCAAAATGCCCAGCAGCTATAATTTTCCCATCCCACCCCAGGCAAAATTTTTCCTATGTGAATGAAGCTGGGAAAAAAGGAGAGAAAAAAAAAAAAGAATTTTGACAACAGCCCCCAAAGATAACTCGAAGAAGCTGGTACATCCATTTGATTAAACCTCACAGGCAGCACCAGCTCCAGGGTTTTCCTAGATCTGAATCCCCTAGCACTTCCCATCGGATTTTAAGCCCCCATTCCTCAACATTTCTTTGCACTGAGTGCAACAGCATGTGAAAAAGAAACAACCAAGCCATCCCTTGAAAGAGTTTCTATTCCCTCTTGCTTCTTTCTGCCTCTACCCGAGATTATACTTTTCCCAGTGCGGCCAGAGGTTTGGTTTGGCCCCATCCAGAGGAGCCAGTTCTCTGGGTGGGCGAGGGGACCACGGCTGCCCCCCGTCCCCGCAGCCCCGCCGGCAGCCCCGCTCCTGCCGCGCCGAGCAGCAGAATGGCTCTCTCCCGCTGCTCTCACATGTCACAAACAATTGCTCTCATCGCTCATCATATTGAAGTTGTCAGGGCTCTCTGACGCCGATAATTTGTGTGAGTTGATCATACTTTGGTAAATCAACAGGTCACGACCCCTGACCTGTCAGCCTGGTGGCTGGCGGAGAGCCACCTACAAATCTTCTGACGGGGACAACAGAGAGGCTGTGAACTGCTCAAGTGCTCGTGTCCATCAGCTGCCACCAGAGAAGCCAGTCCCCTCTGCCCTGCGCTGCTGGAGATGTGCTTTATTGCGAGCACAACCTTCCCTGCAAATCCATCTTAATTTCTTCCCTTCTGTTTTGGTATCTACGTGTGTGTGTGCATGTGAGCATTTCAAAAAAATTTTGTTTCCACTGCAGTCACTCGTAACGAACTTTAGCCTCCTCCATATGTTTTAAATAGAGGATCCCAGCATGGGAGATAAGAGGAACACTACTCAAGGTCCTACTCCAGCACCAATGAATTGCTCTCACTCTAGATGCATGCAATGGTTAAGCTCCCATGGCAGCTTTATGGGCCTCTTTTATAAAACTTTATTGACTCACATGTTCTCAAGTGGTGGCTCTGACTCTTACTTTTCATTTAGTTACAGTATGTATGTTCAAGATGCCTTTGGTTCTTTGCTTCCCTATTTTTTTAACGTATAGGATTCCTGACCGAAGCCTTGAAGTACAGGCTGTGCAGGGGAGGGTAACACAGGCGTCTTTCATTACCCATGGTCTTCAATAACTCAGCAGCTAAACCAGCCAGAGGAGAAGAGAGACCTATGAACTCGAGCACGAAGGATACTGTGCGGATCAGCTGGAGGGAAGTCAGGAACGAAGTGGGTTCAACTTCCAAACTGCAAAGTTGTTGAAAGTTGCATGCCCTGCAGAAAAGACACAGACAGAATTCTGTAGCAAATGGGAGTTGCAGGCACAGCCGGCTCAAAAACTACTGCTTCTTACAGGAAAAGGCAAAGAGAGTTTCTTTTTTTAGCAGATAGCCCAAACATTGTCTTTGGCTGCTGCTTCTCAAGCATATGCACCCAGAGCTAACTCCTCTGCTTTCATGAGTGCTGTGGGTATGGGAGAGAGAGGATGGGTGGTGTGAATTTGTAATTCTGATTACAAAGGCAACAGCTGGCTCTCCCTGCTTTGATTGCCAGGTGTTCATCTGATGCCACATGTTCATTTCTAAGCCTTTTATAAATATGCTGAACAAATGAAAGTGCCCATATTCCCCTCTCCTGCACTTGAATTTAAATGCAGTGATGTGAAAAATAAATAATATAAACTTAGCTGTGTGGGGAACAAGGAGAAAGCCCAGCTGATTAGTCATGCAAATAAAGGAATTGAGAAGTTTCCACTGCCCTACACATTTTCCACAGAATTTTGCTTTTCTTCCCACACTTGAGTTCTCCTGCTTCACTGGTGGCTACTCCCCTGCTGTGGAGCAGGCAGAGCCCTGACACACAATATACTCCAATCTTGGGCCTGGATTCCAAGTTCAGTGATCCTCCAAAATAAGCAGGGGTGGCAATGGCAAACTCCAAGTTTCCCTCAGTCATCACCAGAGATGCTGTGGGCATAGAAGCCATTGAGAAATGTGGTTTCCCACATGAAAATGCCCATTTTCCTTTGCCACATTGCACAGTTTTTTGTTTGCACTCTGTCTCTTTAGATTAAAATCTGGACTATCCAGAAGCATCTGCTTTTTCATCAATTTTATAATAGTGTCTAGAGAACCCCACATGCCCTGAGGGTCTGGAGTGTGAGCCATGTGAGAGAGCATCTTGCTGCAGCCTTAGGGGACTAAACTTTTCCCCATGGCGGAAGGAGGAGCAGGAGAACAAGAATGTGATGGAAAAGAAGACAAACCGACAGTGAAATGCATCTGCCCTTCTCTACAGCTGGTGTGATCCAGCTGTGCTCTGCTCATGAGCCACTTCACTCTGGCAAGCCCCACCAATGCACAGGAGGGAACATGCAGTCCTCTTGTGCAGTCCTTTGGGTGCACATGGCTGCGAAGAGGACCTTCCAGCCTGTGCTTTCCCAGCAAGACCCATGCCAGAAACACAGGATATGCATAAAATTCCAACTCCCAGGTCTTTGCTACGCAGCTAGGTCTCCATCATTTCAAGCATATCTCTATATGCACCCTGCAGGTTTGCTGCTGTCCCAAATATTCCCTATATTTTCCTGAAAATGCAAATTTCTGTGTTCTCACCACCAACCCTGGAATGCCTTGCCATTTCTTGTGAGACTGGACAAAACTCACAGCCTCCAGGATGGGGTGATGCCTACAGCTGCTGCATCCCAACATCTGAACTTCTACTGCCTGAAGAGGAGCGCCCACCTTCATCAGATTATGGCTACAGCAGGTCCTATCTTAGCCCAGTCCCCACAACCAAAACTGGTCACAGAGAGGGATATTAGTGACACCCTACGCTGAGAGCAAGGCTCCTCTCCTCTCTCCTGGGCCAATGGGAAGTCTTCCAGAGAGCAGAGCATGCTGGTGTGATGAAATGCACACTTACCACATCACATTAAAATCACAGCAAAAGGAAAAGCCTGACCTGCAGCCATCCGTGCAGAGATTATTTTACAGGCAAAATAGCAGCTGAACACAATTGTTGTTCAGCTTGATAAAAACCAAGCAGAGGTAGGAGAAATGCAGAGTAATCCTGCATGTTAATTGGCACAGCCACTGGAAAAACATGCAGAGTGCAGATCGTCTCCTCCCAGGCAGAAATGAAGTGTAATTGGCCCTGCCACACTATAGCAGATGCTCAAAAAGCTATTCACAGAATAAATATATGTGTGAGTGTATGCATAGGTGTACACTTGTGTACAGAATACTGTGTTTACAACACAATTTCTTTCTTCTGCCCTGTGAAAACTTTAAGATTTTGACCAAAATTAGTTTGAGGGTAGAACCGTTCATATTAAAAGCCCACATTTTTAAACACTAAAGAGACTAAAACATTACATATTTGAGCTTCCCCCTTAGCACATCTTAATTAATGTGAAACTTAGATTGAAACTTATAATATTTATTTTAATAACTTGAAAAAAGAACTTTTTCAGTAGTATTTTTCCACTTTTTTACCAGCACATTTTCATTGTTAGCTATTGCCAATGCAAAGTGGCTGAGCAGTTGTACCAAATGAAAATGTGTAATGGTTATTTGATAGCAGAAATGAACAGAGTTATCAATAAAACAAAACCAATTTCATCCTGTGAACAGAGGAAATTGTCTCTCTGTCAAGCCAAATATTAAAACCACAACAAAATTAGATTCAAGTAGAAGAAATGCAAGATCTGAGAGAAAAAATATTCCAGTGCTAGTAATATTTAATGGAAAGATGAAGCCAAGAGAGATAAAAGAAGTCTAGGACTGATAATAGGCAGAAAACTAAGAATCGTTGCCACAGAACATGGCACTGAATAAAAAATTGGCAAATAGACATTGGAAAGATAAATGCAAAGAAATCATTTCACTGTGAAGAAGTTCTAATCCATGACTAGCCTGATTGCAATCACATTACACATTCATTTTAGGGTGTCATGTTGGCAGGGGGAGCCTGCAGACCTAGTGGAAATCAGATGAAAAGCATGACAATAGCAACTTCAGCTTTCCATAGCTGTGGAAACCCATTTTCTAAATGAAGTGTAAGGGATTACCATTTGTGTTTCACTTGGCTGAAAAGAGATGGGTTACAGATATTGAAGGAAATTCACTTCTCTCACTACCTGCCCCAATACTCATATTAATTTGAGCAGAGCATGCTGTGCGTATACAGGAAAGGAGAGACTGGAATTAAGATCCTCTTCTATCTTGTGGAGAGCAGACTCTTGTGGAGTCACAGGAACTGAGAAAAGGAAAATTTTAAGCAGATTTCAGCCTGACTTATTAGGATCTTGACTGGACCAAAACCAGCAAATCTACTCCAGGCTACACGCAGGGCTCTCAGGAAGCTGGGAGAGATGTTCACTGCACAGAGAACAAGCTGGAGTTCTTCAAATGAAAACCTCTTACCTGTAGTGTTGGGGTTTTCTTCAGAAAGAGAACTTTTTTCCTTTTTTGATCCTTTTCCCCTTGTTTCAGTAGCTTCCACACATCTATATATTCTTGGCATGTTCTCTTTTTCCAGCTGGTAATTGTATCTGGCCGTAATTTGAGCGTTTTGGGCTTCTGCCTGACTTCTGGGAGCCATCAGACTCAGCTGCAACAATGGCTTCTGAGGTAGGTGGGACCCTCTAAACCGATGTTTTACAGCGGGAGCTTTCTTTCTCTCCCCCCCTCGCTCTCCTCCCTGCCTCTCTCTCTGGGTCCAACAATTCTTAGTACAACTTCTAATATGGTAATTCCCTATAACAAAAAATAGAATATAAAACCTTAGCGATAGTGTGGACCACCATGGGTGCCAGCATCAATCAAATGTGTCCCCTTGTATAAATCTTGGTCGAGAGATGCAGGGGCAGCCCCAGCCACCTCACTTCTGCATTATCCATGCCTAATCCACCTGAGTCTCTTCTTGCTTAAGGTTTTGCAAAGTCGATGACAAAATGGCCTTCCCATCACAAGTCAAAGGCAAGAGCCACGGGGAGCCTGGGAGGGGGGACTCCCAGTGTCCTGCCTTGGCCATCAGCCAACACAGCCTCTCTCCTGATAAGAGCAAACAAAATTTTCCTGCCCTTTGACCTAGACCATAAAGCCAGTTGCGGGTAATGTTCAGTGGTTTTGCGAATGTAAAGTTTTGATTATTTTCTTAATCAAATATATGTGATTTTTATGCAATTTGTAGAGAACGAGGGAAACACTCTGTTTGTATTAGATCCTGCTAGCCTGGAGGAAAACAGTCACTAATTTTTTTAAGACAAATTATTTTGGAAAGTTGGGAATCCAATTGCAAGTGGAATAGTGCCAAGTGGCATTCCAATATGAGTGAACTACAAATACTAGTGCAGATTTTGTACCACATGAGAGGGAAAACTGAGAACTTTGAGGAAATGCAGTTTTTGTTATTGAGCTATACAATTAATTAAGGACAAGACATTTAAAACCGTTTATTCTTTTATCAGTGGTTCTCTAGAATGTTTTGGCATAACATTGTTTCATCATTGCTGTAGTCTGGGTTGCAAATCCCCAGTTAGGTTGTACTTTCTGTCTTTATCTCTTCTTGTCTCCTTTACTGCTTTTAGGAAAGCAAGAGTTTTCTGTATTTTATTTTTTGGTAAGATGTTACATACTGTTCTCTGCACACCACAGTGACTTCCCGGATATCAGCCTGGATCAAGATGAGCAAGAGAGTAGCTCCAGGACTGCACAGCTGAGATCAGTGAAGGGCCACCCTCAAAAGCAAGGTGGATGAACAAGGTCATCTCAGTCTCTGTCCACCTCCTACTTCTTCCTGACAGGTTAGAAAATGACATGGACTTCATCTCACTTTCTTCCTGTCTGCACTATTCCTTCAAACAAAAGCAGGAGTTCTTCCTGACAGCTGATGAAACAAAACCTGCTTCATCCCAAGTGAGCTATTTTTCCCCCCTTGAAATTTCTCCTCGTGTTGAGAGCTGACCTGGGAGGGTTTTTGATGTTCACCGGGTGGGCTGGGTAAACCAATTAGCAGGGGTAGGTGGAAGGACAGGCTTTATGTCGCCACAGGTCAGGGCTGAAATTTGAGACTGGGGTTCAGTTCTCAGCCCTCTGCAGACTTCACTCACCTTGGTGAGTATATTTACAGCCTCTCCACCTCATGCCAGCAAAGGAAGAGGATCACCCCCCCTTTTATGCCTACTTCCTTCTGGTTGGAGCAGACACCATCTCTTGCTGTGCTTACTTTCTCTAACACTATAAACAGGCCCAATTTGAGAGCTGTAAATGTTAAAATTTAGCAGATGCTTATTCACAATTAAGTGAATCAGATGCCCAGACACTCTGATGTGTCTGTGGTCAGATACTGGTGCCTGGGGAAGATCTTTTGCGCTGATTGTTACCTCTTGCCTTTCCAACATCACCGAACAATGAGGAGGCTGCCTGGCCTAGTGAAAAATGATACAATAATCACTAATTTTCCTAATCCATACCTCCTAACTACAACCCTAGACAAGTGATTTAACTGTCCTATCTCCCTAAGCTTATCCTACTATTGGATGAAAATAAGAAACTGGTACTCATTGTCTTATTACTATTCTTACAATGAAAACTGCCCCAAAAGGTAAATTGAACAAAGACAGAAGAGCATAAAGTCCCAAGTCTGCCAGAAAAATCAGAGTATCTAATACTGTATATGAGAGTTTTCACTGTCGCCCTGAAAAACTTCTAAAAATGCAGCATGATAATAAAATTAGAGGCTAAGAGAGAAGCAAATTCTTAACTTCTAGGGAGATGAAGAATGTTTGTCTTGAATCCCTAACCCCTCTGAAGTTTCCCTAGCAGGTTTAATTTGATTAGCAAATACAACTCTAGACCATAATATTATTAACCTTTGGCTGTTTTCAAGGAAACTCTCTTTTCTTGACACATTCAGTGAGTCTTGCACAAATGATGTCACCTTTATGAATCATTAGTCTCCCCACATGAAAAATAGCATGAACCAAAGAATCAGGAAGCAAAATCTTAACATACCAAATGGCACTTGGTGCCTAAATCCTGTCAATGAGCCGCTCTGCATTTGTAAGGAACCTCTCATGAAGTATTTATACTAATGATAACGAAAGTCAAACAATGGGAAAGGTGGTCCTTCTTGCTGTAGGGACTATTCCTGGGAAGCAATGTAACTCAAAAGCTTTACAGACTGAATTAGGTGTAATCCTTATGGGATCACTAGCAGCTCATAAATAACTTTTAATGAGATTTCCAGCAAGTAAAATTGCACATGGGAGGGGAAAAACAGAGAGAGAGAGGGAAAGAGAGGGGGAAAAAATGCAAGAGACAATCTCAATAAAAAATTAAAATGTTCGTGCTATCCCCCTGTTGTTTCATATGTGTACACAAAAAGAAAGCAGGGATGGTTTCAGTAAGGCTTTATTAGTATCCAAAATATTTAATCAACTGTTCCGAAAAGGGAGAGACTTGCTAAAGGTCACTGCAAATTCAGTGACACTGGCCACTAATCTATTGAAACTTACAGAGCTAAAGCTAAGGCATGTTCCAGAGTTAAGCAGGGAAATAAATCAAGGTTTGCAAATGTCATTTAAGTTTTCACCTGTCCCAAGATCCAAAATTATTGGCTTCACAATGAAAAGCATATGTTGCGTCCCTTGCCTAGGGAATAGTAATGAAGTGAGGCAGACACTCTCCAGTTCTACACTACCATCTCTCCCCTCTTTATTTCCCATCGAGTAAAAATAATTACTGTATACTTGAGGGAGCATTTCTCTCAGTGTGCCGATAACTGCTGCCATGTTGGCTCTTCATGAGCTGCTCTTCTTCCTTGTGGGACTATGATTTGATTTATGAGAAAATACTTGGCAAATTGCAATGTCCATCTTGATGGATGACATCATTTGGGCCATTTTGCTGATCATGTATGACTAACTTTTTTTTTTAGTGCTATTGCAATTGATCAAGTGCTGCAGCACAGCTGAGTTAAGGAAAGGAACAGGATGGAGGGGACGAGGGGTGAGGGAAGGAAAGACGTGACAATTACCTGTGCTCTGTAAGAACTGGAATGACATTCACAGAGAAGAATCCCCTCTTTTTTAGTCCAGCTGTAATCTAATTGAAGAGGAATATAAATTTTATAGACTGAAAATAATGCAGTGTGTATGCAACAATGGGATTAAATGTAAATGCCCCAGTCCACCACATTAAAATTAAAGGGGGAAAGAAAAAAAAGAATAAACCCTGAGTATCATGTTTTATGCTGAACCCTCTATGTCTAATCCCTTTGGCACTTGAGTTCTATTACCACTCATTACAGTTAACTGCTACCGTATATTATATGGGAAGTGAGGTAGATGTATGTTCTCTAGGCCAGATTTGACATCTACAGAACTACATGATTTGCAAGTGCCTGCTTCAAATTTAAGGAGATTTTGACCACTGTAGGTCCCTGTTTTTTTAAGTTGAGATCTCTGCAATCCTGGGGCTAATAAGTGATCCCTGAAAGATGACCAGGAAACCAACCCCACTCCCGGGGAGCTGGCCAGACCGCCCTCCCCAGCACCTGCAGGTCAGTCAGGAAGGGCTGGCAGCTGTGGTCATCTTAGACAGATCCAGCCAGGCTTCCCTGCAGGGACTCTGGCAGAACTACCATGTCCTTGTCAGCTGTGAGTAGATCAGTAGGCATCTGGCTGGAACATGGCAATGGACGGCTTGAACACCAAAGGATCTATGTGGGAAGTAGAAAGGGAAATTTGCTGCACTTTTGGAAAGGACAGGTTTGCTTTAATGCATTTGCAAAGGTTCTCAGTGGACTTTGGTTTGTTTTTCCGTTATCCCAACTCTGTACCTGTGTGTGAAATCAATCTACATCCTCCAGTGTTGTTTAACCTCCTCTAGTACCTAAGAGACTGACAAAACAAAACTGGAGATCCAGAGACCTTACAATGGTAAGAGGCACTCCAGGATAACAGGAGACAACTGACATTATTGGAAAGAAGAAACTTTTTCATTATGAAGACAATCAAATTGTGAGATGCCCAGAGAAGTTGAGCTGTCTCCTTGAAAGTTTTGGGAATGCAACTGGATAAAGCCCTGATCAAGCTACTCCAACCTCACTGCTGAACCTTCTTTGAACCAATGTTTGGACTAGAGTCATCCTGTTGCTGTTTCCAGCCTGTGATCCTACATGGTTATTTTACAGAGGAGGGGCCATTTGAAGGCACAACAGGGAGTCAGGCAGCCAGTCCTGCAGCTCCCTCAAGCCAATCTCCACCTGATCCAAGGTAACTGCTCCTCAAAGATGAATGTGCTTTAATATCTGGGAGATCTTGATAGCAAAGTGTCAACATTTAGTTTGGCCATGAATATTTCAGATCATTTCAACCAAAGGTTTAAGGACATTTCAGGGCTCAAGCCAGAGCCTGAAGCTGGAAGGTGCTTCCTGCTTTGCCAAGCACACTGGAGGACAACCAACCTCAGGGAGGGTCTTGCCTGCAGAAAGGAGGGATGAGGCCTCAATTTTCTTGAGGGCCGATATACCAACAGAGGCAATGCTCTGGGCCCTCTATGCCAGATGAAGACTTTTCACTAAACTATAGCTACTTGAAGCCAGCTACAGTCCTCTAAAATTTTATCAGTCAAACAGACTGCTTCTTTATGAATAAAGGGTGTCAACGGTGCTAATGACTAGAAAAACAAAAAAAAAACCCAAAAAGAAAGTATTTGATAAATTTTTCAAGATCTTCATATCCTACAAAATTACCTCTCAGATTACCAATTATCAATAGATTCATAAGCTAAAAAATATTAACATTGCCTCTGCACAACACATGTACTTTTAAATCAGTTTAGCCAACAGTTGCTTTTATTTATCCTGAAGGTATATTTGTAGTGTGGATTTTCCAGTATTGCACCTTCCAGGGGAATTTTTAAAAAATGATGAACACGTTATGAAAATCTAGGATCTTAGATGTTTTGTTCTTCCAGAGACTACTCTGGATTTCTGGTTGACTCTAGGGCAACCATTTACTTGTAGACTTCAACAGACAGTTGATAAATCTGTCTATGTCTTGTCTAGGTGTGCTTCTGAGGATATACCTATAGAACATATGCATTATCCAATATTTCCAGCAGATTGGGCTTGTCAAAAGGAGTTGGAAAAAAATCTGTTTTATAATTAGAAAATAAAAACTATATTCAGGAGAATTAAAAATGAGTATTTTTCTATGTCTCAGTATTTCTGTTCTCAATATGTCAATAGTGCTTTTTTCTGAATTGTTTTCTGTTTCTCTTTTGGCTTGGTCACCTAAATCTTTTATGGACATGGTGGGGTTGGTTTGGTTTGGGATTTTTTGTGGGAGGAGAGTTATTTTGGTTTTTTTTTTTTCTTTTAACCTGGTTTTCATTTTTTGGTGCGAGGGGCAATACATAAAAATTTACAAGGTTTAAGTTTTCTTTACATTTCCTAAATGCATGGATCTGCTTTTCTCATTACCTAACTGCTGCTCACTGATGAACTCTCTGCACTTTTAATTCATGGTAAAACACTTTCTGCACATTTCAGTGTTTCACTGTTTTATTGAATGGTCACGGCCTTTTACCAAGGCTGATTTTTATCTGTTGTTGCACTTCTTCAGCCAACTTTATCATGTTGAAATTATAATTTTCAAAGGAATTTCCTTTCTCCCCCTTCTCTCTCCTAGTTGTAATCTAAAGTGCTTAACTTTATTGCTATCTGAATCCTGCCAAAAGCATACTTTTATGGCATCAGTTATCCAGAATGTCCTGTAGAAGTGTGGGACATAGAGAGAACAGAGTGTTTCATATAAACCGCTTTCCCATTAACTATAACAATAATAATCTTGAAATATAGTGTTTTATCTGAAGATATCTCTCTGCCTCAAAATGCCTCCAAGTTGGTAAATTAAATCAGAGAATCTCCTGGCTTGGTGGGAATGAGCAGGTTGGCTTAGGCTAGCCCTGAGGTCGCCTTGACATACTTATGAAAATATATGGGATAAGGGTTGGAAAAGGTGTGCCTTCACTCCCACGATTGCTGCAACACTGAAAAGATTCAAAGCATTTATTGGCAGATCATGCCAGTCCGTGGTGGACTGGCCTTGGACACGGCTTCCAGAGAGAGCTAGTGACCCAAGCCCTGATATAACATGGTTCAGAAAAAAGGGCAAAGAACATCATTGTTAAGTCTGTTGTAACTGCACGGGCTCTGGAGCTCACTGAGACACCTGAGGATACTAGCCTGTGGCTACCAAGGGACAAGCCTGGGGATGGGAAATGGTGTAGCCCTTACACCACCAGCCTTTCCTGGTTCTGCATCTGTGGAACACTGGTGTTCCATGATCACCTCCATGATTTATCTAATCACTGCTGGCTGTCCTGCAGTTTGCAGCCCAAGAGAAAGATGAAAGGGTTAGGTCAACATGGTGGGATGCAGACATCTTGCTTGGTGAGCAAGGAAGACTCTTGACATTAAAAATCCATCTGGAAGGACCAAGGCCATGCTGGAAGAGCAGACCTTCCTCTCTCCATCCTATGGACTACTCCCTGGTGTCCATCAGCCACCCCAACTGGTAAGACATGATGTACACATACTCTGCAGTTTTCTGGGCATTCTGAGTCCCTGCCAGAAGTGCCTCCCTGGAGAATCCCACCCCAGCCGTCAGGAGCACAGGTCAGCCAGCCTGAACCCAGCCCAGAAATTATCCAACAATTCCCCTCATCCCTTACCCTGCAGGAGACACTGCAAGAAACCCTTCTAACTGCATAGTCCCAAGGGCTGCTTTCTTTCCCAAAAGCTCAGCCTGGAAGTCAGACTGTCTGGACTGGAGCCAGATATGTGGTAAGCCCAAGGGCAAAGTTTTTGCCCCAGGGTGGATTTTAACCTTTGTGGATTTTTCTCCCTCAAACATGGGGTAGGAGCTCTCCATGTAAATACCTCAGGAAAAAAAACCAAAAACAAGAACAAAAACCATATGGGTCTACATTGCCTACCCAGAGTAGAGAACCCCAGCCTGCAACATGTGAAGGACAACAGGATTTACCAAAATACCTGAGCAAATAACTTGGCTTTCAGAAGTACTTTGCCTCTGGGCCATCCCTGTGCAACACATGTAGGTTTTTCATTCATTTGCATCAGCAGTAATTCATCTCCAGGTTTCTCTCTTTCTTTAAAATCTCTTATTAATTTCTCAAACCTACTGATTGTGCTCTGGAAATTCCCAGGTAACCAGTGTTCTCATAGGCATGGCAAGACTCACTTCTAGGCTCACTCAGGCCACAGCAGCACTTGTTTTTCTCCTTATTGTTGTGTGTCCTGCTACCCTATGTCTTTATCAGAGCCTGTTGCCTGCACCATTAAAATACTTTCTGAGGGCCAGTGGTTTCTAGGAGCACTCAGGGAACAAGCAGTCCTTGATCTGGGCAGGATTTTGCCTCCGAGGCAGTTCCTATCATGCATGTGCCTCTTAAATGCCAATCCAGCCACACCATAATGACATTTCATTCCTGGGTATTGCTTTTCTCCAGTGGATGCCTAAGCCCTGTACAAATAAAAACATAAGCACAAGCAGAGCAAAAACACCTCATGGGACATTCATGTGAACAAGGGCAGGAATCAATAAGGAGAAATCATTTCTATGCCAATACAAGGCCTGGGAAGGAGGGTACCCAGGGATGCTCTGGCTTCCTCATTCCCAGCCCACCCTCCCACCTCTGTGCACTCTTTGTTCCTCCCAGAGATGGTCTACACTGCTGTCTGATTGCCAGCGCAGGGGGTCCCATGATGCAGGAGTCTGCAAGATCACAGTGCTGCTCCTAGGAGGCAGCAGGGATGGCGTCTGATTTTCCATAGAGAAAATTCAAAGCGGAGGGAGAGGAGGAGGGATGAAATGACCCTGTGGTTCTCACATTGTAATGGTTATTTATTTTGTTTAGAGAGCACACATCCCAGTGCATCTGGTTAAAAAAGAAACTCCCTTAATTATGCATAGGGCTTTGACTCCCAAAAGATATGTTATGTAAAAAAAAAAGAAAAAAGAGACCCAAGAAACAATCTACTGTTTGTTTGGATGCTCGATACATTCAATTGCAAAAGAACTGTTCCTCTCCAAGCCATCATTACCTATGTCTGTGCATTTTTATTTGAGTCTCAGCTTACTGTGGAAGCCTTCTGCTTTGATTCTCAGCCTCTGTACCTTTCCTTCTCAGACTATAGTTTACAGGGGGGCTGCAGTGCAGAGAAAATCAAGTACTACACAGAAACTGCCTGATTTCCCCAGGAATTTTTATGTGGAATCAATCTATGATTCCAAAAAAAGCAGAATAAATCAAATCAAATAACATTCCCACTAAGCATATTGATGAGGGCATGGATCAAGCAGGACAGACATCCAGTTATGTAAATGATAGCGTGGAGAGCACAGCTTTGTTAAAACAACTCGGGACGGCTCCCAGGGGCAGACCTTAAGTCAGAGTAACCCCAGATTTCCTCTTTGAATAAAGGTACATCAGTGTAAATGAGAGCAGATCCACATACTAAAACCCAGCATGTTTTCCCCTTTGGTAGGAGAAGTGACAGCAAAAGCAACAAGGACCCTTTTCATTAATGAATTTTTCATTAATGTCAGTAAGGCCCGTGGTGGGCACCCTGGCTGAAGCTGCACTCCCATGGACACTGCTGGATTGGATCATTTTGGCAAGAGGCAGCTGCAGCCACGTGTTGTCTCCTAACTCACAGAAAGCAATGAGCACCAGAAGCATTGTGGGGAACCCAAAACTCTCCATGAATCCAAGACTTTGTGTGGTGGAAAGGCAGAAGCAGAGCAGCAAATCACCTTTTCTTTCCTGTGCAGGTGGCTGTGCGCTGGAACAGGTTGCCCAGAGAGGTGGTGGAGTCTCCCTCACTGCAGATATTCAGGAACCACCTGGACACAAACGTGTGCCATGTGCTCTGGGGTGACCCTGCTTGAGCAGGAGATGGGACCAGACGACCTCCAGTCATCCCTTCCAACCTGACTCATTCCATAATCCAGTGATTGGCCAAGAAAACCTGCTGGCAATCAACACCTTTTTGGGAGGCCGGGGTCCTGTCTTAGAACTTGCTTCCCCAACACAACACGAGTGTGGATTCCCCACGTGATGGCTTTTACATTGGGCTTTTCACCATGGGACCTGTGGTGCTTTTTAATTTTCAAACTCTAACTTTTTAGGAATATGGACCATATCACATTTAAAGAACTGGAGCCAAGCTTCCATCTCTGTTGGCCAATGGCTTTATAAGCCATTAAGTTAAATCCTCTTGGTGCAACAGCAAATTCCATTTTTCCTGGCTGCTTTTACAAAATTATCCAGATATATTATTCCTTCCGAGTTTTTTTTCCTGCCAGAGATACTTAGAAAATAAAAAACAAGTCAAACCAACACACCTGAAAAATTGTTGGCAATTGCACTTATCCTTTATTTGTTACAAAATAAGTTATTTTTGTAGTGCTTACCTGGTTATTTTATCAAGCAAGAGAAATCCGTGTTTGAAGCAAAGATGATATTTGCAGAAACAAGGAATAGTTTCTCATCCCTTAAAATGAAGGGGAAATGAATCAAAATAAAAATGGTTTTGATTATAAAATGAAGGCTTACAGTGAGCAAGCTGTATGTGGTTTTTGGCAACACTGTTTGAGTGAGTAAGAATTGGAGCCAATCCTGCAAGATGAGTAGGTCTGAAGATAATGTAGACTATAAAGAAAAATTTTTATTCCCTGCTTCAAATTCCATATGTTAGTTGACTTATTTGCACCTCTGAACAGCTCTGAATTTAACATTCTCCCTTAATTGTTTCTGAGATTTTTTTTGTGGGTTTATGGGCTAATTTGCAGTGTCAATGCCAGCAATTCTGGTTTGGAGCATGTAAAGGCATCTAAACAAAGGGATTTTTAGTCTGAAACAATGTATGGGTTTGGCATGTGTGGAGAGGTAGTGCAATACTGGAAACACAGAGCACAGAATATTACAGGTCATTGTGTAAGGAAAACACCTCTTTCCTACCACTATTTTTAAGTTTTAAAAGAAGTTTTAAATATCAGAGACATTAAAGTATGTTTTATTTTAAAAAGTGGGAATAGGACAGAAAAACACTGTAGTCCATTAGATGGCATAAGTGTAACAATGGAGATCCCGGGAAATAAATTAGAAAAGAATCTTTTGTCTTGTGGATTTACTATTGCCCATAGCTTGTGGTTTCAAAAGTTAAGTGGGAGGGGGGAGGAGGAAGAGAGACAAAAAAAGACTATTACAATTTTCCAACATTTTAAAATGAAAATCTAAAGGAAAACTGACTCAAAATTCCAGCTACAAACAACATTTCTCATTATGAATATTTGGTTGTTACTCATGGATATGTATTTTAAAAATACCCTGATTAACAACATTTCTCATTATGAATATTTGGTTGTTACTCATGGATATGTATTTTAAAAATACCCTGATTTGAGCCAACGCCCCTAGTCCAACTTTAGAAGTGTTTAAAGGTCAGGTCTGGATTCATATTGCAGCAAATGAACCTTATCTCTGCACTGTGCCAAAAAAAAAAGCCACCTGAGTCTGAACAACCCTGAACTTTAGGCTGCTTAAAACCTTTAGCCAGGCATGACTCTGGTGAAGTTTAGTCATTTCTAACCGTACGCTTTCATCATTTGTAGAGCCTACAGCATTAACCCTTTTGCTTGCTTGATCTTTAAATGGGTGAAGAAAGAAAAATACTCTTGAGTAACTATTCTGTGTCTGGAAGAATAGGAGATCATGGACTTGGTCATAGGTCTTGCTGTCTTGTGAATAAAAATAATCTACATTAAACCAAAAAGAAAATTACCCATTAGGATTATGTAAAAAAGCATTACATCTCCTGAAGCATCAAGTTACCGAGATACGTTTTTGCAAAAGAAAAGAAGGTCAGTTACAACTATTAAACTTGTATATTGTTTTATACTAAGCCCTTCCATTGGCCTCTCTGAGGGACTGTTTAGTTTGTATTACACTCTAATAAACTCCAGGTGTGGAGGACAAACTGAATAATAAGAAACTGATGGACCAGACTAGTTAAAAATAATGTGGTACATTCCTAGTTCTCTGCATTTAATTTATTGTTAATCATTGTTATTACTTACATTTATTAGGTAGTTTTTCTAGATTTATTAGGCACTACATTTAACAGTGTTATCGCTTGTAACTGACTATCAGTGGAATAGAAAACATATTTTCTTAAAGAGTCTTACCCTAATTAGTAAGTTGTTTCCCTATTGAAATAAAACAGACCCTAAGAGAGTCAAGTTGAGACTGACTTTTTTTCTTTTTTTTTTCTTTTTTTTCCTATTCTTTTTTTTTTTTTAAGTCAGAGTAAGAGTTCAGCTAAGAAACCTGTTTTTTTCCAAACCACCTGTCAGAGCAGACAAGCAGAAATATCCAGGTACCCTACACAGAGCTCTGATAGCTGAAATAGTTGTCTGAGAACTGGCGAGTCAAAAGCTGGAAGGTTTTCATCTTGAAGGCCAAGCTAATCAATGGATTCTGTTCCTGACCAGTGTGACGTGTAGGGGAGAGCCATGAAAAAGATGAACAAAAGCCAGCTTGAACTCTTACTCAGCGATCCCATACTGTACAGCCAAGCCAGGGGGCACGTGCCAGGGTAGATGATGCTTTAGGGGTGGAAGATGACCCCAAAGGCAGGCGATGGCAGGACTCCCAGAGAGTACTGTAGAGCAATCAGGGCCGGCAGCAGCTGCTTCACTTCTGAAAGCTGCTCATCTCCGGGGCAGCAGAGCCCCTTGCAGGTCACCTGTGACAGTCTGAGGGCTGGAGCCAGGCAAGCCCTGCATGAAAATCAAGCTCTGCAGCTGGCCCACCCCTGTGGTTGTCTACCTGCTCCGCTCAAACCTTGGGCAGCAGTGCCAGCTGGCTGCCAGCGTCACCTCGTCACAATATGATCAACTTATGTAGAACTGTGGTTATCTGCCTGGATGGGCAAATCAAAACTGCCCCTTTGGTGGCAAGATCGTTAGTCATCACTGATGAAAAAAGCAGCAACCCCCTTCCAAATGCCCAGGGCTTCTCTTAAAAACAGGGAATGCAGTATGAACGCACATGTGTTCTATTCAGGAGGCCACATTCAATTAAGAGCAAGCTGATATTCTTAAGCACCTTCTGTTTGGAGATCTCAAAGGATTTTTCACACTGCACAGGTCAGTTAGGAAGCTCAGCAAAAGAGATACTTTGGCATGATAAGAGTTGAAGGAAGAGGCAGAGTCTGGAGGAACACTCAGAGCTCCCAGGCTCTGCCTTCAGCCGCTGTAGCCAGAGGCAAAGGGTTTGTTTTTAGAGCTTTACACCACTTGAGGCACCATTATATTTTAGCAGTGCCTTGGGCACTCACTCACACCATTGGTTCCTGGCCACAACAGGCTAGGGGAGAAGGATACATTCCTGGTGACTTCCCATCAATCAGGACCATCAGTGCACACAAAACACCAAGACCCTCAAGGACCAGGGGGAGAGTGAGGACGGGGAGGTAGGCTGAGTTTCTTTGGGCATCCATGCAGCTGTTCTTGCAAGCCATGAGCTCAGCTTCAGGTCTCTGGTGACTACGGTGTCAAAGGTTGAAACCTCCCCAGTGGCTTCTCTTCCTGTGGAATCAAATATAAATCAATGCTGGAGGAAGTGCTGCTTGCAGAGAGGGACGGAGAGGGGAAGCAAGAGTCAACACATGATTTGCTGCTATGCTCATCCTAAATCCCTGGTATTTAACTCACAGGAAAACAGCAGGAAATTTTACTAGTTTGAAGGAAAAGGGGATGAACAATAGTAGGATAGATGAATCCTGATGACAGCTCTTCCATACTGCCAAAATGGGAAAGTAGGGATCCTCAGAGCAGTTCCTCCACTAAAAGTACTTAAGTCATTGCTGCTGGAGACTCCAAATCCAAGGGAAGCTATTCTCAGGTCTACAAGGTGCAGGTGACCCCTTCTAACTTACAGAAGCCAGGACATGTGGCCACAGGTGGAATTTGGACTGCTGCTCAGACCCTTGTCTGTCTCTGCCAGAGATCCGGTGCCACAAGCTTTGCAACACCACCTCTACAACTGGAATGTCTGCTGCCAGCAGGAGATGGCCCATGAGTAGTAGGCAACGTGGGTTGCCTGAGTGCTCCAGCTTCCCATGGTTCAGCAACAGTGTGGGTAGGACGTGCACTCAGGTATGCAAAAGCCTGGTTAGCCCAGAGCCTCTTTACTCTGGTATTCCCCTTTCCCCCAGGCTCGTGGGACCCCTCACCATAGTCCTGGTTTTGCTCTGATATTGTCCCATTCTGATACTCAGTAGTTTCATTTTCTGCTGGCTGCTGGCCTTAGGTTTTTCCCCTTCCCTTTGCCCCGGATTTGGTGGTTATGTGGAGCTGCATGTTTGCAGAGGGTGAAATTGCTTAGAGCAGTATTTTAAAGGACTGCTTTTGTTATTGGTCATGTTACACATATACAAATGTGTATTGCATGTGTATTGCTTTTTCCATTGGTGTCTTAGTGCTTCACGCTATTCCATCATCATCATCATCATCATCGTCATGTGTGTTTACTATAACTCTCCCTGGTTATAAATCACCCTAAAAATCCCTCACGAGGAATACTGCTTCACAAGCTACCCCTGTTCAAAGCAGACCTCTGATCTGTCACTGTGCAATTTGGACTGTGGGATCCACATCCTGGATACCTCCCTGGATGTCCCATTCAGGCTGTGGGTACACCGAGAGCAGGGAAGGAAGCCAAAGAATTGCATCACTTTGCATGTGCCAGTAAAATGATATCTCAGGCAGCATCAGACAGAGCGCAAGTTAGGTCATAATTAATAACAATATTTCACACTTGTTTAGTTTTAAACCTCCATTAAAATCTTTTAGGTAGACTTTGCCCTGGAAAAGCCCTCTCTTCCTCTTTCCTGTTCCTTCCTCACATTTTGCAATATGTTGTTATGTCTGTGTTTTAATCCAAAAAAGCAGCACCTCTTTCTAATCTCTCACAGAGGGGGGTTTGATATACTGGGGGGGGTGATAAGGAAACAATGGGATATCAGCAGTGGAGGAACCCCCAAAACCTCCTCCCAAGTCAGGGTGAACAGAGAGGGGTCAGAAAAGTGTATTTTCTTGTAGAACAGGACTGCTCAAGGTCAGAGGATGGGGGAAGTTGGATTCCTTCCTGTGGGCTTCCAGCCCTGAGGAACAGCCACCCCGGCAGAAGGGGCCACAACGGAGGGGAGCCCCTCAGGAAGTTGACCCTGATCAGGACGTAAGTGGGGTGCACACTTTGAGATGTGCTGTTTTCAGCAGCGGGGTAGGAATCAGTGATGTAATTGAGGGTTGTCTTCCCATCATTTGGTGTGAAAATTATTCCCAGATGTTGGAGGGTAACCTCCTAAATATACCAAAATGTGCTATCCCAAAACAGAAGAAGAAAACAAAATAAATGGGATTCCAACCAGTCAACAAGCAGACTTCTGCCTCTCCAGAGGCCTGCAAAATTGGCCTTTATATAATCCTAATGGGACCTCCTGAGCTGAGTACCTGGAGAGGCAGAACAGAAGAAATCCTAAGTTTCTTCTTATTCACTCTCAGATAGGAAGACAGACATGAGAATTCAGCCTAGTGTGAATAACTTTATCCATTCCTGATATTTCCCATCATCTACAAAAGCAGTTTCTTTTGCTGGTTGTTGTTTTGTATATTTTTCCAAACAATACCCTTTAGCAATAAGACCTCCCTTTTTTTTAATGCATTCCCAGAGGGACTTGAGTCCAGATCACACACACACAAGGCAAGTTTCCAGCATTCTTATTCCTCCACTGGAAGAAACAACCAGAGCCAGGATCTCTGAAACATTTCCCAAACGGTTCTGTTCTTCTGACTTCAGTGACAGCAACGCACTGTTTCTAATCCATTACAGGAATTTATCACAGTACGTGTCAATTTGTTTCTCTTCTTGCCTCTTTTCACTTTAAAATGACATCAGGAAAGAAACTTTACAGCGGGGCTGCTTCAATCCAAGTTTTAGCGACAGAGCACTTAACTGGTTCCTAACTGTGCACATTAAGTTTTAAGGGCATATACTAAACAGATCAGGTTTTACTGTAGTCTAGAATTTCCTTTGTTTCCTTTTTGGTGGTGCTCTGTGTTACAGTTTGCAATACCAGCAAAGAAGCATTTGGGTTTCCTTTTTATTTCTTTTTTTTTGTTTTAAAGCAGCTTGTCCTAAATAGACAGTTTAGAGCATTGTAATAGGGAACATCCATGCTGTAATACAATAGGATGATCCCATTTGGCAATGGTCCTGATCTGACATGGGAGAGACAAATCTATTACTGAAGAAATCTAAAATGCATACATGTATGTTTGTTGGATCAAATCCTTCTCTCACAAGTTACTATCTTCTTTATGTGCTGGAGTACAGATTAAAAAAAAATTTTGTGTTCTGAGTATAATTTCTCTGCCTGCACAGTCAGTAGTTAAAAATCATATTAATGAAAGAAAACGCTGGGGAAAACTGCATCATTGCAAGATTCTGAAGGGCCCAATCCTACATCACTTAATTTTATGAGTCATTGTGTGAACTGAAGCTGAAAGGATAAATCAAGAGTGTGAGGATTAGTGCATGAGTAAAGATTTCAGGATCAGGACCCTAACTCTCAGCCTCATAAATTTCCTACTGGAGAGGATTCAATGTTATTCATTCAGCTTTTAAAGAGGGAGTTGGGAGGCAGTTGTGTCCTTTTTCTTTTTAATTAGATTTCATTTATTTATATTGGTATGGAGATGGTCAACCACAATAGGGGACCAAAAACAGAGAGTAGAACAATTCCTAGAAGCCTGTAACAATCAGCATGGGATCATGTTAAGTGCTGGGCACTTCATCTACATGGCACCATGTTTGATTTCCTCAGAGACAAAATAAAAATGGACTTGACTGAAGTTTATTAAGGGAGATACCTCAGTTCAAATGGGAACATTAAGACATCCCCAAACCAACAGCCATAAAGGGCCACGGAATGAAGGAGAGAAAGAGATTCAGATACAAATGCATTCCCCAGAGTAATTACTGAAGAAACTGGGGGGTAGGGGTCAGAACTGGGGGTGGCCTTTGAATGGGGTGAAAGCCATGAGCATTACAAAAAGGAAAGGAAAAAAGGGGGGCTACAGGCAAACAGGATAGAGGAAGAGAGCATGAGTGGCAGATGTCACTGATTTCATTCCATTGCCTTAACTTACTGTTTGAAAAAACTCCTCATGTGTGACCTGAAAAGAGAGAGAAACAAAATGAAAACAGGCATCAACAAAGCACTCGCTGTACGATTTCAAAAAAATGTAAATTAATGACTGGCAGTAAGAATCTCCAAAGGAAACAACATCCCAGTTTAAGCATTGCCATCAACAAAAGCTCAACAGCATATGGTAATGTTAACTTTAATATGAAAAGATAATAACAATCTTTAAAAAGTGAATTGAGAAAAAAACCTTGCTAGGTGCTCATCCTTTTCAACTTGCCTAAAAAGAAAAGATGTTGGAAGGTTTTATGTTTTTCATTTTTTTTCCCTCTCTCCCTAAACTGTTCACATGGTATAGTTAAATGAGGTTGAGATTAGTACAAATTTTAAATAAAAGTGCCTAGGATCTCTGACTAACAAGGCAGAAAACCAGATTTGTAACGGATAATTACATCTAAACTTATTTAAATGTAGGTCTATTGATTGAAGTAAGTTCTTTAGAGCAGATTCAAGGTAACATTTCTTCCCCTTCCCCTGTTCTAAAAGTGCTGTTGTTGTTGTATGGTTGAAAAATGAACATCCTCTCATGACCCATCCTGTGCACTTCCAGCTGTTGGCCGCAGCCTTGCTCAGTACCCTTCCTCAAGGCCTCACGCCTCCTTCAGAGGCCACACATTAGTGATTGCATCTGTGATATGTTAAGCACACATGCACATTGCACGCTAAAATGTTCTTTGCTCGTGCCGTTACTTTGTGGGTTTATGCAAATTTCTGCCTTTTCCAGGCACAACCTTCGCCTTTTGTCTTTGAAAATCTCTCCTCTGCCCTGTGCTGTAATCAAACAGAAGGAAATTACTTTATTCAAGTGACCCTATGAAGGCCTGAGAGTGCTGTTTACTCACATGAAAGCCTAACTTCAGTTTGGGGTTCTTATATGAAAAATGGCTACTGATATCATTGTGGTACCCAGAAGTAGATGAAGCTTCACGTTGCACTTCTGACCCCTTAAGAATATCAGTTTCTTAACATGCCTACAATGGGTCAAAGTGACTAATTTTAGAAAGGAGAATATTTAAACCAACAGCACCTCCACACCAATGTGCATTACATTGGTGCTTTAACCCATGATCCCACAGTGAGGGCTTGGAGATATCATTTTGCAATAAAGAGGTATTTCATGGTCAATTGGCTTTATCCAAAAATAATAGGAAAAGAAGCTTGCAGGGGGAAAACCAACCTAGTTTGGCACAAAATGCTAGCACTACTGGATGTGAGTAGAGAAGAGTTTAAAAGACTCTTGTGCGCTTAGCCGTACGCTGAAAGAATCACACACAAACAACAGCCACCACATGAATGCATCCATTATATCCTTTATTGAAGATCACAACAATAGTAGCACTTCATTGAAGAAAAGATGATTCCTCTATTATAGACAGGCCCCTCAGATCGCCTAGCTCAGCGTACAACTGCAAGATGTACAGTTCTCTCTGCATTTTCATGTCATTGCCAAAACACACAAAGTAGATTCTCGAATGCCTGGGGCTAAATTACAGCCCCTACAAACCGCGCTGGAAGTTTGAGAGCCCAGAAAAAGTTCTGAAGGTTTTTCTCTCTCTCTCTTCATGAGAGAAGCCAAAGCTCGTGGGTACAGTGTTTGTCATGTGAAACAAGGCTATTTTATATCATTTGGGGTTGTTTTATTAATGGTGCTGAAAAATTGTTCACTTCGTTTCACTTTTGTCTCCTTCCACCAGTAGCAGGATGAAGGTAGAGTGTTTTTAACACATCCAAGATAAGAAAGAAATAGACCCTTTTGTCTCTAGAGCTGTATGCCATCACTATTAAAAATCTTTCATCTCATCTCAGACAACAAGCAGAGAGCATGACAAAAAATAGAAGAGTCAACAGTAAAAAGTGTGTGGCAGGGGGTGTAGGCTGACGGGTAGATAGAGGCACCTCTTTGCCTCGAGTTTCAACCTGGAAGAGTTGGCCAGGGCAAAATCTATTCTTCTTGGGCAGTTCTTCTCATGTTTTTCTATGGGACAAATATCAGAAGCCTGCTTGCAAAAGTCACCCATGAGCAGGTGAGGAGAGCTGTCCTGCAGGACGAGGGGCTACTTCAGCCGATGGAGGGTTCTTGTACTGCCCTGACATCATCAGTGTTCTATAAAACTGGGATGTCAACAACATCAAGGGTGAAGGAGAGTCAAGGAGGGACGTCAGGAGCCAAGGGAGGCACGTAACCACAGGTGCTGCAGTTGGTGACTGCAAAGGAATGCTCCAGAGCTGCCACGGCAGCAAAATGGTCTGGCCACCTGCTTGTCACTGCATGTTCACCAGGATGGTTTTGTCCCCCGACACCTGGCTCGTGCCGTCAGTCACTACCTGTGGGACATGGCACACAGTGTCAGGCTGAGACTGCCTGACATTTCAGCATCTCCACCACCTTTCCCCACACTGGAGCAACTACGAGAGGAGTGCTCTGCATAATGGGATGAAAAGAGCTCCTTTCCAAATGAAGCAAATGTACTTGTGGATCAAGTCTTCAACACATCACCCTAAACCAACTTATAAATGAAGCTTTAATGCAATTCCCTTTGACATTTCTGAAATAAATGTCTGGATATTTCATTTTGAAAGAAAATTTAACTTACAAATGGAATTAAATTTCCCTTACAAGGGAATGAAAAACAACAATAACAGCCAGAAAGGAATTAATTTTTTCCCAACCTGAAATGAGTTCCTGGTATGGCTTGATTTTTCTGGTTCATTTTGCAGCTACAGGAAGGATCAATGTTTCTTTCCTTTAGCCTGAAACATTGTTGTTCAAATAAGTCAATGATTCAAAAAAAGAGGAGCAAATGCACCCAGACCCTGTGTGCAGGGCTCTGCTTAGAAGCCCTTTCCAGTGTGTTACCTGGTGTCATCAGACTTATTTATCTTCAAAGATTTGTCACTCATTCAGTGATTAGAAGTCTAGTGGCATCAGCTGTAGGTTTCAGGGGTATTTTTTGCCAAGGTGGACCCAGTGGGTCTTATACATTAACATAGAAATACCTACAGGTTATAATATAGATATTCTACCAGGACTTGTAAAGATCAATTTATGGAACTCCTGCCCACAACAGGAAAAAAATAAATCAACAAAATATAATTTTTGGCAAAAGAAGTCAGAGTTGAGGAGGTTAATGGTAAGTAGAAAAGCTTGTAAACTCTTGGAGGTCCCTTCAGCAACTCTGATTTATCTTTTGACCTTTTCTGTTTATCGTCACATTTTGCCAAAAAAATAATGTTTGCTGTTTCTAATATTTTTCTAAATAACTTTGTTCCTCTCAGATTTCCCCGAGATGGCAGCACTAAACTCAACACAGCTATTGAAAAACACACTGAGGCCTGGAAAATGTGTGTGATCAAGAGCAGCAAGGTTTCTGCTTCTTCCCTACAGATGCCTTGGTCAAAAACTGGTGTCAGCTGTGTGTTAGCTTGCTTTGTAAATTGGGGGTGACACGCAAAAAATCTTCTTGGAAAACTGCTGGCCTTTAAAGGAGACAGTGTGCTGTTCAGTTCAATGGGGTGAGACTGGTTTTAAAGGTTGATCAACAGAGCCAGCACAAAACAGATTTTTCAGCTCACTGAACATTTTGAACCTTTGTTCTAATTCTTCCTGTTGGCCATTAAGTAAAATTATACTTTTAGTTGATCAATTAGTCGAATAGTATTAATCTTGAAGTGTTTATAGCTGTGTGAATTGGAGAAAACTTACGTTCTTGATCAGGTGATTTGAGTTTGTAATTAAGAATTTTAAACATTTTTAGATTTCAAAAAACCAACAACTGCATCAGGAGAAAAAAAAACAAGCATAACTTTGTAAGATGTCGGCATCAGCCCTAAATGCATTTTTAATTTAATGTTTTTTGCCACGAAGGATTTAGACCAAAAGCTAAACAGAATTTCAAGAAGGGATATGAACAGCAAGAAACCATTAGCCCTAAAAGTTAGATTTCTCTCAGCAGGATCAGTTGCTATTCTAAACTGTGTTTAGTCACCAAATCAGATTGAGGGGAGTGTTCATGATGCTGCCAAATAACTAATGCAGATTCAATGTGTGTATCTTCTACGGCAAGTTAATAAGCATGTTTATTGTTCAGTTTTTAAACCAACTGTTAGGTCTGGCATCTTCAGAAACGAGTGCTTATATCCAAGCTTCTTTAAAATTATGTGAAGTTAAAGTCAAATCACTGGGTCCCACCTTTGGAACCAGGTGGTTCCAAAGTTCAAACTGGTTTCTGAGGCAGAAACATGGCAAAGTACTGGCATGGGGCTTTCTGAACACAAGAGATTTTGATGTCTTGCAATTGAAATCCCTGAACAGTTACTCAGATTACCAGCTCCAAGCACAAATCTTACTCTAATTCAATCTCAGAAATTAATTTTAAGACTAAATGGGTCCTCAACATGGGACAACTTTGTCTCAACATGAGGCAACTTTGTCTCAACATGAGGCAAAGAAAGGTCTCCCCTCATCAGCCTTACTTTCACACTGACTGACCATAAACTGCTGGTTGATGACCATCTCGATAAAAAGTCAGGCTGTGTTCAGAGCCTGAGCAGCTGGCAGGACCCTGGGAGGGTCTGGGAGCACAGACCTCTGAAAACCTCAGTTTTGGTACATTTCTTAACCCCTGCGTCACAGGCCACGAGAAGCTGTTCTCCATGTGCTGGAAGCCAGTGTGATGTGTGGGAGCTCTCTTATTACACTTGGTATCTTTTATATAAGAACAGAGGGTACAAGAGGGCATATGCTCACCTAAAGCAATTTTTTCATGGTTTACAAAAAGTTACTTCTAATTTCCTTTACAGTTTTTATCCTTTTGTTTCTGGGTCCCAAGAGTGGCTCCTGCTCAGTAGGTTGCTGGAGCAACTGGTTTTATTTCAGTCCCATTGATCTGCAGGCAGGACCGTGGTGTCCTGCAGCTGTCAGCAAGACAGGGAGGCTGCAGGGATCGTGTCCAGGGGGAGGGGGAGCTGCCTGAGGATGCAGATCCGAGCTGACGTGGGACTGTCTGCTGGACCCTGTGAAATGTCTCTCCAAAATGTCCTCTTCAAAATCTTCTGGAAAAAGAACATACCAGATCATTTTTACTTGACAGAATAGACAAAAAAAAAAAAAAAAAANAAAAAAGGAAAGAAAAGAAAGAAAAAAAAGAAAACAAAAAGAAAACAAAAAATCCCTTATGACTCAGCGCTCCATCCTCCATCTAGGAAAAAAGTGTTAACCCCCTTACCTCCCCCACCTTGCACGGTTCTGACTCACAGGGACCTTCCCAATTCCTGCAGGAGTGTACCCTTAAGGAAGCATTCATCAGAGCTTTGGCACTGGTCACTCACCCTCTAACATTACCTGATACTTTATTGAAAACCCAATAATTTCTCTCTGCCTCTTCCCACAAGCTGGCTACTGTTGGTGCAATAGCTTCTGCAGCTCCTGCCATCTGGAACAGACTTCCCACCCTGCTAGTTTTGGCCTCTATTCATTTCAATTCTGAGATAAAACAATATTCATCTCCCTTGTCTGTGACTCTTTATTTCTCTCTAGCCTTGCTGGTGTGTATTATTTATCCTAGTAACTGCTTGACAGTGGTCACTTGTTAGTACAGGCTAAAGAAAAATAGCAAAATATTTCCAGTCACAAGGTGGTATTTAATTTTTCCCTGATGTGGTGGTGTTCCCTAGGCAGTCTTCTTTATGTGGCAGAAAATGTTATTGCATGATCTCTCCTGAAATATGATTAACATTAGTTTGAATTCTTGAGAAAGCTTAATCAAAGTCGCTTTCAACCATTTTTAATTATGTATGCATGAAAAAAATATACACATTTCTGCTGTGGAAAAAAATATTGTCACACATCCTCATCCCACTGTACATTCACAAACACATCAGATGGCTCAGATGTTGGTTAAGATGGAAAATGGGATATCAAATTAGCAGAGAGTAACTTCTATGGATTAATTGGATATACAGATCAGGGAGGGAAATACCATTGTGTCTCTCATAAAGGAGGGAGGATTTTTTTGTTTCTTAGCTTCTTCTCATATCACAAACCTGAAAAATTAAACATGACCAACATGCAAGCAAAGTTAAGTTTGCACTAATGAGAAAGCAAAACCCCCAAGTATTTTGGAAAGGGTTTAAGCCCTCATTCTTCCAGGCACAAAGGAGGCTTCAGCACTGGGGTCAGGGAGATATTTTGCGAAAGGTTTACTGCAGAGCCTTGAATAATATCCTGAGAAGTATGGGACAACAGCCTCTGCTTGAGACAGTCTCTTATCCTGTTGTTTTCTTCTGCTCTTGCCATTCTTCTCCAGCCACTGAACAAAGATGAGTCTTTGTCCCATCACCACTATGTCTCTTGGATTTGAAGGAGTGGGCAGTTGGTCTTTGTGATCCCATCAACAGCATTCTCCATCAACCACATCGACCTGGCAACGTCCTGCTCGCTCTCCCCATTTAGTAAGAATGTCAGGAAAACACATTTAAAACTGAGTCATCAGTGACACTCATTGTACCATCAAGGCCAATTTTTAAATAGGATTAAAAAATCCAAATGTGTGCTTATTTGTTTGTAAGGCCACCAGCCAGTGACACTGGATGGGACTGAGAAAAGGAAGGAGGTACAAAGGCATTGGTGGCAGCAACAGCTGTTGTGTTAGGACTTAGGAGCCCTAATTGTGGATGAAACCCCTTTGTAAAAGGAGTTGTGTAAACACAGAAAGGGCAGCAGGAGTGCCCTGAGATGGTGAGATGACAAGGGATGATGCACTGAGACTGGCTGCCTCCAGCTGATGATACCGGCAGGGGCTGAGCAGCAAGCAGCAAGCAGTGCTTGGGAGAGCAGTTCTGGGGGAAAGGAGAACCTGTCTGGAAAGGGTGCAACCAGCTCCAGGCAAGTGGGAATGATGGCAGCAGTAGGAGTGAGCGTGGTGCATCACTGCCGGAGCAGAGGGCCTGGGAGGTGGCGCAGAAAGCAGCATAAAGAGGCGAGTACAGGGAAGCTCAGCTGAGAAGACCCCTGTGTTTGAAGAGAAGAAGCCTGAAGGAGAGATTTGGTACTTCAGGGCTCCTCTTGGCCTGGAAAGCACAAGACCTTATTGAGTAATTGAGCTGGGAACCGCAGGGTACCACAGGAATGAACCACTGGACCCCGATGGCTTTGCTTGATTTTTTGTCTTCCATTTGCTGCTCCTCTGTGTTCCTCTCTCGTTTGACTGTGGTCGATTTGTGGGGTTTGTTTTTCTTTACTTCATTCCACCTTTTCTCTTTCCTTTCATGTCCTAAATTGTTATTCAGCTGTTTTGATTTAAATTATGTTTATGTACAGTTACTCACAGCTCTGACTGTTGCCTCCTCCCTCCTGCGACTGTCTCTGATGCTTGCACATTCGCTTTGGCTCCTTTACAGCAGATGCCTGGAGCAGTAAATGAAAGCAGCTCTTTTATCAGTGAGCCCTTTCACCTCCAATTTTTTTATTTCTTATTAAGGCTCCAACCAGTCCTGGCTTTCGCTTCAAACATAGTACACACAACTCAAAACAACAACAACAACAACCACCACCGCCACCAGAAACCCAGATAAACTGGGAAATTATTGGCTCTTCTAAACCATCCCTCATCCCTCTCCCTCGTTTTTCAGCAGTGCAACACTCTTACTTGTAGAGGGTGTTACAGGGACCCCACTGTGGCACTCTGAACACCACATGTGGCCAATCTAATTTAGCCCATGGCTAAACAAATCCCCAAACGTGGAATAAACCTGCTTATGTTATTAACAAATGCTGTGAGAAAATGTTTAACTCAGCCTTGTGAACCAGAAGCTGGAAAAAATAGAAGGCTCATAATTTCTTCCAGGGCACAGAAAAGTCATTGTGGTCAGCAATTCATCAAAATGTGAATATTCAAATATGTATATAAGTCAGTGTTTAAGAAAAATAAGGGGAGGGGCATTTTCTTTGACTTGAGATTGCAAACATCAACACTGAAAATCTGGAGGCTCCTTGAAGATTTTCCAAGAAAAGTGGACAGAAGCAGTTCAGTTTTGAAATGAAAGCCTCTGTGCATCACAAGGGATTTGTGGGGTTTTCATAAAATGAGATGTTTTTCATAATTTTGTAAAGAGATGCATCCCCTCATAAATCTACTCACAAGAGTTCCCTTCTACAGATGAACTCTGTATACCAGTGTTTGAAAAGAAAATGAAAAATGCCATTAGTGTTAACCATATTACTAGCTCAAGGAAAGATAGTTTATTGGGGGGTTTTTTGTTTTTATTTTTAATCTGGACATTATGCTATAATGCTAAGGGGAAAAAAACAAAAAAGAAACAAATCCATATTGGCACAAAAATTTCCGTCAAAAGCATTAAAAGACAAATATAACAAATATAAAAATTACAGCAAAGTGTACTCAACAATCAGTGGAGTACTTGATTCAGGAACTGAAGTCACAAGTGCTCACTCCTGTGCGTTGCCTTTCTCTTCCTTTCAAACTACTGAAGGGAAGAATCCCTATAAACAGCCTCATTAAAGTTCTTTGTCCTTCAAAGACCTTTGCTTCACCTTGCGTGAAGATAGTTTTGTCCCGTACTTGGAGCGAGCTCCAACAGGTGCAGAGGTACAAGAACTGGATCCGGAGGCTCAAACTTGCAATAATTGCAAGATAAAAGAGCATTGCATCTCGGCGTGTTTGGAATGCTATCAAGACATAAGTAATAAAGAAAAGACATGTTCAAGGAAGCATAATAATAGAGTAAATACAGCCAGTTAACACGGATGAGTTTCAAAGGGGGAAGAAAGAAAACATCATGTAAAGAACTGCATAACAATGAATCTGAAAAATATCCAAGTAAGGAGGAAAAAAGTCCTGTCCCAAACATTAGAAGGCTTCTGCCTGTCATTATGGGAGATTATGCTATTATTCAATTACATAATGGATACTTATATAATTCATCCAATTGTAAACAGATACTTTAAAAATCCATTTTATCCCACAAACAAGAACATAATTTTTAGGAAAGAACCACTGAAACCTTTCTTCCTTCTATCCCTGCCTATACAGCTTATGTTTTTTATTCACCTGACTACACAATTTTCTGCATCCTTTCTGACTAACATTGGATCAGAGATTGGAGCATCTGAGAAGCAGCAGCCTCTGTACAGCTGGATATGAGGATGAGCAGGACCACACCGTGGAAAAGGAGCCCAGCAAACTCTCCCAAAGCCCTAATCTAAGGAGACAAGACAAAAGAGGGGCTAGGCAACAGTGACACTGCAGAGAACCCAAGGACCAATATAAAAAATAATAATATAAATAATATTTTTTAGAATTGGTAATTTTAAAGACCTCGGGATTGCTGCATTGAATACCTTTCCTCAGGCCCAAATGCAGGGAGTAGTGGAAATTGGAACCAATTAAGAGTAAGGAAATCTGCTTGGAGTGCTCACTCTGGGGGCCAACAAGAAAAGAAGGAAACTGTTGCCAAGTGGAAGTTGGTGTTTAACCACATGTCAAGCAAAGCTGTGCTGAGGAGCAGGGGGATGCTGCTCATGACGAGGGCCTTCCTGTAGGCTTTGCACATGCCCAAGCATGCGGACATGAATAAGACAGGAACCACTAGGGAAGACAGAGAGAAAGCCCTCTGAAGATGGAGTGGATTCAAGAGAAAAGAATCTGATCCAGCCAAGCTGGTTCAACTCTGTTAACAAGGGTTGGCTAAAGGCTAAACAAGGGGGAAAACGTGGGATTAACAAGATATAGATTTGTCATAAAGGTGGAATTATTAATTTCATTTTTTAAAAAACATTTAAGGCACCAAACTTGTACATATGTGTCAATACCCCATCCACACAGAAACACACTAATGTGGCAGAAGCCACAGAAGATAAACTGTATTTATTGTGCCTTAGTTATTTTATGGCACACATCACTCATCCAAAGTCTTAAATATTGACTTGATCTTCGACCTAACAAAGTGGAAAAACACCAGGTTTTTTCTTCTCCACTGTAAAACAGGTAACTTTCTAAGGTCATGCAAGAAGTATGTGGCAGGGAGAAGAATTGCTTTCACCTCTCCTGAGTCACATGCCAGTGCTGCCACTTCCCAGCTATTCTTCCTCTCTATCTGTGATCAGTGTTTTCTCTTATAAGCTGTGGAAAGATAGGGACAAAACGCAATAGCTATCTCCTCCACAGATGGTCATTCCATTCAGTTTCACTACTCTGGGGAAAAAAAAAAAAAAGCAAGCATATAAAATTTTGAGGAAAGATCAATTAAAAACAGAAGAAAAGATTGGATGCATTCATCATACTCTTTTTTAAGAGATGACTGGCAGACAGCATAGGACAAAGAGGATCCTTTTGAAAAGGATTCCTCTCAGTCCTGTGTTTCTAAATGGTAATGGTCTCTAACTATATGTCAACTCTTTCCAACTTCATTCATCAAACAGAACCTCTAGAGAGACCATGTTGATCCCCATGGCTATAAAATTCCCTCGGTGCTGTAATGATCTGAAGGTACAAAAATTCCATGGAAATAAATCCCAATTAAATACCCATTAACAACGATGGAAAGATCACTGGGGCTATTAGAGGCAGCCCTAAGACACAGTAACCACATATATAAAATTGTCCGGCTGCTTATTTATCTGCTTTAATCACTGTAGTGCAAAGAAAAGCCTTCCTAATACTTCAATAACTAGTGCTAATTTATTGCAACTGAACTCAGTAGCATTTTCATAAGGCTTAAGCACTTATTATTTGTATCATGGCGTCAAGTAGCAATCTCAATGCAGATCATTCCCTTTTCCTCAGTGTAAAAGACAAGTTTCTTCTTTCAACCTCCAAAGCAAGAAAAAATGGAAGATGTGAGACCCCAATTTTACCCAAACAACACAAAGGGTTGAAGCAGGTTGTCCCATTTTACTTGGGAGGCTGTGGCAAAACCTGGAACAGAGCACATTTTTACAGAGTTTTAACATAGGAGACTCCCCTTTAACAGTAGGATGCTTTTAAACTTGTCACTGATAATGGGCTTGGACCACAAGTGTGCAGTGCTGGCTGATTTCTGTCATGGTCCAGAGATTTAACACAGAATTGAGTAAGCAGATTATTTTTGAAATGCCTACTACCATGTTGCCGTTCAAACACAACTTTGTTCTTTGAGCATTCCGACATGTCTGATCCCAAATCCAGCTATGCATCAGCTTCCCACAGGAAATATGACAGGAAGACAGTCCTCAACCTCGCTGGCAGTCAAGCACCATTCAGGAAGCAGAGCAGAGGGCAGCACCCACATGGGCTTGACCTATTTATTTACTGATATTGCAAAGGCAGTTCCCTCCTGCACCTTAAACCTCTCTGCCATGCATAAGTAAAATGAACCCTCACCACCCTGTGACAATTTACACCAAGCAAAAATCTGGTCTTTGCAACTTCTTCAAAACCTCACTGCAATTATAGCTGCAGACCCACAAAAGTCCAAATCCTGAATATTCGTGATATTGAAATAGCCTGTGCCATCCTAACTGCACCATCACCTAACAAGTGGTGTGATCTGTGTGATACACTCTAGTCCAGGTTTTGATCTCAACACAGCACACAGAGAACATCGTTGGAAGTGACATGTGATATCTTACTGAATTTAGGCTCAGGGAAATTGCCAGTACTTATCTTGCTTGACCAGAGAGCAGCCTTCAAAGCAGTAATCATGAAATCTTATTACTGTACAAAGATTGGAATTATACACTGATATCTGTGGTTCACACTTTTTGATTGGTTTAGTCCTTACTTGACTGGGAGATACCAATTTCTGTCACTAGGAAACTATTCCTCGGTGCTGCCTTCTTTCTGCCAAGCACCTCCCTTCTCCAAAGGGGTGTGCACTATGCATGGCTTCAACAAATTTTGTCCTAACAAACAGAAGCACAATTTATTTGGTTTTCCTCAAATCTGAAAGACCACTACACTCTCTTATCCAAGTGCCATGAAATTAAACTAAAAAATGAATGCTTAGCAAGCGCTGTTTAAAATTAGGAACCACTGGCTCTGCATTTTCATCTGCTGCATTAAAACATTTACTTCCACTGCAAATAATGGACTAACAAAATTAAAACTTCCACAGAAAAGCAAGTGGTCCTGACCTGGCCCATGTACTTTTCACTTCACACTAATAAATCAATTTTTTTCTACAGTCCTTTGCCTTTCTTCCTACATGTTAGCAGTAGTCTCCTTGCCCAGTGCTGTTGCCTTTGTCAGCTGGATTCTGGCTTTTCCTTTCTTTTTGCTGGCACCTGTTTCAAAGGTCACGCATAGCTCCAGAAAACACTGTCCATCATCTGACTGCCTTAGAGACTTCTTTTGCAATGCTGTCGTATTCCCTGGTGCAAGGTTCTGCACTAATGTTCACATCTGGTGGGTCTTCTGCATCAGTGTTGAAAGAATAAATCATTGTGTTTCCCACCTAAACACCGTGTGGCCCACATTTGATTAAATAAGGAACACTTAGGCTTCATTCATAGTGGTGTAACAGGCCTGTAGAAACTACAGCAACCACCTCCAAGAAAAAAGGTCTTAAAAAACTGTGTCACATATTTTTAGTGCCTTTCAATACATTTTATCAGTTGGAAATAAGAACAAACTAAGATTACATGATCAATATATTTTCTTGCAGATACCTCAGCATCATAATGGGGCAAAGGTTCCTTCTCAAGCACCAGATTAGAAGATCAGTTTTGATCAAATTCTGGTTATTGAAGGAAACCAAATCCTGGAGCTGGCCACAAGCCCTTGACTTTTAATTCCCACTGAGAATATGCTTGCACAAATATGAGCTTTTGGGGAGTTTTTAAGTAAGATTGATCAGCCAGATTTAAGACTTTTTAGAGCTCAGACTTTTGATGAAATCTGCGAGAACTGAGATACATTGCTGCTGGTGCAGGTGGTATAGTCAATAAATAAACTTTGTTGAGCTTCTCACTGTAAATACTTGAATTTTGTAGATTCTAGATTCCCCAAAATGTAGCTGTTTGGGATGGACCATACTCAACAAATGTCCATCTCATGCTGATTTTCTTGTGTAAAGATTCAACCAAAATGACCTAGCCAATTCCTTGAATGGCCTTAGGAGGATATGTATTATTTTTGCCTTTGTAATAAATTATTTTCTGGATACTGCTCCTCCAGGATGCTCTGCTGGGTCCCAGGATGCTCCCTGGGAACAGATGCACTCGGGTGGGGTTATGAACTCATAACCCTGTTCCTTTTCTTACTAGTGAAAACCAAGTAAATTTACTTTTTTTCATTGGAGATGGAAACATACCCAGATTTGACTGTGCTGAGGGTCTTTGAAAAGTTACATCCTCCAGAAGTTTGCATGGAGACTCACTAGAGGCTGGAGCCTGGTTCTCAACAATTCCACTGCACCTCGGGGTTTCCTCCTCACCTCAGTCCTCCCATCCTGTCCAGGTCATACAGATACTGTCCTACAGCATAAAGAAGTGTCTCCCCATCTGGATCCTGTGGCCACATTTCCCCTGCCCTAGGAGATGATTAGCATTGGAAGTAATGTGGAGTACTGGAAAATCAAAGATCAGGAGGGCATCTGTGGTCATTGGCTGAAACAGTGAAAAGGCTGGTAGGTCATCCTGGGAGGTTGGGTGAGGAGGGGCAGCTTTAGAAAAGCAGATACAAATTCAAAGGAGTGCAAAAAAATGAGGAAAGGAGGATGACTGGGTGTTTTGGAGGACACTGGAGGCAATTGGAGTCTTTAGCTTCTGTACTGCCAGAATGTAGCATTGAAAACACACAGACTAAACAGCTTGACTAATTTAATATTAAATCCAAGAGAGGTTCTTGGGTCAAATCATCTCTTGTGTACTTCAAGCCCTGCCCAGTGCCTGCAGAGACATGGGACTGTGGGAATGTGCGACAGCACTGCCAGCATATTGTGCCAAGAAGCGCTTAAGGTATCCCCGGCGTGAGTTTATTTAGCAGGGAAAGCCGGGGAACAGGGCAAGTCTGACATTCCCACCCTACATGCGGCACTCCCAGCACCCACCACTGCAGCCTCCTCCTCTGGAGGCACTCGGAGGACTGGGCACAGCTCCCTGCAGCAGTGACAGCTGCAGTGCCACCTCCCTCGCAATCTGCAGCCTCAGCCAGCAGTGACGGCTCGGACAAGGGCTGGCACACCCCGGCTGGGCGTCCTCTGCACCCCGCAGCATCGGGAACGCGCGCTCCCCGTGAGGGCACCGCTCCAGCCCCGGCCACAGAGCGGGGATTCTCTGTGCGTGGGGGCCGATGGAAACCACCAGAGGGGACAAAACCGCAACCAACGGATCTGGGATCTCAGCGAGCCATGGGAGCCCTTGGCTTGACCCCAAGTCCGTTGATGTTCTTTGCATGAAACAGTCATTGAGCAAATTTCTTCAGTACCCCGGCCTCATTTGATGAATAGCGAGTTATACAGGATTTCATTGCAACACATAACTCCATTATTGCTAAGAGGCATGAGGTGAAACTATAGATATTCCTTGACTCCCATCCTATTACTAGTATGAGACAAAATGATACATGTGCTGATAAAAGGATTTGAAATGATGGTCTGTGTGTCAGAAGTGCCAGTACAGTCAGAATTATTTTTAAAAGATTATATTAAAGCATAAATTAAAAGGCTATCCAGAAAGAAAAGTAGATGACTTCCAATAGGGTATAACATCTATCAAGGTTTAGCATACACTGTGTAGTTACCCTTAATGGGCTCAGTCTTTCTCATAGATTATTCACATATTCTGTGGGAAGTCAGGCTGGATCCTCTTTCTATCCCCTGTAAACCACGGTTGATAATATCTTTCCATTATATTCCTAAGGTGTAGCTATTTCATTTTTACCCAAGGGATCCCAGAGCTATTGTGTAGTCCCTAGAATGCTTTAAAACAATTTGTCTGTGTAGCAATTCTTCTTTATTCCTCCCTGTTGCACAAAATCTCACATTTTCTTAATTTGATCACATGAAATGTTTGGGCTTGACTACTGAAAGGAATCACAATCTTTTAAAGAGGTAAAAAAAAAATGTCTTGAGAGGTTACATGTTGTCTGTGTCATGCATGGACAAACAGTGCTCTGGACAATCAATTGCTTGATTAGATGCTAATCCCTGTGGTTTGTCTAAAAGGTACATAGTTCAGCCTTTTAGCAAGTTCAGTCTTAAAAGCGGCACATATACCTGGACAAACCAATAGAAAAAAGTGACAGCGCTAATACAATGAAGATGTCCAGTCTTCCTACAGAGGATTTTTCTTCACAAATACTTTTATTTTTAAAATTTCTTTTTCTACTGGGACTTCCTCAAATTACACAAATAGAATATCTGCCGGGAGAACAGTATTCCAAATGACTGTTAACTGCCTAAATAATCCCTAATATGCCTAATAATGACTCATTGCTGAATTATCCATTTCTTTATTGGATATTAAGGCAAATTAACAAAGCAAATGAAAGTGTTCTAAACTGAAATACCTTTTATATTAGGCCTGATCAATTGGTTCACTGAGGTTATTTCCTCCTCACCCTGGCTTCCCAGAAAAACTCTTAGCTTCCCCTTGGTGTCGTGGTTTAACCCCAGCCAGCAGCCAAGCCCCAGGCAGAGCTCACTCCCCCACCAGCAGGATCGGGGAGAGAATGGGAAGGGTAAAAGCTGGAAAACTTTTGGGTTGAGATAAAGACAGTTTAACAGGGAAAGCAAAAGCCAGCTGCCCTGCCTCTGCTTTGTTGGCACTGATGACCAGCTGGTCCCGGCAGGGACATGTCGGCATGACGCGCTGCATTTTCACAGGAGCCTACTCATGTTCCCTGTCCCAGCCAAGGTTTTCACTTGCTGGGTTGGGTTTCACTTGCAGGCACTTTCTGCATCCTGGGACTGCAGAGCCAGCAAGGATGGGGCTGCCTATCAGGTCTGAGGTCTGGAATTTTTCTGTCCCACGTGGCAAGTTTGAATGCTGCTGTGACTTTTTTCCCTGTCGCATCTAGAACCATCAGAGAGGCTGATTGGGAGCACTTTAATTACAAAGGTTGCAGCATCAGCACTCCCCTGTGCAGCTGGTGGCTTGGGAAGTGTCTGACCAAGACAGCTGCAAGCTGAAAGGTGTAGTCCTGGTGTGCCAAGGGGGCTTCTTCTTCTGTAGCTGCTATAATTCCCTTTATCTTCTCCCACAGAAGAGCTGATGTTCATACTTCTGCCTTATGGAGTTTCTTGATAAATCTAAAGACAGAGAAAATCTTTACAGTCACCTTCAACTTCAGAGTCTACCACAGCCTACTACTGCTCACTAAAAAACAAATTTGAAGAAGTCTTACTGGATAGTTTGAGCTAGGAGTTTTCAAGGTAACAAGTATTAGTTGCAAATGCAATTATTATTGTATTTGGCTATATTCTGGTACCCATGTCTCCATGATTTTGTGTCTGTAACAAATAATAAGAAGAAATAAAATAAGAAACAAAAGAAATAAGAAATAAGAATAAATAACAAATAAGCAAAAGAAATAAAGAAAAGTGAACCCCATTTCTTTTCCTTTTAAAGCAGTGAAAAGGGAATGAACCTCTATAAATAATTCTTTAATAAAAAGAGCAAAAACTTCATTAACTTCTTCTTATATCTCTAGAGAATATATTTTGACTGAGAAGAGTCTGTTTTGAGTGAAAAACAACAAAAAATGTGGCCAAAAGCTGGAACACCTCCTATGAGAAATAGGAACTGAAGTAGCTTTAATAATACAATTCAATCAAAATCTCAAATGAGAACTTCCAATTGCTTAATCCCAATTTAAGAAAATCCCAAACCTGAATCTTCTCCAAAACTGAACCTTCACAGCAAGAGATATGATGTCCCCATCTAGCCCTCCTGGCTTTCAAAACTTGTACCAATAGACAGGTCTGGGTGTTGTGTTGGGTGTGTCAGCAGGGTAGTGCTAGCCCAGAACAATGAAACCTCTTTGATTAGTAAAATTCACACCGGTGCTGAGGGCTGACTTTGGACCTGCTCACCACTTAATTCTCATCTAAGCCCTCAGGCTTAAGTGAGACCTATTTGGCTTGTGCTGACTTTCTGCACAGGGGTGAATTCCATTCTGTGTGAGATCTGTCTATGCAGCACAACCCAAGATGTAAAGAGGAATGAGAAATATCTCCCTCCATTTCCACAACATGTCCCTGATTTCGTCTTAAAATGTCTCTGATAATTGCTTTCTAAAGCTGGCATGTAGGCACTCTTTGGAGGAGGCATTCATTCAAAGAAAATGTGCAAATCTCCAGGGCTGATTTTGGTTTTCAGAGAATGGAGTTCCCTAAAACAAACCCTTAAAAAAAAAAGTTGTTATTTCTCTAATGAAAGTATCTGAAGAACAAGATATATCTTTTTTTTTTTCAGTCTGACAGATTGAAACATCAATCCTGAAAAACATTTGCATGTAATTACATAACCCGTCTAGCTTTTCCTGATCGAGCGATATAGCATGCAAGCCAAGAACCAATGTACAATAAAACAGACTAAATCCTTATTGCCAAGATTAACTTCAACTGCTTTTGGGGTTTCTTTGTGAAAATACACTTTCAAGTCAGCTGATGGCTACATATTATTGTCCCACTAAAAAGCATTTCAAGGGCTAAGCACTCTAAACTCCAGCTCTTGTATTAATTTATTCCTTCTGTTGATCTAAGATGCAGAGGTCCTCATCTTCTCACCATAACTGACTTAACGAAAATCTCTGGTGACAAATTGATGTTTTTTCAACCTGCCAAGTTCCTGTTGTAGATTTAAACTGAAACAATCTTTAATTTATTCTTAACATGTAATCTCAATAAAACACTCAAACAGCAGCTTCTGTTGGCATTTGGAATGCAGCAGTTTGTGGATGGATTCATTTCTCTTTGTCTCTTTACACAATAGGCAATACCCATGGTTAACCCCTGAACTGACTTTACCATGGTTTGGATTATGATACTTGAGCTCTTACACACACAGGCTTCTCACTGAAGTCATCTTAGGCCAAAGTTTAAGAGATAACGAAGACATTCACCCAATCTGGTGTTGCCACTTCCTCAGCCTTAAATAAGTTTGTAGGGGGAAGTTGCACACAGAAGCAAAGCCAAACCCAATGAAGTCCAGAGTTTTCATCTCCCATTTCTGCAGGACACCCATCAGAAGATCACTCCTTGGAATGAACTATCTGTTAAGATATATGCATCTGTTCCTATAGTACAGTGTTTCAGGAAAGAAACCTACTGTTAGCTACAGAAGTGTCATTTGAAATACTCTCCAACCAGACACATACACCACCAGGGAATATTCTGTGATTCTTAGAGTCTCTATTGGTTTTTGACATGACTCCTCCACTAGTAAGAAAGTTCACATTTCCCTGTTATTCAAGTGTCCAGTGCTGCTGGAATTTACTCTGTTGCTCTCCACGGAGCCTTTCACAACTCTAAAGCACTTTTTTTTTCTTCCATCCTAAGCCCCTTTTGTTCGCTATTGTCCAAATAATATTGATAATAATCCTTTCAAGGGAAAGAAGTTTATAACCATAAAAATTACCTTTGTGTCTTGTAAAGCAACACAATCTCCAGCTCCCCATGGTCATTTGTCATAGGGAAATGAAAGTGTTTAATGGTATTGACCAATGCTAGATGCTCAATCTTCTTTGAGAACCCAAAACTCTTGGTCATGGGTTAGATTCCAGCCAGCCAGGCATGCTACATCTATATAAAATATAGATCTTTAGTTCAAACTTCCCCTTTAAAAAAAGTACGTTGTTCTGGCATTTTTCAATCAAGTACTATTAATTACTGTACAAATGTAATGCTTTTTCTGACATAACTGCTCACGTCTCATAGAAAAGCCACGTGAGAGGGGGGAAGTTGCTCATGGGGCCTTGTACCTCTTACCAGCCACTTCTGACCTCACAGAGGTGACAGCAAATTCCTATCCAGAACTGGTAGAAGACCTGGGTGAAAGGTGCGCAGTCCTTTCAAAATGGTCAGATAAGAGTTTCTTTGGCCATGGCCAGACACTAAAGAGTTAAAGACAACACAAAGGAAGACGGGTCTACAAGTTCTGAGTTTGAGCTGAAGAGGAAACCACTGAGACTGCTGCCATCAAACTGAGCTGTTGTGTCTCCTGATTTTCTTGCAGTTCTCCATCTGTCTCTGTCCATCTGGTGACCCTTGCCTTCTACTTTCATTGCAAGCTCCTGAGGATTTGGAGCTTCTGGCGATTTGGGACTTTTGGAGTCTGTAGTGCACTTGGAACCAGTCCATAAGTCCTAGTCATGAGTGAGGGTCCCTCATGTGATACTGATGGTAGTGATGGACCAGAATTGCCATCCTTTGGGAAATCCTGGTGTTGTGATTATTTTCTCTTCTGGAACCAAAAGCAGATATTTCTCTTGCAGGAAGGAAATTTATTTTTTTAAAAATGATGAACACTATTAAGATATTTAGTCTGAATGATACCAAACATAGGTCTGTTAAGTATTATATGTAAAAACACCAGCACAGTATTAACAGTTGTCAATATGACCTAAGAGTCTAAACAAAATTAATTGAAATGCCACTGACATAGCAAACCTTCTTATCTTTAAAGGAAAGAAAATTTTGCCTTAATGTAACAAAATGTTTAACATTACTAAAATAAAATCATAGTGTCGTAATTATTTGTTTCAACTTCTTATCTTTGAAAACATCATGAGTAGACACATTCCTGCAAAATATTTCGTAGTATGAAGCCACACTTTTTGGATAGGAGGATGGTCTTTCAGTAAAGCTCAGAGAGTTAAGGTTTGGTCAAATTCTAGAATTCTGCATATTGAAACTACAAGAGGATTTGCATTTTACAGATTCATAGAATACATACAACTAGAATAAAGAGTAACATCAACTCTGTTGTGCCCAGACACAAATTCATTCTTTTTTTTTTAAATACCTGAAGACCCTTGAATAAAAACATGGTTGTTAAGGTAGTATCTGATAACTCAGGTGGTTATGACCATTGAACATACAATCCACCATTCAGAGGGTTTAGTTTAGTCACTCCAGCTATTCCCTTTGATTTGCAGATAGCTTTGCAGGAGGAGAAGTTGATGGTCCTGCACCTGCCTACTTCCCTAACTCAGGCCTGACGTTTCAGAGATATTGGAGTTGAATGTACTGTCAAAATACCAAGTCCACTATTTCCATAAATACATGCTTAAAAACACTAAAAAAAACGAAGTGGGAGTGCTGGTCTCTGAAAAGTGCTTTGAATTCATGATCCTCAGAGGGCTTCATGAAAGCACTCAGTGTCATTCTCCGAGCTCTCCAGCATCTCTGTCTTGTCTCAGCGTGCAAGTAATAAGTGCATATCTTTTCTTATCTTTTCTTATTAAAAGAGAGAAAGAAAGAAAGAAGTAGCAAACCCAAACTGATTCCAATCCAAGGACCTTTACCATCTCCCGTAAAATATTCACATTCTTTGGCCTTATAAATAAGTTTATGTTAACAGACTAACATCATAAATAACAGCCCAGTTTGAAGCTGGCAAAAAGATGAATCACATCTGTGAAATGTGGCTCACCTCCATGACTCCAAAGCAGGCTGTGAAAATATAACTGACCTGATTCCACGAGACAGCCATGAAAGACAATGTGCTGGGCACCAAGCTTTGCCTCTCAGGGCACTGCTGCTGGAGGGCTCTGTGGGAGCGGGCATGTCTCCTGTGGGAAGTAGTCCTAGGTGTGGAAGTGCCAAAAGAAAAGGAGGCTCTACATGGCTGACCCATCACAGCTTCCTTCACAGCTCTGACGCCCCATACAGATGGCAAGGGAATGTCAACACATTCAGAAATACATATATATATATATATATATATATCTACATGTGTGTGAGTGAGCTGCTGCCCTACAGGATTTCAATAGCTTTATCTCACTTTCCTCCTCCACGGGCTCAGTCACAAGAACTGCTCTCTGCAGAAATTCTAAGGGGCAGATTTGCAGCCCATCAGCTGCTCCACAACAACTGTGTGAGCTGGCAAGCCATGATGGATGCAAGAGAACCCAATTCTTGCTCTTTTCCAGTTAAGCTACTTCATATGTAATACAAGGACTTACCACAGCCACCTCATAGGGCCACGTGCAAGCACAAGTCACCACAGAGCAGCTGATGTGCTGTAAGTTGGCACTATACATCACAATTTGCTTTAGCAATAGACATATGCTGGGTATGAAGGTGATAAAGGCAGGGGGCAGGGGAGAGCTGATGTGAAAGAAAAGCAAATCTGCTCCCCACAGCCACTGTCCAGCTTGCTCTGCAGTGCTATGAACCTTTAAAGTCCCTTTCCCTGCTCATGTGCTCCCACAGTCCTCACCTCAGCCCAGCTCTGCACGCCCAGGTCCCTGTTACAACCTGCCGTTGTGCCTCTGCAAACCCTGTGGGGACAGCATTGCCTGAGAACTGCTGCTGTATGGTATAATTTTGATGGCAGAGCTGAGAATCCTGCTTGGATTGCTCACTTGTTTCTGTGGGCATATTCCAGCTAAGTCACCCAGCTACCAGCCTTGGTGGGGGAACATTCCAACACATGGTAGATAAGGAAACCCATGCTGAGACGTGTTCTCAATATCCCCAAATTAAATGATAAATGTAAAACATTTAGTTACAGTCCCAAGGGCATGGAACCCCAAACCCTGAGTCTGCTGTTCTTGGCCTTTCACAGTGACCTATAGAAAAGCCAGAATTTTATGAGAGTGATTGCTAAACCGAAATCAACTTCTCGGAGGTGTTGAGTTAGGTCCAGCTCTGACAGATTTCGGGCACAAACATTCCCTGACAGTGAAAAAGCCTTTTCAGGTGTCTCAAGCCAGGCATCCCAAATCAGTGACCACTTTTGAAAATAAAAATGTAGGTCTGGGAACCCATTCCCACTAAGTCTTGTTTATGTGAGTGCACAGCTACAATGGTCTGCTTGTCTGTGTAATGGCCAGACTCTGAGCAAGGATTAGCAGACTCAGGCTCCTAATCACAGCCAGTGGAATCCTGGTTCTAATGAAATGAAGGGAAATTTCCCTTTGACTTAAGCTGGGACCTGGATTTCACGTTCTGTGTTCCCATCTACAAAATGTGATTAACCAGGCTGCTTTTTTCACCATAATGTTGGGAGGCTGTAGTCATTAGTGGCAACAAAGCATGATTTTATTTCTTAGGGTGGAAGCTGCTGTTGAAATCCAAAACATAGTTAATCCAAATTTTTAAATCACAGTGCTTCTTGAGCATTTTGCAAACAAGCAAACAAAGTGCCTCAAGCTCCCCAAAATAAAATAACTTCACCTTTAGCACTTGAACTTGGAAGTACCATATGTCATCCTGGGAGTGCAAAGTCTGCTTTTCATAAGCTGCAAAAACTCCCTGGGGAAGATCTAGGGACCGCCAAAAGTTCTTTGGGGGACTCTCTTTTGTACTGAACCTGGGGAACTCTCAGCGGGCTTACCCAGCTGCTGGAAATTCTTCCACAGACACTGATGTGCAGCGCTGTTCCAAAACAAATATCTGCGAGTCCCACACTTCATCCATCTGTTTCGCATTTCAAGGAGTTAGTGTTCCACACACAAGTGTGTTAAGAGACTGAGAGAGCAAGCTGGACCAACAAAGGCTCATTAAAGAAGGGGGAGTGGAGGGGGAAAGGAGGAAAAAGAAAAACGAAGGGAAGATAGAAAGCAAGATATTTTCCAAATATTTTATACGGAGCCACTGGGCAGGGTTAGCATGGAGCTGGCAAGGCCAGTGAGAAATCAAAGGATCCCTCCTCTAAAACCCCTCTGAAATATAAAATGTTAAGTTCAGAACAATACGGAGACCTCAAGCAGAAGCACATTAATGTCAGGGGATAGTGCAAGTCAAATTTATCCCTGATGTCAAATCAACTGAAGAGCAGTTACGCCAGGAATGAAGGAGGCTGCAGGTTCCTATCACTTGACCTGCTTTCTGCTACATTTAAAGTCATAAAAGATACCTGGTGCTGACCAGTAAAAATTTTTAAAGTCAGGGGCATTTTTGTAGTTCCCTACGTCTGATCCAAACCATTCAGACAGCTGGAAACCTAAGTGAACTGCTCTGCCGCTTTTGTTTTCTGTAATTGTCCCCCACACAGCGCGCTGTGGGGACTGCTGAATGCATTTCATACATTTTTTGGCAGCGGCATTCCGTGTTGTGTTAAGGGTTCATTAATCTGCTTGCCACTAGGCCCCTGTGAAAAGAGGAAATTGTTTCACACTTGCTGAAAGACTGAGAAAAGAGTTTAGAGAGGAAGGAGAAACAGATTAAATGGGAAATACAAGCAATGGAGAGGCAGGTTTGGGGCAGTGCTTTGTCACGTCTCGGATCGTACAAAGGCTAACATGTGAACTCGGGGAATGCGACAGACTTTTGTTCAGGGAAACTGTGCTACTGTGTCATTAATTAGCCCAAGACAGGAGATTTGGCTGCAGCTCATCTCTGCTCAGCGTATGTGAGCTGAAACAATCAAGGTCCTTCTCCAGGCTAAGATGGCAAAGGAAATGAAGGGGGCGTAAGAAAGATATTTATAAAAGGAGCATGATTTCAGTAAACCGAGATCATGAATCAAAGAAACAATCATTTCAGCGCAAAAAGGCCACTGGGCTGGGGAGAAATTATTTTCCTGAGAAAGGCAGGGTGGCATTGGCCCATGCCCTGTCTGCCAAGTGATGCCCACCAGCCCAAAGAGGTTCACCCAATTAACTCAGTCTGGACTCGCTGTGTGGTACCCAAGGCATTCCTGCAGCCAAGTCTTAGAATTAAAACACCCTCATGGCCTGGAGATACATTTCATCTCCCAATATGCTTTCTAAACCTTCATCTAAACTCCCTGGCACACAAAATGATTGGAAAGAGCACAGAGTCCTCAGGTTTCACACTGCTGTGGGAGTGTAGATGGAAGGAAAGACCAGGGAAAGTGTTCTCCCATCCTGACTTAAACCTTGCGGTTACCTATGGATAGTAGTAAATCCTCTGCAGAGACAAAAGCAAGAGCAAGAGCTGTAATCACCACTTTTCACAGCAAACAAATTGTGGGGAACAGTCCTGTGGGTCCCACAGATTTGGATGCCTTCGGTGTAACTGGTCACATACATCAGGGCTGTAGGATTAGGGCCAATTCTGCGCTAAAGCAGTGAAGATCAGACACGCAGTAAGGATGACATATTGTGTTTTCATAACAAAATAAACCAGCCACTGTGGTTTGAGTTTACAGGCCTATCAAGCACCCCTCCAAAGATGAGCGGAAGTTCTGATAAATGGTTTCAGCATTGCCTCACACAAAAAAGTGCTAACCAGGATGGTCTTTAGTTTTTCTTAGTAATTATGAAGTGGTTAGGCAAAGTAAAATTTGGAAATCATTTAGATTGGAGTAATCTACTTTATCTGAACCATAAAAATACAAGACTGGAGCTCTTGAGTAAAGTTTTATTGTGAACCAACTCTAATAAAAGGCTTCTTCCTTTGCTCCTCATGAGCTTTAACAGGAGCTAACTGGTTGCACTGGCCAGATGGCAATAAGACTTGCGACATCAAGTTTGATGTGTTTTAACATTTTTGGCTGGTTCTGAGTGCAATCACCTCTTGCAGAGAGCCACTTGGACTCTACCCATAGCTCAGCTGCTCAGAAACATCATACATTGTTGATTAAGAAGTGCCAGCATTTAACATTTCACCTTGCACTTACATTACAAGGGAGTTTGGTTGGTACCTCTGCAGAAGAAGAGGAGGTTTTCTTCGAAGATCTAATAAATGTTCCTGCCTTGCCTTTTTCATTCTACAGTGCCTTGCCTGCTTGACAGTGCTTGATTTCTACTTGAAGGTAAAGGAACATAAGGTGGGCAGGTGTACTTGTGCAATGACGTTACATATAGCATTTGGCAAGACACACCTCACCATTGCTCATCCCAGGGGTGGCCCTTTTCTTCTTTTTTTTTTTTCCTTCCTTCTCCATTGGTATTTCATGGAAATTGCAAGGCCAAATGAACAGAAATAACCCATGACATTATACCTCCCACCACTGAGTCACTGCTGGTAGAGCTGAGATGGAGCCATGTGCTCCCGTACCACAAAGGGGCCTGTAGTTTCTCAGATACTTGATTGACTGCTAAATGAATGGCAAGCACTTCATTCTCTGTAGTGTGTCATGACTAATTCATCTCCCTCTCACACCCCACTGTAGATGTTGTAGTGGGCTTCATTCATGAACCAAAAAGGACCTGAGTAAAGCTCCTCTACTCACAATTTTGTTTCTCCATAGAAGGTCACAAAATATACCATGGCTGCAGGTGGTCTTATGTAAACAAAGCAATCTGGCCAGAGTTCAAGGCTCAGCAATATAATATTGTCAAGTGATCATTTTGTTGAAATAGTTGGATGCCTATAAAACATCTGCAAATGCTAAATTTAAAATACAAATAAAGCCCAAAGTTGGAAACTTCTCAGCCTTCTGGTGAAAACATTGTTTTGTAGAACACAGCTCCTCTTGTCCCATGTAAATCTAATGCTGAATGCGGACAAACAGATTAGTTCCTGATTGTGCCAAGAAAACGGGCTTTGCATGGGTGCAGAGCTCATTTATTCCTGCAGGATCATAGCCCAACTTGTGATGGGAGAGCAATAAAAATCAGTTTGGGAACTAGGGGGAGAAGGCTCAGGATGATATTCTTGCAGATTGTGAAACCTAAATTAAACAGAAGAATGAAATCATCTTTCTGTTACTGATTTAGCACTTGGCTGAGACATTAGACCCTGTCCTGAGAAAAGTCCATAAATGGTATCACCCCAGGAGAGAAACGGTGAAGGCATTAAGTCATGGGGATGCTCATCTGAGATAAAGGTCCCTGCTGACTTTCTGATGGACCACAAAGGAACAATCCCTGACTGCTGGAGCAGAGGAAGATGAAAATGCCACCTCAGTCTGTCCCACTCTTGTCTGTTTAACAGTGTGATGAAAAGCAAAGGGACAGAGACAAAGTTCCCTGAGCTCACCACCTACCTGCTCCAGACAAATTGAGGGTTCGCAGCAGCACAGCATCTGCTGAAGGAGCTGTGGGAACTGAGGGAGGGAAAAGTCAGGAGCAGGGTGATTTAGGAGGGTACAAGAAGTTCCACAGGAAAGAGCTTAAAAAGGGCAACTGCCACTTCATCTTACCCCAGAGATGAAGGATAATATGGTTAAAGCCTCCCACTAGGTAGCCAGCGGGAGCCCTTTGGTTTTGGCTTTGCACTTAACAAATCTGAACCAGGGGAGGGAAGAAGAAGGGGATGGAGAAAGAATTTTAAACATATTTTTCCACGTTTGTTTTTCAGCCTTGATGACTTTTCAATTAACACCCTTACTCACATTTCCCAGATAAGGCTTACTTCTGGATGTGGGGGGTTAAAGGACCAAGTGCTTTTGCTGCTCTCAGCATATCCCCAGCAATCTCTACTGCTGAGGAGACACCGTGCATTGTAACAGCAGGTGGTGTTGCAGGTTAGGAGTGAGCTACAAAGCGAAGTTTTGCTCAGCTCTTGGCTGCACAATGTCTGGCTCCAACCAGTGCTATCAGTCTCCGAGGCCCCATCTGAGCTCCAGCCTCAGCAGCGCTCACTCTCACAGCTGTGCAGCGTTCAAAACTGTCGGCAGAGCTTTCCTGGTATGGTTTCGCTATCCAGCTTTGCAGCCTGGGATTTCTCTAACAATTGTGTGAGTCAAAATCATGCCCTTGACTGTCCCTCTGGGTAATATGTCACTTAATTGGTTAATATGCTTATAAAATCGCTTAAAGTCATAGCGGGTGTGGACAAAAATGACTGAAAAACAGTTTCAAATGCAACTATAAGCCTTATTAGATTTTAAAAGAAAGAAAGAAAAAATCCCCCCTTCTGTTCCTGGGACAAGTGGGAATGATCCTGCAGATAGGGCAAGAAAAGCCTTTGGCATTTTCACCCTGGCACCAGGTCGTTGTTTCAAGCAGTGCTTAACGAGCATTTTCTCCTCTGGGCAGCCCTGAGCAAGGTTAGGTGATGTGATGCCGGGTTTCCCACATGCTCTGCTGCTGGAAGCACCTCCTTCCCCATGGCTCCCGTGAGGGTCAGCCGTGGGCTGTGGAAAGTGGGCAGCATCTGAGGGCAGCAGACCCCTGTGAGCACCAAGATAGACACGGCTGTGATGCTGAGCCCACCAGCAGCCTGGGGAATGTGAAATATTTTGTCTGTTGTTTCCATGTGCGCCTCCCCCGGTTCCCTTTGGGTTTCCCTGAGGAATAGTCATGTTCTGCACAGGGGCAGGCAGGGCTGGGGCAGCCCTCCTGCAGCCAGTCCATCACTCCTACTCTCAAGCAGGGCATCCCACAAGGCATAACTCTCCTACGACAGCTTTCATAAATGGATAAATAACCAAATTCTCCATTCCCAGTTACCAGAAAAATGATGAGTGCTTACCTGAATTTTCTAGAAGTGTAAATGTCCCTCAAGTATTAAGCAAATATTGCTTCCTAGCAGCCTACAGACCCTGCTGCCCTGCAGATGTATGCAATTCACTTCTTGCATGAGGAAAACATACACATTAATGGTATATTCAAACTGTAACAAAGCAGTTAATTCATTTGCTAATACATCTTTTCTGCTTTAGAGCCTATCAAGTAATGAACATTTAATGACCTATTCATTTTCCTAAGAACTGCTGCATGGCACGGTGGAATCAATACAAAAGATGACCATTTTCACGCATCAGATAATCTTATCTACAAGGTTAAGATAATATTATGTTAATGTTTCCTGCATTATCTTACATGCTTTTGACTCCTTTGAGAGGTATTCATTTGGTTTTAGCAGATTTTGCAAGCATTTTTCCTTCCTGGATGATTTCCGTTTCAATTTAGCTTTACAATTATTCCCTGCACTTGGTCAGTTCCAGCAAACAGCAGTAAAAAAACAATAAATAAATTTTAAAAATTTAAAACCTCAACAAACCAACAGTGCAGGCAAATGTTATATTTGATCTGCTTTAACCTCCAGTTTACTCTGTAAAGCAGAACCAGAGCATACAGTCAAGAAAGGCCAAGCTGCTGCTGAAGTATGGCTCTTGAACTGGCTTCTGAGTGCTTGCTATGAATAATAATTGAACTCAAATTAAAACCAAACAAAAACAAAATAAAAACCCTTCAGACTAATATCCATCTCAGCCTTCAGTTTGTCCAAAGCCAGACCTGGAAGTCATGGAGGCAATGCCATCCACATGTGGATCCTCTCATGGCAAGGAACATATTCCCTTGGAAAGCTGAAGTTCCATCTCTCCCCATGCCAACAACAGAGTCAGAGGCGTGCCATGGGCTTGGGGTGGCATCCCAGGGTGCGCTCTGCTGCATGGCTGTCCTAAGACACGGCCACAGGGGAGTGTGCTGGGCCAGCACATGTCTGTTGCACTGAGCAAGGCCGCAGTACCTCCCTGCCAGCAGGGACAAATGTATCTAGAAGTGGTTCTTGGTGTGCCCCACTCTGGAATTCTGAGGTGTGACCAGAGCCCTCACACGAATTCATGGTGGCTACATGATACGCACATTTAGGAGTCCCTGAATACTCATTTGCCTCTCTAAACACAACCATGAAGCTAGTTATGGTCTGTGGGGCCAAAACACCTTTTTTAAAAGTCCCTAAGCACTGATTTTATCAGTAAGCCTTAACAGTGCCAACAATCATGCCTCTAACACACCGGATAAATACATTAAAATGCATTTAAATGCATTAAACATCTCTGAGCAGCATTGCAAGGAAGCTGCACGTGAGGTTGTGTGCAATAGCTGGGCTCCACACAGCCCCAAGCCCTGCTGCTGACTCTGGAAACAAAAGGTGTTTGCACCACGGCCACCTCCGCCTTCTCTGGGCTCCGGATGAAACTGAGCCCAGACAGGGCTCCAGCGGCCCTGCTACCAAAGGGCTGAGTTAAACATCACCACTTCCACCTCACTGTGCCTTTCTTTGTTTAGTTGCTTCTTCCTGCAAGTAGCACTCAGTGTTATACGGCCTGACAGCAGGCTTGGGAGCATGGACATGCACAGGGAAGAGACCGAAGGAAGGAGGGGATCTGGCACATCCACAGGCTGCTAGCCATGTGCTCCTGCAGGAGCAGCCTCCAGGCAGCTCCCCTCCACTCCGTGCAGCTCTTTCATACAGCAACCCAGGAGAAATAAATATTTGTAAAAACTGGAAAATGAGCTGGCAAAGCCAAAGCAACCTGGCAAATGACCTGCTCAGTTTGGTGTTTTTTGTACTGACACAGCCTGTTTCTCAATTCTGTTCTTTTTGAGTGTGTGTTGTCTACCATTGCTGACCAGGTATTTAATGTTATTCCTCTAAAACAAATAAACAATTTTATTATGAAATGAACGCTGATATTATTTTTTCAAGTTAAATTCCATATCAAGGTGGCACAGTTTGCTGGCTTTGAAGATATGAAGACATTCCCACAACCGGTCAGTGCTGCAACTCTCCAGTTTTCTACTGGGTGTTGCAGTCCTGGGCGTGCATCTTTTGTCCCTGAAAGCCTGCAATCCCCTGAGCTCAGCTTTTGGTCTGACTATGCCCTCAGTCTCTGGGACAGTACTGAAAAGCCTGAAAATAAGGGTTGGTCCAATCCTGTAGCTCCAAAAGCAATGGATAAACATAAAGTACAGCAGACGTTGCTGTTTCATGCAAAGGAGAAAAACTTGCATGCCATCAAGGAGACACAAATATGACAGAAACAATGGAAGGAAAAGCTACTTGGTCATTTTGTCATGCAAGTTATTTTTCTTTCTTTAATTTTAAAACACACTGAGTGTTTTTTACCTGAACACTGTGATTGCATTTCAGGGTCTTGTTGTAATGCTTAAAAGTAATAGGCTGGAACAGTATTATCGCCTATAGGTAAAATAAATAAATAATTTTTTTAAAACCTGAAAATTTTTTTTTCTTTTAATCTTTACATGGTATCAATGTTTTAACTGTGCTGGGGTTCAAGTAATTCTGTAAGTATGATGACTCCTATATGCAGGAAGCCCTAGCAGGACAGAAGATGCAATCAGATGGGCATCTCTGGGGATGCTTCACAGCATAAAATATTTTATCCTGTCTGAGCACAAATACCACTCTCAGATTCTTGTGTCAGAGGCGAGGCAAGGAGAGGAGAGGAGGACAACAGATTTTGCAATGCACTGAAGTAACAGAGATATGGAAAGTGAAGTGGGGGAGCCCCTAATTGCAGACAGAACTGTCCAGCTTTGGGAGGATTATTATTCACATAAACTTGTAAGATGTTTCCATTGACTTCCTGCAACTTTCAGTCAGTCCCTTTGCCAGTGACTAAAACTTACCTGATTTACTCAAGCTTGCAGATTAGTAGAGTGAAGGATTCTGCTTGCCATGGAAGAGTAGAAAAGCAAAATCCATAAACTAACCCTCAGCTGCAGCAGGAGGATCTAGGAGCAGCCTGCACCACCAAAATGGGCCACAATGATTCTATTAAGACAAATATGTCCCACTCCTCTGGGGGAGGAAACCGTGCTAGAGCTGAAAAAGCCTTCCAGCAATAACTACAATTCTGTAATGTTATTGCACAACCTCTGCTATAAAGTAGGGGAGAACCAAAGAGAATGCTATAAAGAAGCTGCCTTGAAATGAGTGGAGAAACCCCTTGACAATTGGATGATTGGTTAAAATTAGACCCACTACACAAAAGCAACTGTTCTGGTAAAACCCATGAGAATTAAGCTCTAACACTGAAGAATAAAAACAGATAGAGACAGGTTGAGAACACAGTTTTTACATAGCTCCACAGATCAAAACCATCTACTATTGCTTAGAATAACAGCCATAATTACTAGGAAGGGATTTTAAAGGAATAGGCACTGGAGAGGCCCACAGGAAAAAAAAGAAAGACTCAAGTTCTCAACAGCAGGGATGAGGACAAAAACCCAAAAAAGACAAAACTAACTTTTCCATAACACTGTAAGATAGGGTCTTTACAGCTAAAAGGCCTGTCAGGAAATGGAAGTTTGGATGACTAATTGAAATTGATGAAAACTAAGCCAAAACGGATGTTTCTACTCTGTCAGTAACTGACAAGGTGAATGCCTCAGTTTTCCCACCTATAACACACGTGGCCGAATCAGTCCTCTGTCAACGGTGAGGCAGTCTGGTACTAGAAATAGTTCAAAATTGCTGTGTGAACTTTGCATGCCAAGTGTTGCATGGATTGTACTGGACTTTTTTCTGCGGCTGCTGCTTCCAGAGTTGAATTTATGCACAGGTGAGACAGTCCAGCAAAGGGACGTCCTGGCAGTTTCAGCTCCATACTCTTAATCTCATTTTTGCAAGCAGTACCTCCTAAATGTAAATGAATGTTTTCCTTTGCCCTTACTGACCTTTCTAGACTTGCCTTCTCCACTGGCTCTTCTGTAACAAAGCACCAACTCTCTACTTTTTCTGCCCTCCATATATTCTCTTTGCTCTTTCTTTATCCACAGTCCGATCAGGAATTGGCCTATTGTCTTTCACGCCTATGTGAATTGTTGTTTTTCCCCCTTACACAGTGGATTCTCATTGTTAATATGTGAGTTATATGATTACCCACAGCTGGAAATTCACTTCTGTAACCATATAGCTATTTCCTGTATTTTTAGAAATGGCTTTTTCCAGCCCCTCTTACATCTAGTCCCAGTAGTACCGGTTTTAAATAGAAACTTATATTTATCTACAATGTACTGAGTCCTGGCATCCCTCAGGGGACCTAAGAATCTTTCCCCATCTCACATACATGACAGGTCTACAGAGATTGGTTAGTGATGGTGAGAGGGACCTACAGCTTGGCCATTGCTTTTCCATGAATGGGCATTACAAGCATCTTTGTTCTCTTGGGGCTCAAAATCAACCTGCAACCTAAAGCCTGTGCTTAGACTTTCCACTCAGTTGCTCTCTAAAGTGGACTGCAAAGTGGCTGCCTGTCAGAAGCATCTCAGACACGTTGAGTGCAGAACAAGATAGGAAGCTCATTTGCTGTTTTTACAGCTATCAGCAGATTTTACTTCTGATTGTAGTCCGAAGGGCTCTTCCAGGTGGCCTGCCATGAGTCTATATGAGAGGAACAGATGGATTTGTGGAAGGTGATGAGACATTGCTGCATTTGGGCTTAAAGACTGGAAGGAAACAAAGTGACAGTGAGTGCTAAGACAAAGGCAACATCTAAAGCAGCAAAGGCCGAGAGAGTAGATCCGAGCCCGCACTGGATCTTTGTCCCTTATTAGAAATGCTGTGTGACAGAAAGTAGAACACAGTACCAACATTCACCTTCCAACTCCTGCAGGCCACTGCAACACCTCCACAGTGTGCATATGTCAGCAGAAGGAGAAACCAATGGATGCTCTGGGTACACTCTGCAAAAAATAGTGTGACTGTGAGTAGTGTAAGTGACTGATGAGATATGTGAAAGGTTCTCTTATCCTGCACATGAGCCATTCAAGAGGAGCAGCGTAGGGCCCAGGACATGCCCATAAGAGTGGGCAGAAACACCTATCAAGCCTGTAACTTTTATCCCTCTTTCATTTGCCCAAGCTAGTGGAGATGGCAATGACATCTATCAGTGATTCTTATCTCTCCTTCTTCCTATTCCATTAAAGTTGCTGCATAGGTACCATAATAGCGTGTGTGTAAAGGCCTAACAAAACTTTCAGTACAAACAGAAATATCTAGCAGAAGGCCTTATGGTTTTTGATTAAAGTATATCTGAAACAGAGATGACTAAGAAAAGGGCCCAATGGTCTGATGACCAAAAGAATAATGCCTTTTTTAGTGCTGTTAATTTGAGATCACACCATTGATTTGTCTCAATTCTATAACTCTGAAATTCCCAATAACTGCAAAGGGAAATGAAAGATGTGGGGCAAACCCAAAATATCTCCTTGCTGGACTGCAGGAGGCATGTTCCCTGCTACCTACCACCTGCCATTCAAGAAACCAACCAAAACACAGGATCCAACTTCTCCTAAACTTGAGCAAATCTAATGATTTTGAGGTTACATCTAAGTATTACAATTACCTTTACAGAAGACTCAGAGGTACCACCAGCCCAACAGGAAGGTCTTCACGCTGCACTGCTGCCTGAGTGCATTAGCTTGGGATCAGGCACATTAAAGTCACACTTGCATGGAAACCCAGTTGTGGTGCTCCTGGAGCAAATATTGGTTCATATTGTGGGAGACATCTGCCTGTCTGCCCCACACCCTGAGCTCCTCTCATGCCACAGGGATGCTGCGCACGACACCCTTTGTACAGAGGCAAGTTGTTACAAAGCTGAGAGATCACATCCTGATCATCTGACTTCTGCTGTGGGATCTTTTCTTTTAGGCCTCTGTTACAAAGACATATAACATGAAAAGGCTCAATTTTTCCACAAAGAAATATTTTGCTGTACAAGTGTTCCTGTGAAGACATCATTTCATGACTGCCCTGGTTCAGTTTAGAGAATGCGTGCAGGGAGGAGGGGTTAAAAATACTTAACAAGAAAGTTTCCCCAGAACTACTCCCTGTTGAGTACACAGGGGGGATAAGCTTTGACAGTTTAGTTTTAAACAAGAGATAACATCAAATAGGCCCATGGGACTGGTTCCAATTATCAACCCAAACAAAAAGAACAGCTGCACCCAAAAAGGCCTGTGCTTACAGTCATATTTCATTTTAACCACATTACAAAGAAAAAGTCTCATGATATACAAGGCTTTTGGGTTTTCTTTTTAATTCCACAACGTATTTAGTAAGCCACCACATCATATGGTATAGAGATGCACAGTCAATTAACCAGGCATTTCATTAACATTGCTTTTATACTCACATCAAAATGTCTTAGGTTAATCAAACCATTACATTAGAAGGGAATGCTACAAAAAGGAAATAACTGACAACTCTACCTAAAAAATCCATGACTTGATGTGGATATTGTTCCTGGTTGCCTGTCAAGGTAAAGTATCTTGGGATTGCATTTCCTTGGAGTTTTCACAATGATAATGAGAACAATTATATTTCTCCATCTGGAATCCATTAGATATGATTATGATTGCTGACTTTCCTATCCTTATTACTATCTGGATTAGCTAACCCCATTACAAAGACCATGCTCCCAAAGCTCACTTGCAAATATTGTTATATGATTTCCTGTCATCCAACCAGAGTGTCTTTCTCCTTCTCTCTCCCTCTCTCTCATCTTTCTGTTCATGTACCATTTTACAAACTATTTTGCCCTTGTCTCAATTATAAGAACCTTAATAGGTTCAAACTCCCAGATGACCTGCATTTGCAGGTGTTTAAGCGGGGGAAGATCAGCTGCCCTATGTGGTAATGACTCTTGCGTTGCCTCAATCAAGCAAATGGGTCTGGCCTGTAACTTGCAGGTGCTACAGGGTGGAAACTTGAACATCCTGACAATTTATTTCATGTAGAATATGTAAAGATTAAGCAAGGACTATTAAGAAAAATGTTACTACAGAGAAGGAGGAAGACAGACTTTTTTTACTATAAACTTAATAAGTGATCTTCTCAATTGAGAAAACTGAGTTATTGGCTTAAGGCTTCCCAAAGTCTCTGGTTTTCATTCGGTTCTCATTTGCACTGTTAGTAAATGCAGAACAATTCCACTAGTTTTCATTGAAGTTGCTCCAAGTTTATACCAGCATAATAAGGATCAGAATGCATCCTTATTTATCTGAAGGGTTCCTTCTTGATTTTCATTAAGGAGTCTGTTAAAAGCAGAAATGTTATTGGGTAAGGGTCAATTCACAGTGCTTTGGACCTGTACTGGATTTATCTCAATGTTTGTGTGTCTTCAGCTGCAAAGTTTAATGTGAATGTTTGTAAATAACAGTATCAGTAATAGGAACAAAACGCACCAGAACTGTATATTCATCTTCACTCTTTGACACCAGACAGGTGTCTTTGGAGAATAGTTTGGGTTGTTTACTGCAGGCTCTAGATGAAGTTACTTCAGAAGAAGGTTATTTCACCTGTGGTCACGGTTCCATACTTCTGCCGCAATAACTTCTGCTGCTGTACATCAACACTCATCTACAGGTTTGACCATTAATCTAGAGGTTTGTTGTGCTTATAGCTTTGCACAGCCTGCTCAGAACTTTCTAACAGTTTGCTTTGTGTTTTTATTATGCATTCATTTTGACTTGAAGAAGGATTATATAATAGCAACATTTCAACAGAAGCCAGTTGTAGCTGTTTCTATCTGTAATGATCGTTTAATGACTATTTAAGATGTGCTGTCTGGGGTTGTCTAATCAGCCCGTTTTTATTAGCTTTCAATGAATGAGTAAAGTGATACATAATCAGCAGTAAAACTTCAGTATCAAGGTAGAATTTCACATAGGAAAAGCACAAAGGTCAAAAAAATTATTAATTTCCTAGAATCAGAGAATAGTTTGGGTTGGAAGGGACTTTCAAATTCATCTAGTTCCAGCCCACCTGCCATGGGCAGGTACACCTTCTACTAAACCATGTTGCTCAAAATCCCATCCAAACTGGTCTTGAACACTTCCAGGGATGGGGCATCCACAACTTCTCTGAGCAAACTGTGAAAGTGTCTCATCACCCTCACAGTGAAGAATTCCTTCCTAATCTAAGTCCACTCTCTTTCAGTTTAAAGCCATTCCCCTTTGTGTGTTTCCATTATTAATTATTATTTTAGATTTTTATAAGGCAGCTGCTGTCATGATATCCAGGAAAAATGTACATCAAAACAAATAACGTTTTCCTGGCTTATGTTTTCTTAACCAAACTCTGTGATCTGGGTTTGATATCAAAATTCTTGAAGTCAACAGAGAAAAGTACCTTGGTGAGTCCACTGCCTTTGAATCAGGCTCATGGTGAAAACTGTTGTTCACACCTTGCTAATCTTGAATCCATTTCAGCCGCTCTCTGTTCACAGCCACTTTTAATTCTTTTCCTTACAAGGCTGTTGTGGAACTAATGCCTTCATCAAATTTCAGGAAGTACAACTGTGAAGGGAATTTGGGAACCACATGTCTTGGGGAAACGTGCTAGGTGATCTAAAACAAAACTTACATGTTTCTCCCATCTTTTTCTCTGAGAAGTAGATATTTTAATTACTGCAATCTAATCACCAGCTGAGCACCAGCAACTGATTGTACTTATTTGTCCACTGCTAGGATGGACTGTGTGGTATTTGCTTAAAACTTACAGAAAAAGGTCTATGCTGACTCACTATCTTGTTTTTGGGCTAAGGGCATACGTGTGCCACGTCCCACAGCTCAGCTGACATACAATAGTTCATTAAGCCGCAGTAACACGATCATGTTCTAAGAATCCTAATTGTCATAACTGTGGCTATCACTAATTTGCTGTGGTTGCACTGAAATCTACTAAGTACCACCAGTATGAAATCTACATGAAAAAGTAAAAGCCTTTTAATTACATCTTCTTTACTGCCCAAATTAAATATCCAAGTTGCTCAGTGACTCATTTCCAAGTGCCAGAAACTCTGATCTTATTTGCTGTTTAAAACCTCCTTTTCTGTTTCCCTTGTTTCTGTCCAGATCCTTCTGCTATTTCTTCCTTGTGCTCGTCCTTGCTCATGATAAATTTGCAAGGCACAGCAAGTCACCCAACACAAGCACTATGCACAGCAGGAGGAGCACTGATGTTGACGGGCCAGCAGAATCAGGGTTGCAAAGAGACATCTGGCCTAACTGAAACCGCCACTGGATCACTGGTTGTCCTTCGTATTGCTTCCTACTCAAGGAAAAACATCTTGCAGCAGCATGGGCACCTCAAATCTAGCACTCGTGAGGAATTTGCATGTGAAGGACAGCCCTTCTCTTCCGTGATGCGGGCTTGTATCAACAAAGCATTTGGACTGGTGCTTTCCTGGTGCTAAAGTGCCTGGAAGAATTCTATGCTCTTAACACAGGATTTAACAGGACACGATCACACTTCACACCTTTCAAACATCATGTGACATACAAAAATGAGAAAGCTTCTTCATGTTCTTACGTTCAGATCAACTTGCTAAGGCGTTCTCTTGGAGTTGTCTACAGAAAGACAAACTCAACCAGCAAAAACCTGTCATAAGTTGCAAGTAAAGTTTTTATTAGATGAACTATGAACTTTAAAAAGTCTGGAATCTTTAGCAATTGCTTATTGCCTGCAGGATAGATGCAGTTAGTATAGTGCCTTGTGGGCATGCCCTTAGCTGCAATCCTCATTGATGTTCTTTGCTACTGCTTTCAAAACTGTTAAAATTCCTTCGCTCAAGTGTTCTTAGCACTTATGTTGATAGGGAATACTTCAAAGGATACATCTTTACTTTATCAAATCTGCTGTAATTTTGTAGACAGAATCAAAGAGGTTCATTTTAAGTCTAGTCAAGTTTACCAACTGTCCTAAGCTCAAGAAATCAATTCCATGTTGCCATGTAATCAACCCAAACAAGAAGCCTGGAACACAACAGCGCAAACTTCTCCTTAATGAAACTATATCTGCTTCAACACATTTAACACTGAAAATAATTTTGTCCCATTATTCTCACTTTTTTTTTCTATTTCTCTCATTCTTCTTAAAGCTTCCCTGATTTATTCAACTCCGTGGCTGTATTGATAAGCAGCTGACACATCAGTCCCCAAACACAGCTCTCAGTGGTGTCTGTTGAAAGCACAGCATCATGTACTTGCTTCTTTTTCTCACAGAAGTTTCCTCTGGCACAAAAAACTTGCTGGGTGTTCTCATGCCGTTATTACAACAGCAAGGCATTTAATGAGGGTCCATGCACTTGGCAAGCTTTTATGAACAAATAGCAAAAGACAAAACAGGAGTTTTTCAGCTGAAGTCCTGGGCATTATCCTGCACCTACTGTGGCAATAAAAACACTTTTTTTCTCTTAACAACTTAAATACAATTGTAAACCTTATGCCAGTGCTACTGACTCATCCCTCATGTTGTGTTTGGTGCCACACATAACTGTGCTTCTAGTTGAAGCTTTAGCTTGAATTATTATTAATTCTATAGTCATGATACAAAATGGATTTTTTTTTTTGGTTTGTTTTTATTTCCAGCTTGTAAAATATTTTTAGAGAAAGTCTAAACCAAAGGAAGAGATCTGAACACACTAAACAATTTCTGCAGGGAAAAATGTGTGCAAAACTTGGAAAGCTACAATCTTTTTGAGCAAGGTGCTTATCCTCATGTGGCAGAACAGTTATATGACTTCCATTTACAAGCCCTAGAGATGCAAGATTAACCCTGTCTGAGCAATAGCAATTCACTCTAGAAAGCACACCAAATTTCCAGAAGGAGAATATTCTCTTTCCTTATGAATTGAACCTCAGAAACTTTTCCCTGATATTTGGTTTCAATTTTACTTTCAGTGTATTTTGATTAGACCATGAAACACTAAAAAAATGTGTCACGTGTTGTTGCTATAATCACCTTAAAAACACAGTTGTTAACCTTTTTGATATCGCAATGAAAGCCTAGCCCTGAAGCAGGCAATGGTCATAGTCATGTTGACTTCAAACTGGTTTCCATATGAAAGAAGATACACTCCATGAAGATTTTAATTCCTGCTTTGTCTTCTACTTACATCTTCTGACAGGGAACTGATATTGAACATGTTCTGGAGCCTAAAAGAGATGGCAAACCAAAGGCAAGGCATCTACAGCCACTTATATTGGCTCCAAAACACTGCTTTTTGAGTGAATAAGGTTTGCATGTTCTCACCAGCTTAAAGCTGTGGTAAAGTCTCTGCAGAAAGCCAAACCAAAAAAACAGGTAATGTATGTACAGAAATACATAAACATGTATTAAAAACAAACAAGCACAGCTTCAATATCAATTTCTTTGTCTTCTGCTTCCAGCTGCCTGGCTCAAGGCCTTCACTACATCAGAAACTTGTTTACATGAAGTTCAGGCTTCATGAGGCTGGTTTTTAGAACAGAAACCCTGTGTGTGTTTGTGCATTTATATATATACAATTGAGTGTATTTGTTCCATTTAAATACAATGGTGCCCCAACTTCTGCCTGAGTACCAAAGGATGGCCACTGAAGTAAATGACCATAGATTCACTTTGATGTCACCTCCAGAGGACAGCAGTTGAGGTGTATGTGTATGTCCTGAATCAATACACCTTCTACAAAGTACATGGGTAGCTGTAGATATCACATAATCAATAAGGTCAGAAAGGATCATTAAGGCCATCAGGTTCCAACCATTAACCTAATATCAATCCATAAAACATCTGTGTGCTTGTGTGGAGCACTTCCCACCTGACAGGACTCTCTCATGCCCACCTGCAAGGTGTGCACAGGGTTGTAAGCCGGCACTGAGAACCAGAGCAGCGTATAAAGTGTGCGTGGACGTGCCAGTTAGGCTGACAACTCCCATGCCGACAAGTCATGGCTCCGAATCCTGCCATTCCAAAAAGGTGGTGGTGAGAAGCAGAGTGGCTGGATCCAGTGCCGTGTGGGAGACAGGCAGAGAGGGAGCCTTGCTGTGACGGGCACGTAAGCATTGTGCTCCCTGTGAGCCTTTGTAGTGCGACTGTAGGGTCTCTTTTTATTTCCCTTGGCGCTCCCCACAACTCATTTAGTAGCAGCACCACTTAAAGAGACTGTGGCATCTGGTGGGGAGGGAAGGAAGGGATCCACTTAAAATAATAGCAACTTTGGGAACATAGGGTCTTTCAATATTTTAGTTGTCTAAATATTTCACAAATGCTTTGTGTTGCAAGCAAGTAAGAAGGTGAGGGGATTTTCACCTCTGTCCATGTGTGAGGAAAGAAAGCAAACAGTGACACTGCTGTTAAAAGGGCCCATTTCCAGAGTTTAGAAGGATTCTCACTTGATATTCCCAGCAAGAGATGTTCCTTGTTATTAACCTTTACATTAAGTTTGTGCAATTCCTGAGTGCTTTCCTCCAGATACGTATCCCCTTACGACTGTTGTTTTTTCCCTTTTTACCCTTTTGAAATGGGAATGCAATAAACATGCAGACTTACCCTGGTGTCAATGCAGGCACAATGGCTCCAACGTCCCACGACTGACACAAACCTCCCTTCTCCTGGGGCATGAAGAGGGAGGGTTGCCCTTCCAAAGGGTTAAGGCATTTTCGAATACAGATTTGTATCTCGGGCACAGAAAACAGCACGTGGGGATGAACAAGAAAAAAAAAAAGATCCTGTTTAGTTTCAGTGTGTGACATTTGCCTGGGGGAAGAAAGTGCAGAGCTCATTGGAAATCCTATTGTTGAAACTCTGACCAGTCAGTTATAAAGTGTCATGATTTAATATGCCAGAGTTGTTTCCATTTTCAGGGTCAATCTCTGTGTGTGTGTGTGTGTGCGCTCACATCTAAGCTCATCATTACTGGTACACAGAATTTAATATGCCAGAGTTGTTTCCATTTTCAGGGTCAATCTCTGTGTGTGTGTGTGTGGTGAGCCTCTGCATTTAAAGAAGTATTTTCAGGTTTGATGTTGCTTAATTTCCTTTACAAGAATTCTTTTTGTTTTTAGCAGAGCAGATCTCCAGCAAGATTTCCTTCTTCACAGCACGTGGAGGCACATTTTCCAGCATCAAATCCTCTGATCAAAGCAAGAAAAGTTAGAGATTGAAGCAATAATTATGACCTTGATCAGGGTTTATTCTATTACATGATTAATCATACAGAGTATTTAAAAATATCAGGTGCCTGCCTGCTGAAACATCAACTGAAAACACCACTTATAAAATAGCTAGAAGAAAGGTCAGCAAATCTGAGCTTGTTACAGCAACCTGCAAGTCCTACACATTTCACTGTTTAGACATCAGTTTGCGATACCTGTTTTCTTTCATGACTCTGGGCTTTGTTACCAACTTACCATTAATAGGGTTCAGCCAATGCAGATCTTTTGACTCTTTTTCTCTCTCTGTCCTCACCTGTCAGCCTTCTCTTCATCAACTATATTTATTACAATCAAGCCCTGTCAACTGTCACAGCTTACATACAGTCTGCCAGTAAATATGTCTTTCCAGTCATTAGACATTCCTTCCAGTCACCTTGGGATTTCTACCTTGTCTATCTCACTCCAAAAAAACTTTTGTTCAGAAGTATTAGACTCCCACAGAGCAGTGTCAGCTTGGGGCCATTACTGTAGGAAGTGACAGAAAACACCAAACTGTCACTCATTAGGATCTAGTTTTTCCAGAGTTGATGTAAGTCAGATTTAGCCCCAAAACGAATCATGATTTATTTAATATATTTGCTTCTACAAGTGTCAGCTCATCAACTTAAAATGTTTCTCCTTTAACTCTATTGAGGCCTGTACAGAAAGTTTTCTTTGAAACCTAGTTTTTGCTCTAAGGCTTGATAATTAGAACAGAATCGAGAACAGTCAAGTTTCTGCTCTACAGGTGCACTTTATTGGCCCTCAGTTTTATAATTATATGTACAAAGCATTCATGTTAGAATTAAGGCTGGACACGTGAGAAAATGCCACCTGGTGGGTAAGTGCTTTTTATGCTGGCTCTCAAGTCTGAGGTGAGATTATAAGTCTATGGATAAATTTAAAGAGAGAAAAACAATTAGCTAGGGAAGCAAGGATAGAAAAATAATTCCTATTTTTTTCCCATAAAGCTACAGATTTTCTCTCCAAAGGGCCTATGGTCTCATCCAGAGCAAAACAACACCAGTGAGGTATATTCGTAGGTGATTCTGCAATTGCACCTACAGTAAAAGCCTCTGATGAGAGGCACAAACTCCCAACAGTCCCCTGCCTCCCTCAAGTTTCTCTGTCACGCTGGTTTGCACAGGGATGCATACTACTATTTTATTCCCTGTGGAGTCAGAGGGTCTGTGGGCCACAGAGAAATGTAAAGGTAATAGGTGGCATCGCCACTGGAAAAAGTGAGAGGAAAGAAGGGAGGGAAAAAGGTCCAGGATCGTTAACTCAGAGGATGTGAATTGCTTGTGCCTCATCACTAGAGCCAAGAGTCAGGCCTGTCACTGGTAGAAAAAAAACCAGCTCCAGTGAACTTACAGGGCACAGACTTACAGAGCTCAGTAACACAGAGGAGATGTCAGCAGACAGATTTTGCATTCAAATAAGGATATCATCATTAGTGATTCTCTTATGTAGCAGCTATTACAGACTGTAGGGGACTATGCAGTATTAGAAATGGTGTGTTTGTACCAATGGCTTGGTTTCACTATCAAAATGCAAACATCTCTGAGGTAGAAAGGGTATCTGTAAAATCACAGGTTACTGAACAGGAATATACACACAAGTGGTGGAGAATAAATAAACTTTCTCATAGACCATAATCACTTGGGATTTTTAGCGAACACAATTACCCGCTTCTCATTCTTTCTTTTCTGTCTGTGGAAGTAATGATTTCTGTCACAAATTGCCATCTGAAATTAAACATGGAGCACACGTTATGAAAGTCATCAAGGGGGTGAACAGGGCTTATGAATCATCTACAGGATTCCCGATAACTGTGACTGAACAGGCTTGACCTGGACAACTGTGGGAGTGGGAACAGGTTTCACAACCAGGGATACTGAAAATTGTAGGTCATTTGAGGTTTCCATCCTAAACCATGGGATCCATCCAGTGTAAGTCCTGACCACTATTATGGGGCTTCAGCAGTCTCAGAATGTCAATACAGGGCAGCAATGGCATTTAGAGCTACTTGATTGGAACAACATGCTGGGAATACTTGGGAAACCACATTTAAATATTGTGTGTTGTATCAAAAAGGTGATTCTTCAATATTACTTCTTTAGCAAAAAAGATTAGCTGTAAATGCTTCTAACAAGTTTAAACTCATTTTCTGTCTTCTCATACCACAACTCTAGAAATGTCTTTCATTTAAGAAACAGATGCTTTTTAGTGTTTTGGAGATACTAGGAGAAGAAGTTGGTACTTACATTTTTTTAGCATTGAAATTCCAGGTTGCAGATGATGAATGTTGTGTAACCTTTCTTCTTTTTGACCTAGTGAATGAAGAAAAGACACTACCTGCTGGTAGCTAAACATAACTCATCATAATTTGCATCTTCTTACTGTAAAGGAGCAGTGTTAATTATAAAATGAGGGAATAGAGGGTAACAGGTAGAGGGGTACCATGAGGTGAGAAAGTCTGATCCCTGCAGCACCACAGTCCTAGTTCTGTACTCATTTTCCAGTGTTTAAAACTACATCAGGCTCCCAAGCCATGCTGACATGCAGAGTAATGAAAAATAAAGTATATTTTCATTAGCAAGCCTTCATTGAGAAGACCTATCTCAAACAAATATATCAGCATTTACAAAGTTTTGTGGATGCACATTTATATGATTGGGAAGTAGAGATGAGGATTTAAGGGACCTTTCTGCAAGGAAAGACTGCTTGTTCTTTCTGCTGGAGCTGCCCTCAGACGTCCTCCCCACATTTTCAGGTGACCTAGGAAACCAGCCTACAAAACCACAGCAGACAGATCCCTGCAAAGTCAACATGGTTTGGATCAGCACTAGGATCTTAAGTTTTTACATGAGATGGCAATTAAAGGGTCACAAAGCAGTTTGAGAAAGCAAGAAGTGACCACAGATATGCCAGCCCCACTGGATAAAAGATGAAGGACCTAGCAGAGTCTGAAAAAGAAGAGGAGGTGGCTGGGACATGGCAAATGCATCTTCAGTATGTTCCTTGGTGAAACCCAAAGCAAGATCTGTAGCAGGAACAGCCTAAGGAGGTGGGTGTCAATAACACAGCATGATTTCCACCTGCCCTGCAGGAGCTGTGAGAGCTACCTTTTCATAGGAAGGCAGTAATTCCTGCCTCCCTTGCCTCCCATAGGGAATCTGTCCAGCATGCTCTCAAAGAACAACATGACTCAACCAAATCAGCAGCAGACCTTGCTGGAACTCCAGTTCTGCACTGTCATTCCCATCATACCTTTGATTTTTAAGCACTTTCTTCCTCAAATACATCCTTTCATTACACAAAAAAATCCTGAACCAATCTAAAGCCCTTCATCACCGCCCCTAAAGAGGATGTTCTAAAAATGAGACACTAGATTCTGTTTGACAAATCATCTAAAATACTTACACCCACCTGACTGTTGCACTCAGCCTCCTTGGGATGAAAAAAGACTAAAGAAATGCTTGTGTGTTGGCTGCAGCAACACAATTACAGAAACTGCTACCAACAAAGAAAATAATAACTGCTGGAAGTACAGACGAGGGAAGCACTGGGGGGAAGGAGGAATGAAGGGAACCTCAAGGTTAAATGAGCAATGGGTCAGGGCACACACAAACAAATGTAAACAAGAGAAATCTTTCAGCATAATTTTGAAAGTAAAAGCAGACTGAATTGTATTATGCAGGTGTACAGAAAGCACTTTGCTGCATTATGCCATCTCAAGTTCTTGTTCCTATTTCCTTTTGTCAAGAGGTCTTTGATTGAAGACAAGATTGTCTTCCAAAGAAAGGATAAAATGTAATGTGAATAGCTCAAGTGATAGACTGCAGTATCTAAGATGCAGCAAGAAAAAGCAATGCTAATGGATTTGTACAGTAAATAATACGGGGCAAGAGGAAGAAACAATCAGGCCTCACACAAATATAGAGAAGCTTGCTTGAATCTCCATAATTTGCAGTTATTGTCATTCAGCTCAATGTATTCAGGCTGGAGGAGAAGGGCTTCCAAATTTCCCCCATAAAAGTCAGAGGGCCAAACCAACTCATATGTACCTTAAGCCCTGATTTTTTATTACCTACTTTTTTCTGATTTGCTAGTTCCCCAAAACTGCTTGTTGCAAAACAGCTGTCTTAATTCCTGAGAAAAGGTGCACTCCTAATGGATCATAGCAGGAGCCCTGCAAGCTGGGACAGAGAAGTCTGGATCTCTGACTAGTACCTGTGGTCACAAAATGCTTCCTCTCGTCCACAAATGAATGGACTAAATTTCCTAAGGGTCTTCTGTAGCCATATGAAGTGAATTTTGCTCTTCAAGAGACCAGTCTCACCTGAAGTTTTGCCAGCTGTGGAAGATAAGACCTGCTACACAGGCAGAGGTAAGACTCTAAATGGACCCCAGGAAAGGAGAATAAAAATCACTAGCTGCAAACATCCTACTGAATTAAACTTGGGTCACAAAAAGTTGCGCGGAGAGGCAGAAAACAGAATGCACTGTGACTTTCAAGCCTGGGTTGCTGTGCTGTCTCTGGAGTTGAATGCACACTTCCTGCTGAGTTAGAATCACAGAACACATGACAGCAGTTCTGCTGCATGACTGGCAGGTTGCTGACACCAAAGCTCGGCAGGCTGGAGAGGTCAGAGGACAAGGAGTCGGCTCGGCCTTGTCTTCACCCAGCCCAGACAAATGAGTCTCTGAGCATCACCCCCAGTGTACCTTTGTGAAGGGCTGTGCTCTCCCCAAACGGGGCATAGTGGGAGGGTACAGAGACGAGCTGTCTTAGCTCACACAGACCTGACTACAACTCTCCAGTCCCCTCCTTACCTTCACCCTGCCAGCCCCTCTGCTCTGCCCCTATCCACTCATTGCACACACACCCACCTGCCTCTCTGCTTCTGATCCTGCCCCACCAACCTTTCTCAAGTGCTTTCTGTGGTTAAAGCTGTAGCCATTCTCCCTGGCTCCCACTCCTGCTTCCCCTGCAGTTATCTCCTCCTCCCAGCTCCCATCTCTCACCCACAGGCCTGCTCATTCTCTCATCCATTCTTCTCACACCAGCTAAGCCTTCCCACTTCTGCTCCTTTCTGTCCCTTCTTCTGTGTAGCTCTGGGCCCAAATACTCTCCCAAATATTCCCTCAGATGCTTGTCCTTGTCATCATGGTGTTCATCAGCATGGCTGCTTTCCCATTCCACTACTGCGTTCCAGACACCAGCAGAGGAGATGCCAAAAAAAAAGACAGCATAGTTTGTAGTGTTTTTTTGCCTAAAGCTATTAAAGTACTTGGCTTTGATCACTGTGAATTTTGTGCCACAGGTTTCACAGTCGTGGGTGTTATTGGGTTCTTTTCTCTAGCTTGTGTTCGCGTTTGATTTCTGCCTGCACTGTATAAAGGTTGTCTCAGAAAAAAAAGCACCTGTCTGGATGAGGAGAGATGGCTCACTTTATTACTGTCCAACAAAATTCACTCTCAGGGAAAGGTAGAAAAAGTGGGCTGCTTTGACCCAAACTCACCACCAGTCAGGGCTGCACAGCTACCAGACTGAAGTGTTGGGCTCATCTCTCCATCCACTAGCACACAGCAGAAGGCCTTTTTGAATAGCTGAAAACACCAGGTTTCAAAACCAAAACAAACTAAAAAAGTGCATCCAGCTTCCTTTGGCCCTTTAGCTGAAATCAGCTGTGGTCTCTGAGATCTGACATGTGCTGGAGCAGGAACGATGTGTGCTGGCAGGGGCTTGTGCTCTGTGATCTGACAGACCTTGCCTGTCTTTAACTCCTCTGATCCTATGATTTGGCTGCCCTGTAGGTACACTGTGCACTTACCTGAAGATGCACAAGGAGCTGTGGGATGCCATCACACTGTCAAGGCACTTCACAAAATACCAGCAGCAGAAGACTTTCAGGAAATGTCACCACATCGTCATCCACTTCATGCTGCTGACTTTGTGGTGCTGTTTCCTGGAGCCATCTCATCCTGTTCAGGAAAAACAGGAGTAAAAGAGGTGAAATCTGAACAGTCACCTGGTTTTCCAGCTAAGGAGAGCCCAGGGTGAACACCAGGACTTGGAGTGCCTCTTCAATCACCTAGCTGACTCAGAAAGCTCAGGAGGTGGTAATGGTAGGAGGCTTTGTAGAGCACTAAATCAAACCAGAAAGCAGGACATGTTCCTCCTTAAGATCTGTCTGGAGCACATCAAGGGGAAGAGTTGCACTGTTAGGGGGTCCTCAGTTTGGGAGGCATATGCTAGAGGTCTCATGTAGCTGGTAAATAAAGCATTACTTGGATTTCTCAACAAAATAACACAGAGAGAGAAAAAGAGGTATAAAGGACAATTCCTTTTATGAGATTCAGTGCATCTTTCCTGACTGCCAGGAGTTCATTAGTTACAGCCATGAAAGACACTGGTCACTAGACACCTAGAGTTGCACCAATGATACAAACAGGAGAGTCCAAGCAAGGAACTTATGTAGTTGGCTCAAAAGAGCCAATTAATCAAAATAAATTGAAAGGAATAAGAAAAAAGACCCAAAAATGCAAATGAAGATTAGAGGTACTTTATAATGAATTTCTTAAGCGAGATAATTATGGAATTGCTGTTAAGTTTAATTCACATACTGTTTCAATTGAAATATTGGTATTTGCAATACTGATAAGGCACAGGATGAATGGGTGAAGAGCTGGCTACTTGGCAGATCTCCAAAATATGCTTGTCAACAGAGAGTCATCACAGAATGGGGTTTCTCCTTAAGGAAATTTTGTGATGACTAGTACTGGTCTGCAACTAGCTGATGTTTCCTTGAGTGGATTCTGTTAGTAAACATCAATAGCCTCATGCATATGAATTAGTCTCAGTAAAAATTATGTCCACATCAGAATGTCTCTGCAAATAGTTTTGGGAAATTTTTCTCTCTTTGAAAACGTTTCTGACCTGCTCCCTCAAACTCTTTGCCAATTACAGGTATGGGAGAACATAGAGCCTGTCTGGGGACAAAAGAGGATGCTGATGGTGTGGGGGTGGCACTTGCAACACACAAGTCTCTTGGCAAGGTGAGAGGAATTCTAAGAGAAGGTGATCTGATACACCCTGAAGCAAAATTACATAAATGGGAAAGCCTGCCCTTCAGAAGTGTCCATCTATCTCTGATGACTACAGAGGCATCCTGGGAGATGAGCTGAAATTTGCTGACTTTTAGACACCAGAACTTCTAGTTTGGCTAAACTTAGGTCAGATGATTCTCACCCTCATGGCAAAGAAAAGAATAAGCAGGTTATAGAATACACTACAGGAAAGCACGTGTTAGACTGTGGGATCCAGTTGTTATGTTAAGAGAGGGCATTATGAAATTGGAGGAGGCCCAGAAAAAAGCCACAGAAAAGATTTACTGACTGTAGATAATGTTTGACAGTGAGAAACCTAAAGATCTCACAATGTTTAATTTATCAAAAAGAAAATTAAAAGGTTATTTCATTGCAAGCATTATCTCATAGGAATGCCACGTACTGTAATGCTCTTTAATCTAGCAAGAATGGCACAAATATTTAACATTGAGGGTGATTAGCCACCAGAATGAACCACCAAGGGAAGAGGTGGAGTCTCTCTCTCCTGATGTCTTCAAATCAGGTCTGAACACTTTTCTGGCAGATGTGCTTTAATCAAACAAAAGCTGCACTCTAGTCAGATGCAAGTTACTAGGTTGAATGCAGGGGGAAATGGGTGAAAAAAGGATGCACTCCTGGCCTCAAAAATCTACAAATCTGTGAATGCCAAATGTAATTTGAATATACTTGCAGGAATCAAAGTGTTCAAACTGTGCTCCACTTTAAGGGAGAGGACTCCCAGGAGAGTAGGTGGAGACGTGCTCTAAGTGTTTATGAACTGCAACTACCTCTAAAAACTCAGTATCTGATCCAAAACCTGTTTCCTTTCAGGGCTCATCTAGGGACACTTCTTCAGGTAGTACTAAACCAGCCTGACTTTCAAGGGAGGTGGGCAGGCACACACGGCTCTGAGGTCAGAGGGATTTGTCAGCACTTAGCACCTATGGATGTGAATTTAGGCAACTAATGAAAGGGGAACATTTTGGGAGTTATTTCAATAGCATCTGAAAGACGTGTGTGTAAACCCCCTCTCACTCCCAGTGCTCGCTATGCTCCTGAATTGGAGCAGTGCTTTTAAAATTCCTGTTTTCTGGCATCACCTTTCTTTGTCTCTGTTCTCTCAGTTACAAAATAATCACATTTCCTGGACTGGGCAACTGAAAGAATTAACATTATAGTGCTAGTTTTCAACCCGGGGGTCTGCAGACCTCGGGGGAGCTCTGTGGTCTACTTCTAAGGTGTCTGTGAGAGGTGGCTAAGAAAAACAAGTCCATTTATGCTGTACAGCACTTTAAGAATGTGCATTTCAAAAGGGACATACTCCTCTGGAGAACACTTCATGGTTCACAAGTCAAAAAAGGTGAAACACACAGAAAGGGAAAGTGAGAACCCGCCTGTAAATGACCGGTGATTTACAGCCGCTCTCCGTGTGCGGCAGCTGGGGGTTGCTCAGCATCACTTGGGAGGAAGGCGAGGAACCCCCAAGCCGCGGCCCTGCCCGCCCTGCCCGAGGAGCCCGTCCGCAGGGGGAACACCGCCTGCCCTCCGGCCGTGACCAGGAGCAAGTGCAAACAATGGCAATAAGCAAAAAAGGCCGCAGGAAGCCGCTGAATCTGAAGCACTCCGTCCTCTCCCGGCTCCCTGGCTGACGCCTCGCACCAAACCCGGCGCAGCTGACAGGTTCTCCTTCGCCTCCTCGCTGAGGTGAGCAAGGGTTCGGAGGGAGGACGATCCCTCTCCCAGCATCCTCCAGCGACGGATGGTTCAGGATCACTTCTGATCTCTGTCTCAAGCCTCTGTCACTTTCACCTATTCCCGTGAGTCAAGCATTTTTCTTTTCCCCTCTTCTTTTTTTTTAAGAGAAAGCTTAGCTTGTCAAGCAAGATTTTGTCTCCCTGAACTCTTAGATTTCCAGCCTTGACACAGGCACAGAAATACTATTCAAAAGGTGAAAGTTTACAGTATCGAATAACAATGCCAGCTGCTCCCTTGGTAACAAGTTCCACTTCTGATGGAGGACGGATGAGACGGTGGGAAGGAGAAAACGGCAGCCTGGATGCCTAAAGCTGTGGGACTATTTCGGTACCTGAGAGACGCCGTCTAAAGGTGTCTGTGTCTCCAGGTGGCCTGGGAAACACCTCTGCCTTGTGAGAGGGGCTGCGAGACTGCGCCTGAGCACGGAGCATCTGCCTGGCCTTGGGGAAGAGCATCCCCCCTCCTCGTGCCTCTGCTGCCTCAATCGTTACCGGGAGTACAAACCCCCGGTAGCTTGTCCAGGCTATAATCAAACAGAAAGGACGTAAGAGAATAGGGTGCAATAATGGAAAAACTTTCAAATGGCATTATCTGGGGCTTCACTGCTCCTCTAACAATAACTTTTGTCGTGGACATCAGACTGTGCCTCATTTACAGATGGAGGAAGGCTCTTCTCCTATGTATGCTTTTAAAACCATTTTGGACTATTTCTCTTACAATGCTGATTTTTTTTTTTTTAATCATTGACAAAAATCCTCTAAGATCAGACTAACAGTCCACATTTACAAGAGAGATTCATCATACTTTTTAATCTTGGAATTCTAGTTCTTCTTTAATCTCAATATTCCTGCTTTGTATTTGAGCTTTGTATTTGCATATGGAGTTTAAGCAAACAGTCAAGATATCAAAAGCACAGAAGCTCTAAGAACTGAAATGGTAAATAAGAAACATATATCACAATACCCTGTTATGACACTGGACATTTTGAAATACCATTCTGCTGAAGGAGATTTCACAGCACTGTTTCATTGACATCTGACTCCAAAATCTTTCATCATTTTGACATTATCACCTACATAATAAAACAGGCTTTTTTTGTTTGTTTTGTTTAGATACATAATTTATGATTTTATCAATAAAGGGTTATTCTTTTTTTAACAAGCCATAGCCTCAGAAAGCTTTGAGCTGGCTTTTTTAAAGCATCAATGGCACTAAGATGTATCTGTGTAGTACAATCACAGACCCGCCTTTCATATTTATTGTATGTGTATGTGAGCGTAAATATACATGTACAAATTTACTGTATTGATGTTTTAAAAAAAATCTGAAGTAAACGTGTCTTGGGATAAAAGTGTATCGACACAATGTAAATTGCATATCTGAACCAAACGGAAGATGTTGCTTGCTTAAGGGAGCTCACAGTAGGAGGAAGGCGAAAGAGTTGGGTGCCAGAAATGGCTGAATTTGTGTATGTATAAGTGTGCAAGGAATGGCAGCACGTCCTGTGCTTGCCAGGGGTGTGACGAGTGGAGGAGTACTTGGCTGTACACCCCCCCCAGTCAGCCCCATCCTGCAGTGGCTCCGTCACCCTCCATCCGTCCCTGCCCTGGGGACACTGGGCAGCACCACGGGACAGGGCAAAGCCCTGCTCTGTCCCCCTCATCCTGCTCCTCCACCTGCTGAGGGCACGAAGAGTTAAACCTCAGCAATTTTTTTCTCCCCACGCGCTACTTCCTATTGCTGCTTGAATTGCTGGAGCTTTGTACATCTGGTTCAATTCATTCCCAACGATTCAGGTTCTCGTTTTTCCCCTCCCTTGGGGACACCTTTCCTGAGTCTTGTTGCGGAGCCTGACCCCGGTGCCAGCAGGATAGAGCCCCAGGAAGTCCCAACAGCCTCATCCTGACTGTGAATACCCAGCTGGGTTTTAAATGCATTGCATCAGAGAGCAGTAGGTCACCACATTAATCAGGAACTCTGAAATCCTCCGAGACACCTTGTTGGGAATGGTTACCGGGTTCTGGCTGGTCTTAAACATAATTTAAAAGACTTTGGGGTTATTTTAAGGCTTTTCCTTTCCTTCAGCCCTGTGTCTATGTAAATGTTCTCCTTCACTTCTCACTGCTGACTGCTTCTAACAGACATATTATTGTGCTTCTCTGGCCTACTTTGTTGCAGACAAAGTTTTGACTATCCGAGTTCTTTTTTATTCCATTTTACATTTTTAATGTTATGTTGTAAAACGTCCTTCCTCTTGAGCAGTAATAAAAACCTTTCTTTTCCCCCTCCCCTCTTCAGATTTCTTTTATAACACATTCAGCATTTTCTGGGACATAATTAAAACATCAAACAGTTTTCCTGCTGGTTATGCTAAAATCTGAATGCTTGAGTCTTCTGGCATTATTGAAAATTAAAATGTACTATTCTTGAGTGTATTTAGGATGCCCTTAAATAACTATCAAAAATGGTTTTGTTCTGCGTTATATACAGACTGGCACCATAATGCTAAAATACCTGCATTAAATAATGTCTGTAATTGGTAGCATGAGGATACTTTTAAAAAGTATAAAATATGTATTTTTGTTCACTATTTTTCCTAGGCTAATGTGTCTAATTTTCCCATACAACTTTATCCCCAAGGAAAAATATAGATGGAAAGACCATTACCAATACATGAAGTTCAGTGGTTCTCTCTCTTTAGATGTAATTGCTATCAAGAAGGCTGGCAGCAGGGTAATTTTAGTTCAAATGAGTACGTAGCCTGAAAAAGGATAAATCAACCTTTGTAGGTCTGAAATTGGATCCCAGTGTGGGATTGTTCTAGCTAAGTGTACATCAGGTTCATAAAATATATTTGCCAGAATGAAAAGCCCCTAAAATCCAAGGGCAGGAGTGAACATGGGGCTGGAGGGGGAAGGTTTCAGGCCCTGCTAGAAGACCTCCTTCCTCCTGCCTTTGCTGGTAATGGCCTCAAATTACCTTCCTAATCAGGCAATGAGGGCTCAGTCCTGCTCTCATTGAATGCAGTGGAAAGACTCCCACAGTACCCAAAATCCCTTTCTCAGAATGATTAATACCTTCAGTCCACATTGACAAAGGAGCTGAGAACAGAAGAAATTATTTCATTGGAAAAGAAAGGGACTTGTTTGCCAGAATAAGGCACCTAAATATCTCTGTGGCTCTGGGTCCGGGGTCCCAGCAGCACTCACAGGTTAGATAGCTGTGATAACAAAGCCCACATGTAACTTTAAAACAAGTCTCCTTGGAGTGGAATTAACTCTCTATAAAGTTTTTGTTTATTGCTGAGATTTCTCTTTTCTGTGGCTGTCTCTGATGTGGTGAGCCATTTAAAAAAGGGGGGTGGCTGGTGCACAACACAGAATTTAGGTCACACTTCTGTTTTGAACTGTGTGACGCTTCTTGTACACTTTTGGAGCCCCAACGAACACATGTATTGGGCCAAATGCTGACAGATATGTTCCCTGTGTGTGTGGATTCACATGAGCAGCTGTGAACCCGAGTCCCCTGCTCCTGCCACAGTTCTGGGAATGCAGTATATCCCACCTGGGGGCAAGGAAAATCTCCTGTCCTAGGAAAATTCTAGGATGAAAGGTTTTATTGAAAGTGCAGGATAGCAGTCGCTGCATCCCAGACCTGTCCTACAGTACAAGATGTAAGACCATGCTCATGCTTAAATTTGACCTGCCCAGTTTTTTGCTAAGGGCTCTGTTTTGGTCAGTAAACTGACTCCAACTTTATAACTGTGAATTTTCAGCAAGACAGGGTTCTGGTTTTTTCCACACTAAAGAGCATTTTATTAAAAGCATACGTGTCCCAGCCAGCATCACTTATTCACCATGGCTTGGAATGCCAGGATGCCTGGGAGTCAGCAGGGCCTCTGCTGTGTGCAATGTCTTGCTGCTTCAGAGAAGATCCCTTGTCCCATGGTCCACAACTCTTTATCACAGAATGAGTGTTGAATGGGAAATGCCATAGAGGATCAAATTTTTAAAAATCCTTGCCATTCTGTTGCTTCTAGAAAGAACCTGAATTTTACACAAACAAATTGAACTGTAGACAAATGTTCCAAATGGTTTATGATGCAATTTCAACCTCTGAAAGCCATTCTGTGGACTGTTTTCTCCTTGAGCTATTTGAATCTAAAAATGTTGCATGTCAGAGTCCATGGGCTCGGTACAATTCACGTACATTGAGGTTCAATATTTCAATTCATTATACATACTTAGGCAAATTCTAACCAGTTTCCAAAAAATCTGTTGATAAAAGCATTCTTAGAAAAGTAGGCAGGTGATTGAAAATCAAGGGGTATATGTGGCTTCTTTCCTGAAAAACAACCTAAAAATTATAGCCACTTCTCCTGATTTTGAGGAGGATTTGTCTTGGACTTTCCCACTCCTCCTCTCAGCCACTCAGTAAGCATGGGCTAAATATTTTCTTAAAGGTTAAAGAGACTCTCCATAACCTCATATGTACAGTGTGTCTGCTCCTTGACCTCACCTCTCAACATTGTCCAAAGAGTTACTAGAGAGACAGAAATAATAATAAACACCCCCCAAATGCAGAAGATTGCTGAACACATTTCTTAAGCCAAAGATTTCTGTCTCACTACAGTATGCTGAAGTAAAAACATATCCAGGAGTTGTCCCTGGAGTCTCAAATCATTCTCTCATCACACTGGGTTCAAAGACAATGCGAGTTGTGTAGCGTAGCTGAAAGTATCTGCATAAAGCAATTCCTCTATGATGTTGTTTTGTTTCTGGCTTGCTTTTACCTGGGCTATCTGAAGACATTGTTTGAGGCTAAGGAAAAAAAAATGAATAATGTTTGGGCCTAGAGATCAAAAAATCAGGCTTATTTCCATAGTCGTTAGTAGCCAGTATCCCATGTGAATCTCTTCTTTTCTAAAGCTGCACTGAAATGCTGGGTATATTAGGAAGGATTTCTTTTTCTTTTTATTTTATTTTTCTAAGAGTTTGTTCTTCTTGATTTTTGAAGATGCTGAAAGCTTTTTGATGTCACAAAACCAATCATAAGAGGGAAAACACAAATTTAAATGTGAGATAAAAGTGGCTTTGCATGCATGCATAACAAGAAATCCATTGAACAAAACAAATTACTTCCCACCTCCACAATAGTTCTCTGCCTCTAAGGGATGGGCTGGTTCACAATGAGGAGGTGACGGCGATAAAGTCACTGTGATACTGTGATCAGAAAAGCTGTAGCAAGAAAAAAAAGTATATAGGGGAAAGAAAACTACAAAGAAGGGAGGGTGGAAAAAATGGATCACCATCCCCCTGGGACTGTGAGTGACTTTCAGTATTTCCCAAAAAGTTTCACTTCAAACGTTGCAAGGCCGAAGAGGTTTCTTGCTGCTTGTCACTTCAGGGAGCTGATGGAGGAAGGCAGAGGAAGAAGGATGGCTGAATTTTTCATTCAAATAACTTTGTTCCCGTTTGGATATGCCTTGTCTGGAACCCCCGTTAATGGCAATGAGGTGTGAATTCTCCTGATTTGGAGGGCAAGAGTGATCTCTTGGATCTGAGTTTGTTTTTAAGAGGTTTGTTTTGGTTTGATTTTGTCTCCATTTACAACTCTTTCTTTTACCATTTTAAAGCCATGAATGATGAGCAGTAAGAGTTGGGGAAAGGCCAGGAGAGAGAGGGAGATGTAGTTAGAAATTTTCTTCATTATTTTATGTTTCAATGTTTGGGAAGCATTTCAGACTGGATAGCAAAAACTATTTTTTCCTCCAGACCCCCACCACCAGCCCCAGACAGGGGTAGGTCATACTGGACACAATCCTCTAATATGCTTTTTGACTTTTATTTTGTTTTCCAGGGGAAAGCTCTGGGTTTTAGAAGCTGAAAGTCTGAGGATGCCTCAAAGAATACTATATCTATTATAAAATACAAATATCAAAGATACTTGATTTATAGGACAGAAGTTATATCTTCATTTGACCAGCTGCAATTAAAAAAAAAAGAAGAATTTTCTGAGTACAAATCCTTATCTATGCACGTCTTATGTATTTTTTGTGCCCAGGATGTATCCTTGGTTCTTGATATTAAAAAAAACAAAAAAGTTTTAAGATGTGTTTATTATAACACTAAATTGAAAATTATAAATTTGAAATAAATTTTACTTCAGAGATTCCCAGTGTATTTTTTGAGCTCTAATTTTACTGTCAGTCTGGAAAATATATCTCAAGGTGTATTTTGTCATAGAGATTACACAGAATGGGTAGCAGTGTTGGAAGAAGCCTGAAGGAGATTCAAGAAGTCTTCGGCTACTTTGAGGAAGCATCTCTCTGAAGAGCTATTGCTTTTACCAGTGACACTATGTCGTGAGGATCTGAAGAGCATTTCCATCTCTGAGAGGAGCTGCAGAGAGTTATACAATAATCACCTGCAAATTTGACAAAGCAAAGTCAGGATCTTAATCCAGCAATTCATTTCCTTTGATATATTATCTGTCATATCCCCCTTCCCACACAACCTCTTTATAGTGAGAGGGAGATGACACACCACCTGTTCCCTTGACTGTTAAAACAGCTATTTCTTTCACCTTTCTCCCTCTCAGTCTCTTTCTTTCTCTCTCTTGTCTTTTTGCCTCTCTGGATTCTTCTGGTTGTTTCTTCCATCTCTCCATGCCTCTTTTACGGCTCTTTCAAAGGAGAAGGAAGAATCCTGCTTGCTGCAGCTTGGCACAGAATACTGCAGCAGAGAGACAGCCTGTGATGAGGACTTTGGCCACATGGCCCACTCCAAGTGAGGGTGTCCCAGTGCACTCCTTTAGGTATGGCTGGGCTGTATTTTAAGTATAAGCCCAAACTCTGCTCATTTCTCTTTCAAAGAGTCTGAACAGGCCTTTGGGGAGCTCCAAAGTCCAGAGAAGGAGAAAGCTGGCATTCACGTTGCCCGCTGTGTGGAGAGGACAGGCTTGGCTGTGAACATATCTGCATGCCCATGTTTGCCACCCAGCTGCCCTGGGGAGCAAGCTGGACATGAGATCTACATGGCACAGAGTAGCTGAATTGTAATATTTGTACAACCAGGCTTTTCATTACCAGGGGCTGCTCTGTCACTAGCTCTCATTGGTTAGCAGAAGCTGCACACAACCCTAGGTTACAATTCATTTAATTAAATATCTTCTCACACCTTACCACATAAAGATGATCTATGTTTTCAAGTGTGATTCACAGGGCATATCTGGCCTCTAATTTTAAATTGACTTAAAAGATTTTGATAGAGACTCCAAAGGCTACAAAACCAAGGTTTATTTATATCTCCCATAATCCCTGTGAAGTCTTAGGAGTGGAGTCACAGTGTTTGGGTTCTTGTCTAACCAAGGCTCATTGATTTTTAAGCGCATAAATTCAGGAACTCTATAGACCTCGCCAAAGACAATACAGCAAGCAGTGCAGTCCAGAGATCCCCCCGGGGAGGAGATGTGGTTGTAAACACTTGAAAATGTTTAAATCCAGTGAATGCTCTAGTTATATTTGGTAGGTCTGACAGGACAAGCAGTCCTAGCAATCTGAAACACTGGGCAGAATGGAAGGAACAACTTGCCAAAGATAACAAAAACCTCACAGCGCTTTTCGCATCGCCTCTGCCAGGACAGGGAGATATCACAGCCTTGGTTCTCCTGGAGATGCACTTCCCTCCAGGCAGCTCTGATCCTAGGGAAGTGACCGATGTCCTTTGCACTGCGGATTCACCTGATGGGAGACTCACACACTGCATGAGGAAGAGCTTCCTGGGGAGCAGAAGCACATCACTTTCATGCGGGGTCACAGTGACATCGGACAGCAAAGCCCTCCACACAGGGCCTGACACCTTCAGCCACTTCTAAAAGTCTCTTTGTAGCTGCGTGTTAAAGTTGGGTTTAAGCCAGCGTTTGTACAGATGTGCTGAAGCAGAGAGAATAAATGACTTCCCTAGAACATCAGGGGAAGCCTGTGACAGAAGACAGGTTTGGTCTCGGTTCATCCATGCCCCAGGATGGCACCCTACCCCTGCATCATCTCTCTTGGTAATAAGCAGTGCTGGGCTCCAGCCCCTCAGCTCCCACAGCAGCTTCAGGTGCGGTAGGAATGAAGCCCTCTTAGGAGGGAAAATGGAAATCTGTGCAGAAAAATGTTTCAGACTTCTAAAAATAAAGCCAATTCAAGAAGCCTCAGAATTTCTCTACCAAAAAAAAAAAAAGGTGTAGAACAAGGAGCAGATAATGTCCAAAGACATGCTGAATATAAGGGGATTGTAGTTCAAAACCAGGACTCTGAGGTTTGTGAGCAGCAGACGTGAGTAGCAAAGAGACCAAAGAAGCTGGCGCTAGATAGACGGGTAAGGAGAACAAGAGCGTTCGCAAAAATACCAGGGGAGATGAAGTGCTAGCAAGAAGTTGAATCCTTCAGTAAACTGAGAGACTGAACTCTTTTGAAATCTGCCTTTAAATAAATATACAAACACAAAGTTTGAACAACTAGAAAACACTGGAGAGAAATAAACCTGTAGAAATAAAGATAATGACAAAGAATGGGTAAGGGAATATAGAAAAATATGAATATAAACAAATCAGCTTTCCACATTGCATAAAACCCAGCACACTTAGGGAATTGAACAACAAATTTATTGTACCACCAACAATTATTTTTTGACAAATCATGGGAGATTCCCAGGGCCTGGAGCAAAGCAAATATTGTTCAGATTTTTCAGAGAAGAGCTGAAGCATGATCCCAATAATTACCATCTCATACATCAGTTTTCTCTCCCTGGTAGCATAATAGCAAAAATAATTTCCTGAGACCTATGGGGCTGACTTGCTCATTACCCACAGATGATCCAGCATAGTCCTACACGGTGCTGGGGCAGGGTTGACTGACAGCCATGGTCCCAACCAGGGGAGAGAAGAGTGACTTGCAGGGCTTAGATGATCCAGCAGCATGTATGGGTCCCACAGTGCAAAACACACAGGAGGAGACCAGACAAACTCATCTCCAAACTACAAATTATGCTAGTCCTTTGTCTGAGCTAATTAGTGCCCATACTAATTTACCTGAACCTAAACTCAGTGATGCTGTGGAAAGCATTTGCTTCTGTGGAGAACCCCTGAGGAAATAATCCCAGCTCAGCCAAGTGCTGTAGGGACAGCCCGCACATCTTGCTCAGATCTCACATTCCTAGAAATGCATCGGGAAGGAATTCAGAGAAAACGAAAAGATTTACAGATGGCCTACAAGACAAACCCCACATTGTTAATATGATGAAAAAAATTGAGAGACAATGAGTAAGTAGCCACAGCTGCCATCAGACTATAGCTTGTAGCTGTTTGTCCAGTGTCTGGGAAAGGACTAAGGCAAAATTCTTTTGCTTAATTTCTTACTCCCACCCAAAGCCTGCTGGTTTTGACTTTGTGCAGAACATATACATTTCATCTATAATCATTATTTGTAGATATTTTTTAAGGCCAGGAGGGACCATTAGATCATCAGTTCTGGCCTTCTGCATAACACATGCCATTGAATGTCATCCAAAAAGGTAATGAACTATTCACCTCAGTTGTGGAAGTGAATGAGGGCTGAACCTGCAACTCTTTGGTTCTGTGACTTTTGGGGAGATCGCAGATGTATTCTGACATTTCTTCATGTAGATTCTGCAAGGCACTATCACATGGAAAATCCCCTATGATAACCAGATCTCTTTTCAAAAAACCCGTACTAGTAGGAGAAAGAGAAGTGTGGGGGGGAAGCCCATAGTGTAAATGAAAAAGATTAGAGATCAGCTTTTTCCAAATTTCATATCAAGCTTTTTATTCTTGCCCTCTTCCTAGTTAACTTTTGTCAAAATAACCAGATGCAAGCATCAGGGAAACTAAATTATAGTTTAGTCTCCAAAGAGTGGGAGAAAAAAACTTACTGAAATGTGTTTCTACAGTAGACTTTATACAACCATTCAGTGTGATCTAATGTAAGTCAGGCTTTAACAAATATTTTTGCTCAACTTGGTTCCAGGATAAAATTGTAGAAGTTACTGAAAGGTGAAAAAAACCCTCAATCTATTCAACTTAAAAAAAAAAAAAAAAGACATTTAAGGGGGGTCTAACAGAAGTATACAAAAATCTTAGCTGAATGGATAATATCAATGCATGTTACTACTTTTGATACTGCACAGATGACAGGATCGGGGGCATAAATGGAAGTTCAAAAAACAAATTCAGAGGAGACATAAGGAAGTGCTTTGTCACTCAAAGAATAATAAATGTTTGGAATGGCCTACTGGGCAAGGTTGTTGAGGCAAAGACAGTGGGCTCGTTCAAGAAGCAATTAGATGCTATCCTGGGGGAAACGCTGTATTACAAGAGACAAGCATCAATGTGTTGAATGGCCTTTTCTCATTCCTAACATTTTCTATGTTCTTTTCTCCAGCTTGTACTCTTAAGGGTCTGCAGCCTCGGTGTATGATATCAAAACTGAAATCAGGCCCAGCAGTGTTCTCCACTAAACTGGGCCAAGAAGCATAATAAAGATTTGGCCTTGCTATAAAAATGTGCCACGCTGTACTGTTACCCTGCTTATTCCATGCTGGCTTCTGGGGTTCTAATAAAGGAACAGGAGTTGGGCAAAGCACCCAGGGTTCAAAGATTTGTTTCACACCTTGTGTCGAGTCCAGAGCGCACTTTCAAGAAACTGGGGCACCCTGCCCTTCAGGTGGGAGCACTTCAGAGGTGGGCCAGGACAATTCCAGCACACGCAGGGTGCTTTGGATCCAACCTAAACTCAGTATTCAAATGTGCCTTTATTAGTAGTTATTAATATTTTTTTGAGACTTGCTCTCTCTCTTTCAGCTTACCCATCCCTTCTAATGCTGTTTCTTCTCCCTCCAGGCACAGCACTGATCCTTTCCCCCTTTTCATCCCCTCTGCAAACATCAAAAGGAAGTAAAAGTTTGTATTTCTTCTTCAGTGCTTGTGGGGGCACCCACAGGACAGGTGAGTCTTCAGAAGGTTAAATAACATAGCCTGTGTTGTGCCAAAATGGGTGCACAACTCAAAGCTATCAGCTGAAACGGGACAAGAGCACCCCACCTTCTCCTGGGAACATCCCGGCGCCCTCCGTGCTGAGGCCCCCTCAGCTGCCTCAGCTCTGGTCGCTGCACACCCCCTGCTCCTGGGGCAGCACACAGGGACCCAAGGAGGCTCCAAACAGGGACACCCCTTTCGGGAGGTGTCAGATTCAGCTGCTGATAGGCACAGAGCTCCTGGCACCCAGCTGAGCAAGCTGAAGTCCACTGAGAAGAGAGGGGTGATTAAAGATACATCTTGGATTAGCTGTTGCATTGCATTGATCTGACTGTGTCCAAAGAGTGGCAACAGAGCTGGTGAGGCACCTGGAGCACAAGCCTGATGAGGAGCAGCTGAGGGAGCTGGAGGTGTTTTGTTTGGAGAAAAGGAGGATCAGGGATGGCCCTATCACTCCCTAAAACTGCCTGCGAAGAGGTTGTAGTGAGGCAGAGGTCGGTCTCTTCTCCCAGGTAACAAGTGACAGGATGAGATGAAATGGCTTCAAGTCACACCAGTGGAGATTTAGATTGGATATTAGGAAAAATTTCCTCACTAGAATGGTTGTCATTCTTTGAAACAGGCTGCCCAGAGAAGTGCTAGAGTCACCATTTCTGGAGGTATTTAAAAGATGTGTAGATGTGGCACCTGGGGACATGGTCTAGTGGTGGACATGGCAGTGCTGGGTTAACGATTGGACTTGATGACCTTAGAGGTCTTTTCCAACCTAAGTGAATCTACAATTCTGTGATTTATGAGTTATGGAGGAAGCTTCAAGGACTTTCTGTAGCAGGCTGCATTGAGACACTTCAGTAAAGGTGCTCTCTCCTCCCCTAAACATCCTGGGTATCCTACAAGAGGTTATAGGCAGGCACACCTAGACAGTGAGGAAGGCCTCGAGGACATGAATTCTATTGTACACACAGGACTGTGTAGCTCTCATCAAATCTTTCACTGGCAACTCAGCAAAGAGACATTTTAGGGAAATATTTAAAGAATGCTGTGTTTGTAGCTGTGCTTTTTTGTATGGGAGGTCTTTGTAATCACATATAAGGCACTGCACAAGATAAAGTATTAGACTGCTTTGGAGGGCGGGGGGAGGAAAATGTATGGATATTAAAGAAGTGCTCAGCTAAGAAAGCAGCTGAACAACTGGAGGAGGGGGATGGCAATCCCTCCCTCTCCAGCCAGGATGAAGAAGGAAAAAAGAAGCTTGAACAGCCACCCCCACCCAGATGCTAAGGCAATGCCTAATTCAGGGTCATGCAAATAGAAGTTAAATTAATTTGAATTGCTGAATGACTCACAGTCTGTCCTTTCTTCCCCTGAATCTTCTGCAAGTTGTTTTGTTTCGTTTTGTTTTTTTAATATTATTATTTTTTAGTGGTGAGGGATTCTTATTCTTATGGTTCTAACCTTCATTACAGTGGCTTTGTGCCCCAGCACTCCAGGGAGAATGCATATTCAGAATAGCTTTGCAAGTGCAGCCGAAGCCATTTGATGTCTGCACCACTAGCTAAGTTATTTGCTAACAAACATTGAGACTTTTTGCCCTTCCAAAAGAACTATTTCACATGTGGTTTTTGGCTTCCTCTGCAGTGGCTCAGCAATATTATTTTATCCCAGCAAAGAGCATATTATTGTTTAATATCACTGCTATATTCCAGTATGTTCCCAAGATGATAAATGTTGGCACAGAAAAGAGGCAACTTTTTCAAACAATAAGTAATAAATTGTGGAAGGCTGAGGTAAATATTTTTCCATGTCCCTGAACAACTCTTGAGCACATTCCTGAGGAGTGTATTGACAGTAAAATGTTTGAGAACAAGAAAATTTGTTGGATCAGGTTGTGGTTGTTGTCCAACCCGTAAAATATCATGAAAATTCCTAGCTTTTTCTCCCATCTGTTCCAGCGTGTACTTCTGGGTACAGCTTTAACTAAAGCATTCAAAACGTCTACTATAGAAAATATGAATATGAATGAATTAGTGTGAGAAGACAGACTGCATTGTTCCAAGGCTTCGGAAAAAAACAACCTGAAGAACAAAGTTTGTCAGCTAGGTCCAGATGTCTCGGCAATGAATTATTCAAACACCTGGATTCACTGTGCCAGTGAATTCTGGAGTGCAATGGGCACCCCACCCAAGCAAGGACAAGAAATGTCACCCATGGGCTGCCGAGCCCTGAATATGTGCAGTGAGTTGTAACCAAATCACAGATCACAAATGTCAGAAATCAACGACTAAAATTGGCACCTCAATATTCTATTTGAAAACCATCCTTGCTAGCGGGCAAGCCACAGAGACAAAATGATGGCCCAAATCAGAATATGATTATCATCTAGTGTAAGGTTTACCTGCAGGTAATGCCACTGCAACCATCCTTGTGTACATCTCCTCCAAGACCACCACGTGACTGCCCAGCTCTACCCCTGCACATCCCTTTGAAGCCCATCCTCACAGCTTCTGCCCTCAGGCTGGCACACTCACCCAGGAGGAGGGCTCACTTATCCCACCAGGAGCCAGAGGGAAAAGGACTGGTGACTGGGAGCAGAGCTGCAGGTGCTGACCCCAGTCGCATGAAAATGAGCACCTCGGTATATACAGAGAAGGCTACTTCATTATAATTTTTTTTGCACTGATTTCAAAGGATTTTTACGATTTTTAAATATTGAATATGGACATGTTCAACATCCTTCTGGGCCAATATCTGCCTGTTTAAATGGAAACTACTAATCCTCCAGCATTATAAGGGCAAGACATATTCAGTATACATACTCTGTACTTGAGACATAAATAATAAATGCAATTTAAACTGAAATTTGAGCAGACTTTCCATTAAGTAACAGATCACTGTTGGATGGGCATGGTTTTTTATATCTGGCAGAGGGCTGTATCTCAGATATGTAGACATCATGTAGAGATGGGATATTTTGTACGAACATTAATAATGATGTTCCTACATCGCTCATGCTGTGGAAATGCTTCCTATTCATCTCATTATCTTCTGGTCCCACAATGGCAGCATGATGAGTGCAGAGAAATGAGTGAGAAGCCTTCTATGTCTTTGTGTGGTGGGCATAAAATGGTTGCAAACTAGATGAATGCTTAAATACATTATCTCTTTGACATTTCACACTACCCTTCTGGAAAGACCCCATATATTTAATATCAAAAGGGCAGAGACCACTTACCATGGGAGAAAAAGAGAATGACTGCTTTGTCCTGCTATCTGTATCCCAGGGAGCAGATCACAGAGGACCGAGATGGTTTCCCTCACGCCTTGAAAGGGGCTGATGAGAACCCAGAAGCACCTAGATAGAAGTCAGATCCGTTCACTCATATCAGTCCCACAGATCTGCTCTAAATCTCTCTTCCCAGTCACCTCCTCCGGGGTTAAAAAGATGGCACAGCAGAGTATGCCAGAGAGGTTGTTCTGAGTTATTGTTGTGTATGTTTCAGTGGTCATTGCTGTCTTCATAACCCTCATTTCAATATAAATCACTTCTGTTTTCACATTTTGTCGCAGACTAGTTCCACATCCCAAGGACCATTCCCATGAGTACCAGTTGAATTTGGCTCCCCCAGCTCTTCTCTAATGACCTTTCACAACATTGGTAAAGGCTTCAGCACTCACTGAAAGCATCAAAGGGCCTGTTCTCATCTTTCATGGAATCTAATAAGAATGGTGGGGCTATATATTCACAAAGCTGGCACTGCTTCTCCGCACGTCCTTTAAAAGCTGCGGGAGTCTCCGTGTGGGAGAATGGGAATAACAGCACTGGCCTGCCAACCATGGAGGCTACAACACAGAACCCCTCAAAAGAACTGTTGAAATCCAAAACAGCTGATGCTCTCTAAACACTTTGCAGGAAAGTAAGAGGTGCACACATTCGTGGAGAGGAGAGCAATGTGCCTACAGGGAGCTTAGCTGCCACCACACCCTGCAGCCCCAAAATACAAAGGATGACAGGACTGCAAACATGAATATCCCAAGATTCACTGATCTAATTTACATCAGTGGACAACTTCTTGTACAGACTAATATCTGGGATAGGCCTCCTTTTCTCATTCTATTAAAAGAACTATAAATATTTAATTTGAAATATAAGATACTAATAAGCACCTTAAAAAAAAGAAGATTGTGATAGATTGGCAGACTGCCACATTCATCTCCACTTTATACAGAGTCTCCTTCTTGTCTTGAACTGCTAGATGATATCCTTTTGATGGAATTAATTGGCCTCTTTCTTGCCCCATGCTTTTTCTGGTTTAATTAACTTGCAGTTCGGCCCGTGGATGATGTTATTCCTGTTGCTGCTCTTTTGCTCTCAATGTTCTCTGTTGGTGAAGGGTGTTGTCTGAATTCAGTTCCATTTTCCTCTTAGAGGTTCCTGACCAATATTTCATGACATTTTCTGCAGAAAGAGTAATTTAGATCCCAATGCAAAGTAAGCAAAATCCTTTGGCTTCAACAGCTGATAGATCAGCTTTTCACACCTGCCACGTGCCTCAGTCATCATAAGACAGAAATGTGCATTGGTAAATGAAGTTGCACATGTGAGGAAGAAGAGATGACAAGACTGATTGGAAGAAAAGAAACTGACTGTCTGTTTTCTCAGGAAATTACAGCTTGACCTCAGCTTACAGACATATTTCCATTGACTTCATGGCTTTTCCTTTGCAGATATGTCAGATATGAGATTTATCCAGTGAAGTACATTCCCTTGTAATTACCAAACTACCAAAGTGCAAAAAGTTAAAAAAGAGATAAAACGCACTTTAGAAATAGACAATGTGTCTTGGTTAATTTTTACGTTTCTCCATGTACTGATTGACTTTTTTCATTTGGGTACTTTTAATTGTTAAGAAGAAAATTAAAAATTAAGGAAGAGGAACTCTTCTGGATAGAAAAGGGGAAGGAAAAGGAAAGTTCCGCTTACTAGTAAGCTCTCTTTCCTGGTAAACAGAATGGGTAAAGGGTGATGCCTTGAGAAAATAAGAAAGCTATTCCTGAGAAATTTCTTAGCCATGGAAAAGCAAAATATCAAGTTAAAGCAAACTCAAACCCAGCCCAAAACCTTAATTTCCATGTTTTTCTGTTTCTGGGAAGCTTTCGTATTTCCCTCCTTGTCACAGCTGGTACCCAGTTTTTCCCATACTGTGACGTTACCTGCTTGACCTGCCCAGCCAGTGCTTTCTGTATGGCCTGCCAGAGCTGGTTTAGTGTTTTTCAGGGAGCCAAGTGTTAGCCAAGTGTTAGCTGGGGAATGCGCTCCTGGATGAAGAGAGGTTCCTGTGCCACAAGCCAGGCACTGCAGCTACGCCGGAGACCAGCCATGGACACACACACCACACTCGGCATGGTATTTCCACGATTGTTAACTGCCGAGGAGATGTGAGGCTCACCCCTGGAACAGTGTTTCCTTTGCCTTCAAAAGGCACTTCTCTGAAGTGCCCGGAGACACCCTGTCTCAGGGGTTATTCCCAGCTAAGATAAACCAAGGGAAAATGTGTGGCTGCTGTCAAAAGAAGAATAATGTTAGTGCTTACAAAAGCTCCCCTTCACATAGGAACACTGCACTGCTATGCATAACCTCTGTGTTTGATTTCTCTGTCATATTTTCTCACACTGGAGATGGTCCCAAAGCAAACCTCTGAATGCAAGCACAGAACATGATTAAGAATCAAAGCCTAGAACACCAGAACATATGTTTGGCTTCTTGCTTGTATCTTTGTAGAGGTCCAGCCAAAAGCCTCAGTACAAACACCCTTGAATATTTGTGTGTTTTTCGCCATAGGCCAAAATATTCATGCTTAATACTATTAACCTTTTGCTGACTAAAACTTTGATGCAAATCTAGTAATTGCCATTGATTGTGCAGGGGAGAGAAGCCCTGTTTGACCCGAATACAAGTCTAGCTCAGCCTTGTTTATCCCCCAGGTATTCTGACTGCTCCTTCAAGTCAAAATGACATTACTTCACACTACTGAATCCCTGAGGTGGGTTCCCACGATGTTCAGGCCCTTAGACAAAACTCTGGGAAGTGCAGTGCTTCATGGTATGGACACACCATGCTCACTTCAAAAGGACCAGACACACAGGTTTCCATTGGTCTCTGGTTAAGACAAAAGTAAAGGAAAATTTCTCATATTAAGCTGGTTTACACCTAGCAATAATAAAATCTGATATCATGTGAGATAATCACCTTAGAAAACAGAAAATGCTTTCAGAGTGACCAAAGACCTATGCACGTATTTCTCAAACCTAGAAGGAGAAGAAAGTCAAACCTACCTGCGAGTTCCACAGCTGGAGATGTGGCATCATTGGATAGCTCAGACAACCTGGGTTTTGCCTCCATCCAACTGATGTGTGTGACTCTTTGGATTCCACTGAAGGTTTCTGCTCTCCCAGTCCTACAGCTTTCTTAGACACATCTCATCAGCCTGCTGACATCCCACACAGGTCAGGACAAAGTGTCAAACAAGTGCTTTTTGTCATAAATTCAGCTTCTTCTCAGGCTCAAGTATTCATGGTCTTTTCCTCCAGGAGGTTGTTTCCAACAATCTCACTAAGTTAATTAATGAGTATCACACTTCTAGAGCTATTTTTCCACCAGTCACGGCACTGCAATATAAGAAAGATATAAAGGTATTAGAGAGCATCCAAAGGAGGTCTGTGAGGATGGTGGAGGGTCTGGAGGGGAAGCTGTGTGAGGAGTGGATGGGGACACTTGGTTTGTTCAGCTGAGGGAGACTGAGGGGAGACTTCATAGGAGTCTGCATCTTCCTCATGAGGGAAAGAGGAGGGGCAGGTACCAAACTTTTCTGTGTGGTGACCAGTGACAGGACCCGGGGGAATGGCCTGAAGTTGTGTCAGGGGAGGTTAAGGTTGGATATTTGCAAAGGATTCTTCACCCAGAGGGTGTTTGGGCACTGGAACAGGCTCCCCAGGGCAGTGGTCACAGCACCAAACCTGACAGATTCAAAAAGCAGCAGGACAATGCCCTCAGGCCTTAGGGTGGTCGTGGAAATTGGACTTTGATGATCCTTATGAGACCCTTGCAACTCAGCATCTTCTATGTAAGACTAGAAACTACCCAAACTACAACACAGTAACTGCAGTGCATCCCGGATACCCTGTGTGTATGATATAGGGGTTAATTTAGCACATTTTCCTCAATTCCAATGAAAATAAAATGATTTAAGACAGAAAAGATGAAACAAAAAAATCGTGTAAATGTCACTCCAGAAAATTTCAGCATGGAACATCTTAATCGTGCTCATTAATCAAACCCCAAATAAAATCAGCTGTCTTCTAAAGTGAGAACAGAAGAAATTAGGACAACATATGCCTGACAAAAAAGTTAGACTTTTTTTATGCCAGGAGAACTCAACTAAAAGCTCCCTCCATTCTGGCACCTGGGTTTCGTTTCATAATAGCTTCGGTCCATTGTTCCTTATTATCAGAGCTGACTATGTTCAAGCTAAGGCAGATCTTGTTCCTAAATTTATGTCTCTGTGTGTGACCACTACAATATGTGTTTTGTATGCTTTTTCCTGAAAGCCTAATATAGTGATACCTGTGACACGGCTTGGACTCCCCCTTTCATGTATATTACCAACTCGAACTGCAACCTGCTGGTAGATTTTTCTTAAACTCTAAAATGAGGGTCTAACCTTCTCTTCTTTTTCTTTTTCTTCTCTGTTACCTATAATCTTGATTTGACTCACACAAAAGTGACACAGTGGGAAATCCACTCAAGAAGACTTTGACAACTAACAATGGAAACCTACCTACACGAAAGTTGACTGGTGGCGTTTATAGTGAAAAATGTATTCAGGTTTAAAGATGTCATCTGTGTTAACTGATCCGTGTTGGTTTTGTGTGTTTTTGTCAAAAGAAATGTGCTGCGGAGTCACCTCTGTTAGGGTAAAGAAAACTAGCCAGAACAACATCACCACTAAAAATAGACAGGTATATTGAGGGGGAAAAAAAAAATCCCTCCAAAATAATTAAGTTGGGGTAAATATGATTTTTAGGTTGGACCAAATCCAAAGGACTTACATAAAATAGTGAAAGTTTCGATATTTAAATACAACTAACATAAAGAATTATTTATATTTCTCTTCCTTTTGTCTTCTCTAACACAAAAAAATTTGTTATTTTATAAAGTACCAAAAGAGTATTAAATGTGCCTCTTGTACTAAGCTAAAATAAAATTACTGTACATTTTTTCAGTAGTAGCTACCAATTGTTTTGGCTTTGGTATTAGAATTTAGAATTTGGTTTTAGAAGTTGAGATATTTTACAGAGATTCCTGTCCTCCTGGAATGAATTCTTGCTGTGAAACAGCTTTCTTCATCAAATGGGACACCCGAGGTCATGAGGTGCCATTGAAAACCTTGGGTATTTAATCCCAGAAAAAAGAGGTGTAAGTTAGTACAAAGTTCAAAGATGCCAATACCCAAGTAAAAGGTCCTGACTGAACCTATGAGGGTATTAAAGTCAATGGTCTTTTGGGTCAGGTTACTGACATGTGAAGTGGGGATGACGTGTCCACACCATCCCCACGAAACGCAGGACAACGGGCACACGCGGTGGCTCTTGGAAGAAACCTGAGGTGACAAACGTTGTGCAAAACGTTGTGAATGGAACAGAAAGGATCTGAAGGCAGAAGGAGGCAGCGAGTCAGCTGCATCACTCAGTTCATTCACCCAGGTCAGGGTAGCCTGAAGAAAGGACAGAGTTCAGAGGGGTCTGTACTGTTGCTGCCCATGCTGCAGGTGTTCTCTAGCTGAACAGAAGGCTTTAATGAGTGAGCAGATTTCTAGATGGCAAATCTTTCCAACCTGTCCAGGTATTGTCTATACATGAATGATGTCTATTAATCTAAACTCACTTTAAAATTTACAGAGGGTGAAGGAAAGAAAAAGTTCATCTCTTTAAATAATTTGAAGTCACTTTGTTCAGTGGTTTTTCACTAATAAAAGTTCTTTGTCATCCCTCAGGGTGCAGAGGAGGAAAAATTCATAAAAACAAGACACTTGACTGCTTTAGCAAAATTCATGCAGTAAACAGGGAACTAAACTACAGTGTCAGTGCAACAAGAAGTACCCCAGAAAATCCGGTGAGAAACATGTAGTTTGAGATGACTGACTGAAGAAGGAATTTCATCTCCTGCCGTTGTGGCAACACTGATTCTGCTGTGGAGGTTCTGACCATACTTATTGCAGAGAATATGAGCTCTGCCAGACAGTGCATCTTGTGACTGTGTCTTTTTTACCACTGTTTTAGAGCCAGGTAAACTGAGGGACTTGTTAATGCATATGTCAGACTGCTAGGAATGTACTTTGTGTATCTTGTTTCGTTTCAGACATTAACAGGCGTTTTCTGGTGTGCTCCCTCATACGCAGCACACCTTCCCCGCATGGGCCTCCAGCTCAGCCCAGGCAAGGGCTGCCACAGGAATACAGCTCTGGTGTCACTCACCTGATTTCTCCTGCTGCTTCACTGCCAGGCAAGCCTCAGCATCAGACCTCCACAAGATGAAAGCTGGCTAAATTCTCCAACAAGAAAACCCCCGAAAGTTGTGCAATTAAACAAAACAAACCAAAACCCCTTTATATTTTACTTTAGAGAGGATGTGTTCAAGTTCAGATGGGGGTTATTGTGTCTCAGTTTGCCATTGGGCAGGCAGGGTAATTGACCCAGCAATACCTGCCCAGAGGAGGAGACAATGTTTGAAATTCCTGTAAGAAACAATTATCTACTTGACTTTAAAGTATGGGTCTTTCTGCTTTTAATTTTTTTAAGGAGAGCATAAAAAAGATGCCAAAACAGAAAGGCTCCCGACTCTTTGAAGGTCCTGTTTGTGCTGAAACAGACTCTGTGACTTGGTAATTGGCCTTGCAGAGCCCAGGGGATGTGAGGCTGAGGCAGCTTGGCAGGCAGCACTGCTGCCTCTCTGCTCAGCACTTCTGCAGCCACTCGCTGCCCCTGCCTGGCTGCAGGGTCTTTGCTGTAGCAGGACATGCCACAGCCTCCATCCCACAGCCTGTGCTCAGCACTCTCCTTGCTCAGTCTTCCCCTGCCTCCACCGACCCTTCTGCAATGCTCCCATCCCTCTACTCCACTGCCAAGGGCTGGAGAAGGGTTCACAGGGAGATGTGGCTGCTACAAGGCTGGCCTCCTCACAAGGGCAAAGCAGGCAGGAACCTAACCCTGGACAGCCAAAAACAGAAGCAAAAGAGCAAAGCCACAGACACGTAACTTTTCTGTTCTTCAGCATTGTTCACTGTTTCTTGTTAAACTAGTAGCTACAATGATGTAAAGTCTCTGTGGGTTTTGCTTGCTCCAGGGCACGGGTGATGGATGCAGACGAGAGGTGCCTGCTTTGCCTAGAAGTGAGGTCAGAGCTGAGCCCACAAGCACCTCCCTCAAATGCCTAAGAATAGGTCAGAAAACAGCCCTGCTGCTGGGCGTCTGCCCCTGAATTTAGCGGGAATTCTCTGCTTGATGTGTAGGGTGGCCCAGGGCTCCCCAAGGCAGCCCAGCCCAGAGGATTGTGAGGCATCAGAGAAGTGCCTCAGAAAATGGGAAGACATCCACATAAGTAGAACCTTCCCTACAGGACATGCTTATCCCCAAGGGCTTGCAGCATTTCACATGCTGTTCATGAGGGCTTTGCCTTTCACCTAGGGCAGGTCTGGCTCTCCTGCAGGTGAGGAGGGGCAGGGGTGACCTGCTGACAGCACGGGGACAGCTGAAACTGCTGGCTGAGGAATTACAGAATCACAGAATATGCTGAGTTGGAAGGATCACCAAGCCCAACTCCTGGCCCTGCTCAACACCATCCCCGATCACACCATGTATCTGAGAGCATTGTCCAAATGCTTCCTGAGTTCTGTCAGGCTGGTGCTGTGACCACTGCCCTGGGGAGCCTGTTCCAGTGCCCAGCCACCCTCTGGGTGAAGAACCTTTTGCTAATATCCAACCTAAACCTCCCCTGATGCAGCTTCAGGCCATTCTCTCGGGTCCTGTCATGGTCACCAGAGAGAAGAGATCAGTGCAGGTCCCTCCTCTTCCCCTCATGAGGAAGTTGTAACTGCAGTGAGGTCTCCCCTCAGCCTCCCCTTCTCCAGGCTGAACAGACCAGGTGACCTCAGCTGCATCTCATATGACATCCCCTCGTGGCCCTTGTTCAGGTTTTCTTGTGCTGGCACTTAGCTTGAGGGCAATCCCTGCACACAGACGCACAAGGACAGGTAGAACATTTTGCTCCTCCTCTACAAGCACTGTCACCTGAGCACAAGTGTGCAAAGCCCAGGTTTTACACTTGTCCTGATCACCTTCGTAAACACATGGATAAACACATGGATGGTCAGATAATGATCAGCAAGACCATGAGCATGTCATGGGCAGCCACTTCATGTCCCTGCTCGGTCAGGAGAGAAGACATTGCCTGGCCCCAGCGGTGTCCCTGCAGCCTTTTTGGAAGGGAAGGCTCGTTGTGAGCCTGGAAGTGGTGCACAGAATCGTCCTGGTGGAATCCTGCTCCTGCTTCCCCTCTGGGGCCATGGGTGAAGCCAAGCCCACAGTGCGAGTGTACACGCACGGGAGCTGGACAACACTTGTGGCTGTGCACAGAATGGGCGACTTCAGCCCTGCTGCTCCCAGGGAATTCAAACCGGTGAAAAAAGAATTAAGCCTCGCCAATATCTGTGCTTTAAAAATCAAAACAACAATAACAAAAAGACCAGTCAGGTTAATTACACTAGAGCAGGGAGGAATCTGTAAGATGTAAATACATTTCCATGAACATTAAAAGCAAACCCCTCTCTAAAGTGTTTTTCTTTCACAAGCAACCAAGAAAACGCATTGGATAAAACAAACTTTGCTTATTTTAGTTTCGACTCAATTACCTGTTAATGGAAAAAATCTGGCACCACCAATAATAAGGCAGGAATGAGATCACTGTTCTGGAGGCCTGGCTTGTCAGGGAAGCTTGCAACAAGAACTGCATTTATCTGCCTTTCTATAACCCTTTTCAAGCACTCTGTCAGGGAGCCCAAACTGAACAGCCAGTTTAGGAGGAACTTGGAACCCACTCCAGGCCCCCTCGGCCCTCTGGGAAAAGGAAAATTATTGTTGGCAAGTCTGCCTGGCTCCAGAAGTTGATCCAGTGCCCCCCACTTGCCCATGCAGCAGCAGACAGAGCGAAGAATTTTGTTATAATTAAATAAGAGTGTGCTGATTGGTTGCTGGAGGTGGTCTTGAAACTGGTGTTTAAGGCAGTGGAGAACAACGGTTACTATTCATAGAAAAAGCAGAGTCTTAAAATCCATCTGTTTCGTTCCAAATTTAGGCCAAAAAAATGCTCACTCACTGTCTTTAAAAATACCACCTGCTTAGCTATTTTGTATAATGTGCCATTATATAAGTTTGAAGAAGGAGCAGGCAGGGAGGCAGTGGGGGCTGAGGAGGGGTGGGTGGAACAGATTAAAAAGATATAGTTAGATCCAAAAATACCCCAGCAGCATATTTAAAAGGGAACACAAAATAAGGGAGCAAAGGAGACAATTTCTGATTAAGATTAAAACCAGGGTGTTTGCTAATGCCTGGGAACCAGCTACTAAAAATGGGCTTGTTTGCAAATAACATAATAATCCTTTTTCTCTCTTTTTTGAAAGAAACTCCACCCTTCTTGCTTTGCACATCCAACTCCAACCTTCACCACACTACAGAGCTGTGGAAACACCCTGAGACTTTCCCACCCTCTGGACTGTTCTGGTGGTGTCCAGGCCAGGGCATCACAAGGCTCTGCCAGCAGGTCCCATCGGTGAGCTGGGGCCAGGAGCTAAGTTGAAGGACTGAGACAAGAAGCTCGTAAACCCCACAGCATCCACTTCTCCAGAGCAGCTTTGCTCTGCGAGCAGTAGCGTTAGCAGGGCCTGGTGTCCTGCAGATGTGTCTCCTCTCTCCCCACTGTCCTTCCTCTCCCCTCGCCTCCCCACTGCAATCTTACATAATATTACATATTGCAGCTGCAGTATTTCCAGTTTTCCCTATACCCTTAACTCTCTCCCTCGTTCCCTCCAACATCCCGACGCTGTCCACGTCTCCTACCTAATCTTCTCCGCCTGCCAGCTGGGCAGGAGAGCACAGATGCTGCTCCAGAAGTAGACGTGTGATAATTGGCCATCTGGATGCTGCCAGAGAGAATGGATAACAGCTGAGCCCTCCCTGCCTTTTCTTCAGCAGCGGATCTGGAAAGCCTCTCTGCTCAGTGCCGGCAGAGATTTCCCTGGAACTCAGAGGGACTTTATCATCTCTGAGAGTTTGACTGCCGCTGTCAAATCTGGTTCAAAAAGCCAGAGTATTCAAGAATTATCAGGAGAGGGTCAAACAGATGGACAGAGAGCATGACTTCATGTTCTCCACCGCCTTAGAGGTCCAGACTAACATCCCCCCACCCCAAATTTAAAAGCATTTCCAACCTCAGAAAAAAAGCAACTCCTAGAACACGGATGAAAGTCATGAGTTAATATTTTTGATTGATCCCAGGATAAAATCAGTCCAGGGGTTGGAAGACCACAGTCCTCAAAGGATTCTTAAATGGGTTGGTGACATTATTGACAATGATGGGTGCTTGGAATGAATTCACTTGTAGCAGATCTGCCTCAAAAATCTCAAGATGTTTTCCAAGGACATCTTAAAATGAATGCCAAAGTAACTGTCTACCCTTATTTTATAATACAGCAATTGCTACAATCTCTGAGCAAATTTGAATATTCATAGTTTTAAGGCTCTGAGAGCTTTCAACTCTCAGTCCAACAAAGATCACTGAAGATCTATCTTGGTCATGTACTGAGTCTTCAGCTGGAGCATCTCTCCCAAAACAGCATCCAAAACCTTTATCCAGCCTTTGGTGAAAAAAGGCTCCTATGTATATGCCAGACATAGCTAGGCAGCACTGTCACACAAATTGTTTATTATTATATTTTTATTATACCATTATTAAAAATAATATTAGCTTTCATGATTGTCGCAATGACCTACGCAACTATTTTACTGTAAATTCTCTTTACATCTTTTTTATAGTCTAATGAAATGAGCAGGACTCTAAAGTTTGCTCTTTTTTCCTGCCTTTCCATTTTTTTCTTTTAAGAAAAGCATAAAACCATGTGGCACTGCTTTATTGAGTCAGCAATTGCGTAAACTTTTTTAAATTCCATACACTAAGTGAAAAATGAGATTTACAAAACTAATGGAAAATAAATGTCTCCTGAACATGCAATACATTGACTTGCTTCCTTGCCTTAGTCCATAAAAACAGATGGAAGCAATAGCTATGGTGAATTACCTACTGTACATAGGGCCCCGAGCTGTCCTGTGGCAGCCCTGTATGAGGACAGAATGTGCCAGTTTGTCACCACCCCACTCAAGTGGGGTTGATCTCACTGGTGTGGATCTGAACAGGGTGATCAGCCTGTAGCCTGCTGCTCACTCTATTTTACACCTACAGAGTATGGGAAGGGCTGTCCTTCCACGCTTCCAGTGTTCCTGGACTGATGGGGTCCATGGCTATAACTGCTGGCCACAAAGGGAGTACATATAAATAATGGTAATTTTCTCCCAGGAGCCTTGAACCAGCTCAGTTCCTCTAAGGGAAATTTGGAGGCAAATCTGAAGGCATAAGCCCCCTAAGGGACACAGCCAAGGCACAACCTAGAGAAAACAGAAGCAGTTGCTTTCCCAGGAATATACAGTTGTTTTCCACAGCAAACAAGTTCCCAGCACGAGTTACCCACCACTCACAAGCTCTGTTCAACGTATCCTTGGAACACACGCCTCGCTCACCACACACACAGAAGGAAAACTAATTTGTACAGGAACGGTGTTCTTGGACTCTGCTTTCCAAAGTTTGCCTAATAAAGCAGCGAGCAAAGAACACAGTATTTTCCTGAAGATATGAATCATACCTTGATGGTGTCTACTTTGAATCATGGCATTCAAAGATCTCCCTGGAGCACTATTCCTTACTTTAGAAGAGAGCAGCTATCCCCAGCAGAGATGCAGCACATGTGTCTGGCTGATGGATGGCCATGCTCTAGCAAGAGTCAAAACACTTAGGAAAAAAAAAAATTCCCTAGAAACCTTAACGCCGGATTTGAGAATTGCATTCAATTTACTGGCTACCAACAGCAGCAAAATTTGGCATTTTCCACAAAGGCTTTGCAGCAATGTCCTTTTCCCTGTCACAGAGCCCTGTCCTGCACATGCTGCCCATGTGCCTGTCTGGGTGTGGGTGACAAGGGGACACGTTCTGCTGAAGTTAAGGGCAGCATCGTGTCACACCTCAACAAAACCACCCTCAGACTTTGATTAAGGGAGATAAATGGAGCCTGGAAAAAAAATTCACCATGACTTAATCCTTCTAACAGGACATAAGAAGCAATATTCATGTATATTGTCCTTTTTTAACACATTTGAACAACAACAAGAAAAGGCTTCTGGCTTGTAAACTAGTAGATAAATATTAGCAATTTAAAGTAATATATATTGTTTAAACATTCTTTAGTACTTCACCCAGTGCCTCCCAGCCCCTCACAAAGGAAATTCCTTCTGCAGCCAACAAAGGTTTTGCAGCCAGCTGTGGCTTTACTGGACCTGCAGGAAGGGACAGCCCGGTGCAGTGCTGGGCTTACCACACCAGCCTCTTCCCAGGTCTCTGCAGAACGCCCACCCTTCCAGCAGAGCCTGTCAAGCCCAAACCAAGAGAAGTGCCCTGAGCAGTGCCCCTGCACAATGGCAGGGAACAAATCTGCTTTCAGACCTTCACACTCCACTGTCTTCAAGTGCTACTGCAGGAATGACTACGGCTGACATTTTCCAAGGTGGTGACATCCACTTGTGATAGATTCCTGGAAATGATGAAGTTTAAATCCCCACTTATTTAAATAAAAAATCCAAACAAATCAACCATGTAATAAAAATCCTTGCATGTAAATTCACTCCCATCCTGCAGGCATTGCTGTTGGGTAGATGCTGGATGCTCAGCACCGAGAGCAGGCTGTGATGCAAGGGCTCACTGCATTAAAAAAACCCCAAACATATGCAAAACTGGACTCAAATCTGTCCAGGAGATAAATCCTAAGGCCAGCAGAAGGACTCTGACTAATTAGTGCTACCTGGGCTCTCCCGCGTGACCTTTACAGTGCACCAGCCCTGTGTTGTGGGATCACTGGGTTGAACCCTATTAACATTAAAGGTATCATCAGCCCTGCTCTCCTGTCCCCCAGTCAGGCTCACTTCACATGGAAGGACAACATTCCCTCAGCTCACATGCTATCTGTCTTTTGCCAAATCATGTGCCATTTGCTTTACATAAAAAGGATTTTCAACCACTGCTACTCACGCAAAAGTGTGCTGAGCAGGGAGAGGGCCAGTGCAATGCATTCCATGGGAACCCAAAGGAAACGGGATTTCTCACAACTAGAGCTGGCTGCAATTCGCCACGATTTTCACACTTTTTGTTTTGTTTTGTTTTTTGAGGAAGTTTTCCACCCGGCCTGTAAATCTTCCTGGCCAGATAAAATGCAGTCAACACATAAATGAGTTGACAAGTCATTCTCTGCACATACTAAGTTGCTTTTATTAATCCAGAACTGCATGCTACAGATACTGTACAGCATGAACATTTATTCATTACAAAAAATGGCTTCCAAACCATTAAAAATGAAAATTGGAATAAGAGCATAAAACGGAACAGTAACATCACAACTGTTAGGAAACATTCAAAGTATTCACAAAAAATGTTATAGTTAGCATCTTAATAAACCAGAGAAAAATCTGAGACAGTTTTACAATCGCTTCATGTCAACTACAATGGCACTGAATGAACAGATGAACAAATTTTCAGCTTTATACAGCGTTTTTTGCAACATCAACATGCCTAGGTTTTTTTTTTTTTTGTTTTAAGTTTGCTACCTACCTGTATGTAGTAAGTGTACATAAAAGTGGCAGTCTGATTTTCCTTTTATGAATAATCTAATATACAGAATTTGGCCCTTAAGGGTTTATACCTCTTCATTTTAAATGCTTTCCGGACAATCTGCTACCAAACACGTCTGTTATAGGTGACATTAAAACTACATACATATCTACCTATGTAACATCACAGCAAAACATGATGAACAAAAAAATTACAGCATTAAAAAAAATAATAAAGTTGTCGGGAGAAAGTTAAAAGTCACTGAGAATTTTGGCACATAAAAATTTTGCACACAGCCTACAGTCCTAATGTCGCAGGGGATTCAGCTGCAGTTCTGAACGGGAGACACTTGGACCTTGCTATTTTTCAAACAGCATTGCTAAAAATTCCCTTGCTAAATTTTCAAGTCTTTTCGTGTGTAATGGCTTTTAAAGCAATTTTATTTTTTACACTATTGATCCTTGAAAAAAATGCATCTGCGAATGTCCATTTGGTGGCAACTGTATTTTATATAGCAAAAAAAAAAAAAAAAAAAAAAAAAAAAAAAAAATCACAGAAATCAAAAACAAAATCCCGGAAAAAATATATATATACACATTTATATATAAACTTAAAAACCTTGTACAAATGAGTTGTTATATATAAGATGCTTACACTAAAGGAAAAACAAAACCCCTTTATACAATGTTTCAAGGAAAAAAAAAAGAAGGAAAAAAACATTTAAAAAGGGACAACATACAGATACAACAAGCAATTTCTAAAGCAATAAATACTACTGGTCCAATAGCGTTGTGATACTTTTAATTGTTGAGTAGCGTCCCCTCCCCCAAAAAGAACAACACCATGGAACAAGGTATATTAACACATTTTTTTAACCCTTTGTTTCTGTACATTTAAACAATAACAAGTAACATCACAATAAAGGTTGTTTCACACAAGGAAGAAAAAAAAAAGAAGTAGTAGCGGCACCGCATTCGTTGTGCCCTTAAAGGTTTAAAAACCAGATGTAAAATGATTGGTTCGCAAGCTCGTATTTAATACAAATAATAAAGAACCAATGCCTCCGGCAAGGGCTGCTTCAAAATTGCTTCTTTTTTTTTTTTTTAATTTTTAAAATCAGTCTTTAAAACTAAGCTATTGGAACTACATAACAATTATGTATATATATATATTTTTTAAACGCTACAAAGACTTTAAACAGCTGTTGATAAAAATTTTGGCAGAATCATGAGGCTTTTCTCATCTACATATTTAAAAAGGAGAAATTGAAATAAGAATGGGTCAAATATTGACCAATGAACTCGATAAAACATCAACTAATGTAGCCACATGGCACAAATTAAAAATGAAACCGAGAAACGACGACAAACAGCAGACGACAACGAGGAGGAGAAGGAGAAAAACAAAAAAAAAAAAGCAAAGAAAAAAAACCCAAAACCCCAAATACCAACAGAATTCAATCCCCCCGAAAGGAAACCGAACGGGCTAACGAGGCTAAAGCTATTCTAAGGACTTGGTTACAAGGGAGAGCGGCTGGGGCTGTGTCCCCGCCAGCGAGCTGTGGGAATGCAAGGAGGACGTCGAGGGCTGTGCGAGGGAGGCGGCGGCGGCCGGCGGGAGGGCGGCCGGCGGGTGGTCCAGGGCCCCGTTGGGGCAGCTGGCGGCGGGCAGGGCGCCGGGCTTGCTCGCAGCGCTCTCAGCGAGCGCGAGCGAGGATGGCGGCGGCATCATCACCAGGTGCGCCAGCGGGTCGGGCTTCAATGAGAGCGAGAGGGGTTGCGTTTGTTCAGTCTGTGGTTTCGAGTCTCTGGAGGGGGAGGCGAGCATGGCAGGGGAGGACGGAGGAGAGTCTAGTAAGCTTCCATCTGAAGAGGGTGGGCTGACGCAGCTGCCTTCACCTTGTATGTAGCGAACGCACTTTTTTTTTCTCCTAGAAACAGGGAGAGAGTTATCTGTGAATAAAGGGCAGAGACGCTGATGGAGACAGTCATCTACAGCAAAGAGCCGTCAATCAGCTACCCTGGGCCCTGCGCGGGTGGCACCCTGGCCCCACGCGCCATCCTGGGGGTCTGGCAGGGTGTCCTCGGCACCGAGCCCCCGCGGGAACCTCCCCTCGGCTAACAGATTTGGAAAGGATTCACCAATTAATTCTCTCTTCATCCCCCTCCTCTTCGGGCCACCTCCTTTCCTTATTTTCATAATCAGAAAATCAGATAAATGGTTTTTGGAGCCCACTGTGCTAATCTGCAAACTTTCCTCCGTGGGGGGAAAAAAAAAAAAAAGAAAAGTAATCTTCCTAAAATAAAAACTCTAGATAGTTAATGGTATCTCAAGATGTCCCATAATGCTGTCCAACTCAACAGGGCTATCTCTACACCTGCATCACCTGTGGTCTCTTATGATGCCCTGCCCTTGGGAGGCAAGAATGGCTGCAAACTACTGCTCATTGCTTTCTCCTCTGTTAAGAACCACACCAAATCCAGAAATGTCAGTCAGACAGGAGGGATATATAACAGAGAGAACGAGAGAGAGGGGAAATAAAAACAAAACGAACAAACAAAGCAAACAGAAGAAAAAAACAGGGAAAGAACAGGAAAAACAGAGTATGATCCAAAATAACAAGAATAACTGGTTGTATGGCCTGCAGGTTGTGGCTTTAAATCGACTCAGTTTTACTTTTTGTTTTAGGGGAGAGTGGTAGATTTGGGAAGCTGCTCATCTGCATTTTGGGGAATTTTCCTCTGAGAGGCCATCCATGTAACTCCAAAGTGGGATCCAATTTCAGGAGGTGAAGAGCACGACGACAGGTACAAAGGTGAGGAGCAACATGGATCTTATTTCACACCAGGGAATATGAGTCTCGCAAGAGCTGCTCATCTCCAAATAAATAAGTGACCCGACAGAGATCTTTTCTCCTCCCTCTGTCCACTTGATAATGTAAAGGAGCAATGAAAACAGATGACAGTTTCACACCATCTCTCTTGCCAAGTATATGCAAGACAATTCTAGCAGCAGGACAGAAATAATGAGGCAAACAACCACAGCATCTGGCAGAATGATGTTCAGTGGCCACCTTGACCCTGTGAATGCTCTCCAGTCCTCCTGCTCACAAGCACACTTCCCATGGGAAGTGCTGAAGCACTGTCACACAGCCCAAGGCATAGGACAAAGTCTGTCTAGAGCAGCTCTGCCACAAAAACTTTGGATGCTCAGCTAAACTGCACAAAGCCAACGTGAAGGAGCAGGTTGCTCTCCCTCTCCAGTGGACACGTCACCCCAGCTCAGCAACCCCACGAGAGGAAGCGCCTGAGCGTGGCACAGCAGCTGAGTGTCACTGGGGGACATTCCCCACTCGTGTAGGGGTCCCAGCTCCACTGCTGCTCACCAGTGTTCTCCCCCATGCACGGCAACTGCGTTTGCCTTGGGTTAAACCAAGCTCTGCCCTCTAGCCATGGGGAGAGATGCTTCTCAGCTGCAAGGGAGATCAAACCAGCTCGATCCTGGAGTTAAAAATACCATCTCCCATAGCCAGGAAGGGAACAACAACCCTGGCACCCAATCTTTCACCAGCTTCAGTGAGGGCCCAGTGCTGTGACATCCCTTCCTCCAGAGACTCAGGCCTGCTCCCAGGTTCTGCTCCACATTTCACATGGCAGGGTAAGGGGTTAGGGCTATTAGAGATATAACCACGTTAGCCTGCAGATCAATACATGCTAAAAACTAAAGACAACCATGCAACTTAAATGTTAACAAGAAAGAGAGAAAGATAGAAGACAGCAAGTGAAGGCTGTAAACCATGCTTTATTAGAGCAACGTTAAAAGACAGAAAAAAAATTAATTTGGTGGGCTCAAAACAGAACTTGTTAATTCATCTACCATCAACAGACAACATGGGGAGGCTCTGGCTCTTGGCTAAGGACAGTTCTGCTGCTCTTTCTCCCCTCTCCTCTCTTACAATTTCCTACTTGAGCTGTGCAGCACTAGCACGGCCACGGTTCACGTTTGGACCTTCTGTACAGATCCAGTGGCAAAGCAGAACAGCTAAGCTTCACAAAGCTTACCAATATTACTTGTGTGGAAAAGTGGGTTCTTACAATTTGGAGCCTGCAGGACTACCTCTCCATCCCCAAATTAAAATTACTTCCAAGCAGAGACCCAAGCTCTGCCTGCCTCATTGATGGGGGTCCAGAAGTCATTCAACTGGACTGCTCTGAATCTACAAGGCAGTGAATTATTTAACAGAAGGCACTTTGAATCTAATATGCCAGCATTTCAAATTTATTTTTTAAAATATTATTTAAGTTCTGTGGCCTGAAAGAAAGAGCTCCATGGCAAAGCAGCCTTAAACCAAGTCTACCTGACTTTCTGGCTCTGCGGAGTTAACAACCTTTTCAAAAACTAAACCCATTGCTCTGCTACCTGAAGTAATGTTCCTTTGACTAGGATTAATGGAGTATATTGCTTCCTCTGCTAAACTCTTTAATAGTGTGGTCACTTTTAGTCTGAAAAGCTATTTACTGAAATCATGATGGCTCAAGGGGAGAGACATTTTGTCAATCCCACCATGCGTTACCTGTGGTCATGGACCTGGCAGGGTTAGGTGGGACATTAAGGCATAGAGGGCAAAACCCCAAACCATGCAAGCCTAATTTTACCAGGTGTGAACAACACCAGACAACTCTGGTGAAGGGGGAAAGTAAAAATCTAAGGAACTACTTGCCTCAGGTTTTTTGTCCTGAAACCTGGAAAAAAACATATCCCCCCTCAGAAGCACTAGTGAGGATTATTCACTTGTGCATCGCTCTGAAAGCAGCAACTGGCTGCATCAGTCTGGCAAACACCAACACACCTGACCCCACTCATGCTGCCCTTAAAACTAGCCCTGGGACAGCACCAGGAAACCTGAAATGCTGCAACTGCCATGAGTGAAGGCCACAGAGGATGACAATGGTTTATTCAGTTGCTGTGGGCAAACATGTCTCAGTTTTTATCATAGTAGCAAAATGCACATCTTTAGCACCTACCTAAGGTGCACTAGAAGATGCTACCATGCTAGTAAATGCAATGTTATAATGGTTAGGACCAGAACTAGTAGAGAAATTCTCTAATACCTAGTGATAAAATGCCTCCATGCATTAAAAAAACCCCAAAACAGAACAAAACAAAAAACCAAAACAAAACAAAGAGAAAAGCAGCTGACTCTGAATCAGTAAGTCTACAACTATCAGCTACACCACTGAAGTTTTCCCTGATGTGCTGAAAAGACTTCTGACCAAAATCTGGCATAAGTTAAGAGAGAGTTTATGCTTCACATGTAACCTAAGCACTGTACAGACCAAATAAAAAGTTCCCTTGCTGATAAAATATAGTTTTTAAAAGTATGTTGCTTACTTAAGCAGCCAGGGAGAGATAAAGCAACACAAACATGATGTGCCCCCAGTTCTGGTACTTGGCATGCAGAGCCTGACATGCTTCACATACTCTATCTCTAGACTACACAAATATCTGCTGATAGTGTGCAGCAAACTGACCACAGAACAGAGCCTAACGAAACACAGCACTGGAGTCCTTGGCTAGCATGAGACTCCAGCCTCCTGACACAGTGAAGTAGCTACCCAGCTCTTCTGGACTGAGCCCTTCTCCCTTTAAGCACTAAGAAACTGCTTGTTTAACACATTTCCTGGTACTGATGACTAAGGCTCTAACGCCCCGTCCTACCATGCCTCAAATGGGACAACACACAAGCTGCTGAAGGCACTTCTGGTGCCTTACCTGGTATATTGACACACACCACCACCCTCGGTCCGTGTTTGCCTCGACACTAAGCACAGACAAGACTGCGTGCATACACAAAATACGATGGACGTCTGATCTACATTCTAAATGAGATGGAGCACATGGGATTGGCATGAGTAAGAGGGGAAAATGTGGGAGAGGAATCACTACACACAGAGTGTGGTTTGGGTTGAAATACCTACCATCATAATATTCCAAATTCAAAGACTGCTTGTATCAGAATAAAGAAACAACAAATTTAACCAAATGCGATCATATAAGGAAAAAGGAATGAGAAAAGAACTACTCGGTATCCCTCCACCAAGAAAGAAGTACGTACTGAGTTACACATGGAATTAAACTCCAGTAGAACATGGGCTGCCGGAATTTGGGCTCTCTGGTGTCTTTCATCTCCTTTTAATGCTGGAAACTATGCTACTAAAGTTGTAATTAGTTTTGACTAGAGCTCAGACGTTTACAGCTCACTTGCGGGGGTAAAATTTAAGAAAAAAATGTATTTTGGAATTAGAAAAAAAGATTTCAGATCATTAAAAAAAATTATATCTACATAAACCTTGCTGAGGCACAGAAGCCTACAGGTAGGTATTTAATTTTTCAGACAATACCAAAAGAATGAACACAATATAAGCTGTAAACACTGGCTTTTACATCTCTAATCACGAGAAAAACACTAGCGCTGCAGATCCCAGAACCTTTTTAAAAAGCCTTTGCAGGCCAGGGACTTAGACCCAAATGAAAGACAAAATATAAATGTCCAGATAAACATTAATTTTGCTGACAATCTGGAAAAAATAACCAAAAAAAAAATATTTTGCCAGCTTTAAGGACTTTGAGTTTTCTTGTTCCCAGTTCTACCACCAGGGAGAGGTTATTGGTAAAGAAAGAGAGAAAATGGCATTAAATTAGCAAGAAATTCCAAAGATCAAAGATTATTAGCAATTGATGCTGTGGGAAAGAGAAAGGTGGGGAGTGGGGAAAAAAGATTAAAAAAATAAAATCACACAAATGCACTAAGAGGACAGATTGCTTTTATTTCCCCAAAGGCCTAATGGGTAGTTTTATACCTGCATGGTTTGCACCATAAACTCTGTCGGTCAAGCCCGAACAATGCCCGACACTTCTTTGGAGTATTTGCATCTGTTAGCATAAGGTAAACACAAAAAATACAACACAATGGTGGATAGAGCTCATTTGGTCTGCGTCATCTTAGCTACAGCTACGTTTAGCTTTCAGTCACCTCCGTTTTATTTGGTAATCTCCCCTCGTACCAAGGGCAGGAAGGAAAACAGGACTTTCACAATGAGCCAAAGGAAAACCAAAAAAAATCTCTGACACAGCCATGCGCCCGTGTGGTGTCGGTGCCGCACTCAGTGCCGTGTTATCAAGGGCTTTGGGAGCGACTTTCCTTGGGTGGAGGCTTGGAAGGCAGGAGTGTGGTTGAGCCACGGATCAGATGGGCTTAAGGTTGATGCTGTTTTACAGTGGGTTTTTGGCTAGCAGCAGCAAAGAGGAAGGCAAAAAAAAAAAAAAAACAACCAACCAACAAAGGAAAAAAAAAAGCAAAACCCTTTCAGAGAGACGATAACCGATGGCAGTGTCCCACTCCCTTGTGTCTTCTAGATCACAACACAGAGCTACAAAGCAACAAGGCAGGAAAAAAAAGGGGAAAGTACCAAATAAACCAGCTGCAAATCAGCCATAGCGAGTCTGGGAAAACTATACACACCTGCAGGGGCCGCACCAGTTATTCTGTTGATCAAGGCCAAAGCGCGCTCGGCATTTCTTAGGAGCGCTCAGGTCTGAATGAGTTCAAGAAAAGCGAGCAGAAAAGGGAGAGAGGAAAAAAAGAAAAGGGGAGAGGGGGAGTGAGAGAGAGAGAGAAAGAGAAGAAGAGAGAAAAGGGGAGAAAAAAGAGAAAGGTAAAAATAAGGAAAAAATAAAAATAAAAAAGGGAATAAAAATCAATGTCCTCGTTATTAATTGCAAGTATTGACTTTTGATTTAAAAGTTAAAAAAAAAAGTGATAATCACATTTTTATTCAACTCTTGAGATTAGCTGTTGCAATTAAAGCTGCAGTATCCCTTTATAAAGGACTGTTTCTTTCCCTTTTAAGAGAGCAGGTAGAGGAAAGTCATTGTGGCTGGTCTAGCAGGATGTTTCAGGCAAGATTTATTTGGGCTGGGTTTTTTTTATTCTCTTTTTCTTTTTTTTTTAAGAAGGGGGGAAAAAAGGGAAGAAAAGAAGCTGAGTATGGAAGTTAGATCCTAAACATGCTTTTTTCTTCAACTCAGATACAAAAAAAGAGGAAAAAAAAAAAAAGAAAGAAAAAAAAAGGAAATTATATCTCCTGGGATAATGCAGCTTTTGGAATAACATTCAATTTACTTGTTTTCATTAATTTGTATTTAAAAGAATGGATAAGAATAAGCAGATTGCGGAATGAGTATGTTAGTATCAGCCAGAAAATAAAACGTAAAGCATGGCAAGGTGCTGAGTTAGTACAGCTAGTGAAGTGCAATGAATAAGGCTTGAGCAGAAAGGAAAAAAAAATTCCAAAACTAAAATAATAATAAAAAAATGCGTATGCATGCTAATGTGAGAAGACTTAGTGGGAGCCATGACAAATGCCATTAGATTAAGGAGGTTCATTACTGACTTGCTTCCATTCTTTATCAGTCTCTTTAAAGAAATACTGCATATTCAATTTGCACAGTTAGTACAACTCTTGCGTTATTTTTACTGTATTACTGTTTTAATAGCAATTGTTACAAAAACAAAAAACAAAATTAAAAAATACTATCAAACATAATAGATATAAAGATATATAGATAATAAATACTATCAAAACGTGTGGATGGTATTTTTTTCTTAATGTCATAAGTGTTTAATGTTAAAATCTATAATGGCAGGAAAAAAAATTAAAAAGCAATTTATAAACTATTTTAAATGACTCAAAATGACGTTAGCACCTGTAATCGGAGGAAGTGAAAGGCAAGGATTTAGGAAACATTCGCTGTGTTCTGAAAAAAAAGAACAAATTATACAAAGGCTTCAAAAAAACTAAGTTAGGGCTTCTTCAAAATCGACTATGAGATTGCCTATGCAGTATTTCTAATTTCCTCTATAGAACGGCAAACCTCCTTAATTTAAAATGGGTGCGATTTACCACTGTAAGGCATGCATCAGGACATCCAGGGACAGCCCAAATTAATACCACACACACGCACACACACACACACACAGACACACACACGGATGTGCAAAGTAAGCAGACGACTGTACAAACGATGGCATAGGCATTACAACTACGGCTCTGCAGTTACAGGCTTGGCAACTACCACGGACAAGTTCAGCTAATGCCACACGAGGCTCTGACATGCAATGGCTTGGTTACTAGTTTTAGAAGGGCAGGAACGCGTCAATAATTGGAGTGCATTTTTTAAAAAAAGCTGTCTAGCATAGGGACTGGCTCCCCTGAGGCCAGGAGACCTGTGCCCACCTCCCCCGTACCTACAAGGGTCACACCAGGACTGCCACGCTTCCACTAAGCAAGAGGTTTAGACTTATTTTTACTTACCATTGGTCTCTCCTGGCTGCTTATCCCTTTTCCTCTTCTTCTTCTTTCCCTGCAGGAAACACACACAAATGAAAAGGATTAAAAAAAAATCCCAAACAAGTGTCCTTGCAAGAGGGCACTGAGCAGTGACGCTGTGGCTGGAGCAGGAAGCTCCCAAGGGGGAACACTGAAGTACGACGCTGGCTCACCCTTGCTGGAGGGAGATGCTGCACCCAGGGATTGGCTCTGGCTGCCCTGTGCCTTGTCAGACAGCCTCAGAGCAGCCTCCCCAGCGCTAACACCCACCAAAGCCACGAGCAGCTGTAGCGGGGGCAGAACAACTTGCAAGATGCTACTTTTGAGCTAAGATCATCATGAAGACAAAAACGTTTGACATGTGTACGCTCCTGCGTCCAGAGGTTCCAAAATCATTTGTGGTCATGTTTAGGTGGGGCAGGGAGGGGAAGCAGAGGGAGATTAAAGTGGGGAGAGTGCATGAGTGAAATCAGAATGAGCCCCTGGAGTTCCTCAGCACCAAAACCCAACCATTAAAGCAGGCAAAGAAGCCACAGTAATGAGCAAATCCTAACCTGTAGTTTTATAGGTGCAACCTAGATAGCAATGTCAGGACAAGAAAAAAAACCTATCCAGACATAGCCAAGACCCTTCCCACATTTTGCTCTATCACAAGGAAAAAACCCAGTAATATTTTGCTAAACTGTATCCCTTTCCCAAACATTGTACCAAAAAATGATGCAATTTGTTACAGTTTTCAACTGGAGGGAGAAGAGCCCTTTCTGTTTCCCTCCAGCATGGGAGAGGCCTACTGGGAGCCTAATTTCTGTGGAAACACGGTGATAGCTTTCCAATAGAAAAAGTATAAAGTAACAAGTATAGCTCAAAAGAGAAAAGCTATTTCTCCAGGAAAACTCGTCCAATGCTGAGGTACGGGGTTTGCAGAGGAGTACAACAAGGCCACTGTAGGCGACAGCGTAATTTCATTTTCACAGCTCCCCAGATGCTAAAAGCAACAACTTTTGGGCCAGCAATGTCAACTGTGAACAGCACAAGAGATCTCAGCTTTTGAGGATGTAGTGGTAAGAGCAGCTGGTGAGAAGACCCCAGAGCAGCAATCCCTTGTGGTCAAGGGGCAACAAACACATCTTGGAAGAAGGAATCTCACAGCACTTCTGATGGGCTGGACGCCCTGTGGAAAAACCGAAGAAGTTCTCCCACATGGTGGGCATCTTTCTCAGTAGATGGATCTCAGCTACGTGGTTAAGATGGGCTTCAGCATGGCACAGTCACATTTGGGATGCTCACTACGATAGGTTTCCTGGAATGTGTTAGTAAAAAATTCCCCCAGCAAGAATGCAGGATATTGATTTGTTGTTGTCCTGTTTTTCCTCTACAAAGCTGGCCTTGTAGCATGGGGCTTCTGTACTCATTCCCCCTTGCTTGCTGAGGGTTGTAAACTGCCATCCTGTCGTCCAGGCTGCTCCAGGTTCATGAGATCCTTCTCGAGATGGAAAAAATTGAGTGCACTCTCCAGCTTAAAGGAACTTTAAACAACATGCACATAGTCCCGTAGCCTGGATGCTGAAGATAAATTATCTCTGACACCTCTGAGGTAATTTTTTGGGACATAGGAAGTTGTCAATTGCTACAGCAGCCATCAGTCTAAACATGACAGGCAGACAAGACAGACAAGAATTGCTCCTGAAGCTCCTTGAGAATGGAATAGGGAAAAACATGCTATCTTGAAATCCATGTATCACATCAAGATGTAAGAGACTCAGACTCTGCTCCATCTATATTGATGTCGATTGGCAGTAACTCTGTGAAAGTCAGTGAAATTTTTCCAGCCTTCAACAGTGTAACCAAAACCGGACAATTGCCTCAAGATCATAAGCCTGATTTTTATTTAATCTCAAGGAGGTCACTTGAATAATTAACAGACTGCATCTGTGATAAATTTGCCTAATTTTTGCAATACATTTGGGAATTCTAGGGCTATTTCCATTTGAGACCTTATAACTTCTTCACTCGAGGGCCAGTCAGAAGAGAGGTCAGGAGTCACCTGCCTTTCACAAGCTCTTCAGGTATTTAAGTACTGTAATGCCTTTAGGGAGCAACCTGTTAAAAACAGCTGATACACAGGAATGTCAGCCAGGAACCAGGAATTTCTCCTTCTTTGTCAACACAAGCTTTTAAAACTGTTCCTAACAAAGAACTGGCAGAAGTACCATCAACTTCTTGATACTCTTTTCAAAGCAAACAGGGAGAAGAATCACCTGGCTTGTTTGTTCAATTGCTGTTCTACAAGAGGATATTTGACTATGTAGCTAAATTAATATATGGACGTAAGGAAAGAGCTGTAGCAGCAGTTTTTCCAAATGCTCTGCAGAAGACACCATTTTGCCTTTGCCTCAGATTGTTCTCTTAAGACTTGAGCAGATTGTAACATTTTCTGTCATTGTACTATACAAACTTTTATGCTGCAAGTAAATATGGATGTAAATAACTGCTAACTATTTTAGCAGCTCCCTGTCCAGAGCCAAACCAAGACGGGTTTTGACAGGACTGCAGAATTCTTTTAGAATAATTTTCTAAGACACGCAGAGAGTGAGGTGACTAGACCCTTACACATTTCTGAGTCCAGCACTCAGCACCACTAAACAGCTCATATTAGATCTCAGGAAGAGTCAATGTGACTTGTGACACCAACAAGCCACGAGCCATGAGGCTGAAAGCTGCATTTCCTGAATGTGCTGCTCCTGCCTCTGAAGACTTGGGCTATTGCTGGCCTTATCCTTGAGCCTGATGTGAGGCTCGCTCACAATTTAACCACTTCAAGCAGCCCAAAGCCGCTCCCCTGCCAGATGTGTGAAAAGGCTCAAGACCCTACAAATGGCTGAGGGAGGAGAGGAGCTCGGGAGAGCTGTGAATGGACCAGGAGAGGAGACATAAATAAATCCTGCAGATGATGCAAAGGCACCATGCTCTCCGCAGGCAGGAAGGTTCCCCCTGAAGGTCACTTGGGGGTACAGCATCAAGCCGCTGGGAAAGCACCGGCTTTCTCATCCTGTCCTTTTTAGCTTGAGAAGAAAGGGTTTCTCAGTGTTCACACAGTGAGGACAAAAGTAAAAGGTCCTAAACACTGAGGCTTTGTACATGCCCATCTGTCGGTGGCACAGTCGCTGCGCAGAATGAGCCTTCCCGAAACCTCAGTCAAGCCTCCACTCCCTTTTGAACACCCAAGATGATGATACTGCACAGTGCTGAGGAACTACCTCAAGCCTACAGTCTGACAGCCTCAGGCCAGACTATGCTGAAAAGGAAAGGAAAATGTGCTAAGCAGGAGCTGTGCCTCATCGGGCTAAACGAGGTCTCCTCTGAGGAGCACAGAATCAAGAATATTCAGAATCGGAAGGGACCCACAAGGAGAATCCAGCACGCACAGCTACACCTGTGACAGCCGAGGAGGGAGGGCTGAGCCCAGCAGAAAGAAAAGATGATCAAGAAAACAGAAGGATTTGAAAAAAACGTCCTTAAGTACATATTGCTAAATAAGTGAGCACGTGTATTCTCCACCACTGAAATGGCAGAAGTGTGTAGAGAGCTGCTGCTGCTCCTGGCTTCACTGCAGACTCTGAACTGGCTTCTTCCCAACCATACATGTGAAAGTGCAGATTTACAAAGGCAAATATTGTCATATACAGCAAAATAGAATATTTATGGTAAAACAGGCAGTGATGATGATGGGAACGAAAGAGAGAGACTTCAACAAAACTCTATTCACAACTACATCAGTCTTAGAGCTGTTGGTCCCCAAGCCTGCAGGGAAGTCTGACTAAAAGGCAGGGAGCAGGGTTTATTCCAGCGTTAGAGACGTTGGAAGTTTTAGGTGATTTTTATTTAACTTAAAAAAAGCCAACCAACCAAACAAATCAAGATGCTGCTATAATCCTATTAAAAGGGGTTTAGAGCTCCCACCAATCCACACGGTCAAGAATTTATGGGCTTAGGCTTGCAAACCCTTATTACTAGCTGCACCACTTACTCTTCATGGAAGGAGCTATAGAGTACTAGTGGTTAAAAAGCTGGCGTTACGTTTTTTAACGTACAGAAAGTTCTACCACTTTTAGCTAAAAAACAGGCTTCCTGAAAACTGGAGGGAGGAATCAATCTTAAAAACAAGCCATTAATTGACCACAAATTTCAATACACTTTTTAAAAAATGAGGAGGAGAGGGGGCAAAAAAAAAAAGGTAATATGGGCATGAAAAAGCAAAACATAATCAAAATAGAGAACTGTAGAGCGTGGAATAATTCATTTAACCCCACTTGAGAGTAAGACTTTCAAACAATTAATTCTTTTGGTTTTGCCAGTCCTTCTCTGAAGCTAGGATAAGTCATTCTTCCACTTTCCACTATACTCTCACACAGATAAGCACAAGACACTAATTATTCATCTCTTTTGGTGGAAAGGAGAGGAGCCATACTAGGGGAAGTTTTAATTTTGTTTTAAAAAATGGAATTCAAAATGACCAGCAAGCCAAACAGCATTTCCAGATGCTGGTAAAAGTGAAGGCAAGACTTTCTTCACAAAGCTCTACTGTCATGCCCCAATTCTAACCCTTTACTAGTCCCAACCAGGCAGCCTCTTCCAAGTGGAGGGCTGGGAATTACCCCCAGTAGTTTTGGTATCGCCGAGGGAAGCGCCCGTTGTTGTTACCAGATTGGGATCCTGAGGCTTTCCACGTAGTGCTTGTGTGCAATGTGTGGTCGTAGTTCAGCAGGTCACACAGACATTTCTACAAGCTCTACTACTAAAAAAATTTCCACCTACATAGGAACCTACATAGTTATCCCGTGCGGACCAGCCCGGGTACAGCTGCATGTGAAGCTGTCGCTCCTTTCTTGCTAGTTCGTAGTATTTCGCTTGCTCTTCTCTGGATAACGCGTGCCACTGGGGTGAAGAAAAGACAAAAAGACAAAATAAAAAGCACTAGAGGTTGGGGGTTTTTTAAAGCACGTTAAGAGCAAAGTATAAAATTTATATATAAGATACAGTTAGAACTGATTTTCATAAAAAAGAGGTAAAAACAGATGATCTAGCATGCTGATGTATTTTATTTACAACTCCAGATTATAACTCCAGTTAAATCACTGAACCACAACTAATCATTTACATTCACTCAGCTCCTTTGTCTCCTGTTGAGAGAGGGGAATTAAGAAATCTAAACAAACACAAACAGGAAGGGAGATGGTCCAGAAGCTGAATCACTGAGCCAGAACTCAGTTACAGCTTTAGAGGTGGTCTCTCCTTCCCCACTGGTGCTCCCTCCTCCCCTCTTCTAGCTCTCACAGGTGCTAATACTGGTAGGTACTTCATTTCTGGTAGGTTTTTCATTTCCCATTTACTTTTCTGTCTGTCTTAGGACAAAATAAAAATCTCAGATTTTTTTCATCTACTGGTCATGGAAATAACACTGCTATTAATTAACTCCTCCTCTTCTCCATGAATGACCCCACCAGCAGGAAGTGTCTGCGAAAGCTAAAAGCCAAACCAAGGCCTCTGCTTTAGGAATTTCCCTATCCATTATCAGAATAGCAGGAAAACACAGGGATTCAGAAGGTGTGAATCCTACCGAGTTTCAGTCCCTGCTTGTGCTTCTCCCTTGTTTACCTACCCTTCGACCGAGGATTTGGTTGATGGCTGCGCTCTCTTTCAATGTGCATTCTGCTACAACTTTTGCTCTCATTTCCTTCATATACAACATAAATGCATTAAGAGGTTTCTTTATGTGTGGCTTCTTTTTCTCTTCTTCTTTTTTGGAGTCCTGATGTTTTCTGAAGGGTAAAGATACGACAGACAGAGAGCCCACAGTGAGAACCCTTGTGAGTTTATTAAATTAATCCCCTCAATCTCTCTAGCATTAATCCTCAGAAATCTCTAGGAAGAGGACCAGAAGGTTCTCTAGAGCCTTCTCCCTGGCTGCTGTATGAGACCATAGTCTTAAGAGCATTGTAAGAAAACTCATCTCATGTTTATGCAGCATCACCAAGTACCTCTCAGCCCCTGCAAGAACCTTGAAAGGACATGGGCATCCAGAAAAATGGGTTCACAGGGAGAGCTTGAGCATGACAGTAGAGGAAATAATTACACCACATCATCAATCAGCTCTCGTTGGTTCAAACCTAAACCTAATACCAGCTCTCTGCAGCTTTGAACAAGCCATTTATGCTCTAGATTATTGTCTCCTGTGGTGCATCTGTTATCTCAAGGCTTCAAACTGGGCACTGAGTAACAGAGAAACCAGTCAAGAAACTTGAATCTTGATCAAGGAAATTCCACTTCCTTGTTAAAACAGGTGGAATTAGTAACTGCTTGCCTATGTCACAGATTGACTCTGAAAGGCTGCTACCATCATTTTGACACACTTTGGCAGCTAAACCAAGTTCAAATCAATTATAACAGAAGAGAAAAAAAAATTAAAAAATATTTCACAGCAAAAACATTATCACAAACCCAAGCCTTTTTTACAAACCACACATGCACAGGTGATGGATTTGAGTGTTCTAAAAAGAAGACACGGGAAGCAACAACTTACGAGCTGTGGAGTGAGCCGACGTCGCTCTGGGAAGATTCCTGTTTGACTGTTGGTGTGACTATGGCCGGATGAGGAATTCCAGTTGTATGTAAACTATGGTGTGGCGGGACCATGTGTGGAGGAAACCTAGAGGAGAGAAAGCTGTGTAAATCGTCAGAATAAAAATGAATGAATGGGGAGGGATGTGTACACACATTAAAAAAAAAACAACTGGCATATAACAAGCACATGACAGCTAGACAAAGCATATGAAAGCTGGCAGCATTAATTAGCAATAAATTAAACATAATGACTCTTCTAATGTCATTAAAGCCAATCTTCCCCTTCATTATCATTACTGACACGAGACATCATGATTTTTAACATCTTTAACAAAAGGCGAATTCAACTGGACGAACTAGTATGAAGGTGGAATTTCAGCTACCTGAAACAAAACCCACCAGTCCGTTTTTTTGCTAAGAAATTATGTGTGGCAGCTAAGGAATCAATTTTTATAGTTTTGAATCATGTTGTGAATTTAGGATGACATCTTTTATTCTATATTGACAGCAAAATAAAATATTAATGCCAACACATTCTAGATGCATTTTTGATAATACTTATAGATGCCTCATTAGCTACATTTTGTTGATGGAGCAAAAGAAAATATTTATTTGTGTCTAATAAATCTCTGAGCCACACTGCTTTAAGAGAAGGTGGGAAGACTGTGGAATTTTTGATCCATTAAAGTAACCCAGAAAGGCTTAAATTCATGCAAAATAACAGTCTAGCCTTTCTAAGAGAAAAAAAAAATGTTGTCAGCTTTATGGTTTATGGTCACATACATGGACAGATCCCGGTCTTGCAAATGGATTCAGAGGGATATTCAAGCCTTCTGCATGAATCCAATTGCCTGGTCAGGATCACAGCACAAACATGGCACAGTCATTCACACTTTTTGCATTTCATCAAAATGAACAAACTTCTCAAAGGCAGGATTGACTTATTATTTCTCAACAGTCTCAGAATGGTTTTGCAGTGAATAAGGAAAGCACAGTATGACTGACTGCCTTTCCCTTAGAAAGGGAAGTCAATAGGTTTCCAGGGAGGGATTCTAGACTAAAATTATGTTTCAGAAGTAACTTTCCTCAAAATGCCCAAACTAAAGTGATCTGACAAATGACAAGGGTTTTTCTCACTGCAAATCCCTACTCTCACCCCAGATTTTGAACCATGTAGTCCGAGTAAAATAACACAAGAATATGGAACACTCAATGGGATAAATAATTATCTCTTCTATCATCAATATACAATGATTTTTTTTCTATCCAACAGGATTTAAAATGGGGTGGTACACCATGGATAAATAGATTGTAAGTATCAGAAATATAGTGGGATTTCTTTTATTTTCCCCTCTCTTATAAATTCCAACACTGAGCTTAACAATCCCGCCCTCTGCAAATGCTTAGACATTCCCTACGCTCACAAGATGACACAGAAGGACTTTCATGAACAAGAGTACTGTCCACTACAAGCTCTGAGGATCTTCATCTATCAGCTGGTAGTAGTCAGGGTGATTAGACAGAAGTATTTTGTCTTTGAAGGCAGTGGTGGGAAGAGCAAGGACTGACAGGGAGAATGTGAAATTGTTCAAGTTGTAGAGAATTGCAGTTCTTCATGAACAAAGGCATGGAGAGAAGGGAGGCAGGAAGGCAGGATGGCAAGGGAAGAGGAGAATGGGCAGCAAAATGGTCATTTCTACTTCTGGGAAAGACTCACAGACACAAATCTCCAAGTGGATTGTCCAAGTGCCTTCCCACTTTCTGACAAAAGTAGCTGGGAGAGAAGCACACGTTTGAGGATGTACTTTGGTTCATGGGAGGTCAGAACAGAAGACAATGTCGAGGCTGCAAAGGAGACTGACATCCTTGTCCCAGTTCTGCCACAGAACTGCTCACCATCAGCAAAACATAAACTGAGCCTTTGTATTAATTTTTCTGTTATCTCCATTTTTTTTGTGTACATATTTTGATTGGACATACTCAAAGTTTGTTCACACAGCACCTGGGGCCTTCAGCCACAGTACAATGCAAACAAAAACTGACAGTATGGGGTGGGTTTTTTTAAAAAACAACTTACAAACATGGGCAAAAATAAAACTGATGGCAGAAGACTGACCTCGCTGAAAGTAGTCTAAGCATAGTGATAAAAAGTTGACACACATCCTATTGAGTGACTGTCCTAGGCAAGACCCAGTGTTCCAGAGAGGACATTGCTGCTGGGGCTGGCTAGGCCAGAGACACAGGGACAATGAAGGATGAAGATGGAGACAGCAGGCAGGAAAAGCTGCACTGGTCTGACATGAGGGCTCAGTGGGAAGTGCAGTGGGTATGGACCAGCAAGGAGAAAACCTGAGTGCAGAGCACAAGGGTGTGAAAATGGACCTGAATAAGAGGTCTCCATCACTAAAGAAGGGTTTCCAAACATCACAAAAGACTGATTACAGCTGGAGTTAATGGGGACAAAACTATGGTGGCTTGTTAAGCTTCTGCAGAGGATCCTGTGATGTGGTCATGGTAACTGGGTCATGGAGTTGCTTCTCAAATGAGGGACTGGTCAAAAACTAGAACACACTGCAAAGTGAATGCTGCCTACATGGTGGATTGTTGTACGATCAAGACGTTCAAAGGAAACAAACTCAATGAAAGATAGGGGATTATTTTATTTGTTTGTTTTTGATGAAGATTTAAGTACTTCCAGCTAATGAAAAATAGAGGAGGGTGAAGAAAATGTTTGAAAAATGTGACTTCCCTCCTAATTACAGGAAAAATGTACTGCCAATTCCTGTTGAGGAGAAAGAGTAAGTATTTACACATTGGAGAGTGACCAAATGGACAGCAAGGGCAGCGGAGGAGAAACCTATGCATATGTTGTGTGAAAGCCTGAAGGATGGCCAAGCCTCCACTGATCTCAGCAGGGATATTTTCCTCACTGAGCTCTAAACTCCAGAGACAGCAGCCTTCATCAACAGGCAGCTGCAGCTCAGCAGTTATTTTCAGGGTTGCAGTTTCCACAAGGAAGTGGTGTGTTCTTTACCAATGACCATTCACTTTTTCATACTGAATCTCTCCAATGCACAAGGCTGCCTATTGGACTTACACACCCCTTCCTATGTTTGGGGCTATAAAAACATGCTCCAGAACCCCAAGCTGCTCTCATGGACTACAGTGGGCTGGGTGAGGGATCAGCCCCAAGTCTGAGTGCCTGCTCATTTCCATGTAGACATCCACTCACACGGCAATAGGAGCAGGGGAAGAGTGTTAATTTTTAACTTCCTGGCTACACTCCAACTTCAGTAATTACATTCAGCAAAAGTGAATTTCCCCTGAAATTTCAATTACAGAAGGTATTTTCCACTGCCACCACTTAACTGCTGTGCAGTGTTTGTCTGGTGTAATTCTGCTAAATTATTTCCTGATTTCCTCTCACAGCAGTTGTTTTTCATAGTGGGTCCACTGTTTGCCCATCACTCAGTTACCCCTGTCTCATTTTACCTTAAAGGCATATTACAGAGGGGTAATGAAAGACCAAGAGATGTTACAAGCATGCTGCATGCATACAAAGTGACTGTGGCAATGCTACAAGCAACCACAAAGAGTTGTAAATGGTTAAAACAACCTGAAGACACCACCTTCATAGTTTAAACCATTCATGAAAAATCACTATTAGCTACCCATTAACCTTTTATAAACTATTCATAAGCACACTCTAACTAATGAACGGTTATTACTAAGCTTAGGGAACACTCAGGGTTGGGAAGCACTATATGCTCCAAAGATCTATACCATAATGCAGGCAAAGATGGGAACTGCTTTTAAAGGAAGGCTCTGGAAAACCGTGGATGGAGGGCTGAGCTCTGCCCTGGCTTTACTGGGCAGAGCCAGCACAGCAAAGGCAAGGCTTGTCCCAGGGGCTTGAAGCAGGGCCCTGCAGGGCTGTTGCCCAGGGGCCAGCCATGAGCAGCGTGTCTGGAGGCCAGCGTGGGCACCGCCGGGCATCTCCCAACTACACCGGACACTCGGACAAGGGCTGTCCCCCGGCTGCGCCCCGGCCGACGTGGAAAAACACACGTGAAACCATGGATGAGAGCACGGCTTGCCCAGAGGGTGTGCCCATCTATGGGAAACCAGGAGAGGGGTTTCTGGGCTGGAACAAAGGGTAAACTTGTTAAATCCATTCATCCCCCTGCACGTGTGCCTGAGCGTGTGCGCGCGTACGGGCTTCTGCCAGAGACAAAAAAAAAGGCTCTGTGTGTATGTGCACACCCCTCACCTTCGCCTAAGACATTCACCAGATTTTTTTTCTCTAGACAAGTATTCCGTGAATTGCAATAAACACCCTAAAAATTCTAAGCAGCTCATTATACACCACTGTCTCCTTTTATGGCTCCAAGCCAGAATATAATGATGAGTCTTAACTTGTTAAGGACAACTAATTTTTTGTTCCTGGCTGTCTCAGGGGCTTCTCTCTTACTCACTCTCACTTTACTTCACTGTTGACATGTTTCTGTTAACTGGATGTCATCTGCCTGCCTTGATTTTATGCACAAGCAGTGGGATGCATTTTTCTGTGCAACAATTCTGCTTTGAGTTGCATTAGATTTGTCATTATTCTCTCATTTTCCCCTTGCACTTGTAACATTTCATCTATTCCTGCCTTATTTTTTGAGCCACGGTGCACCCACATTATGGTTTATACATGATCTTGCTCCCTTTGAAGCCGGCAGATTTCAGAGCCAGCCCTCGTCAGGAGAAGTGCCTGCTACCAATTTAGCAGGCTGAGGGCCCCGAGCTCCAACAACTCAATCTAAAGGGGGTCACAGGGTGGCACAAGCGAGTGTCAGCAAGTGCTGTTTAATTGCCAATCTAGGCTTCTCCATGGTGTTTAAAGTATAATGACCCATCACTTAATTCTGAGAAGTCCTGGCCCTGCTGCTGAATGGAATGAATATCAAAGGATGTGCTAGAACAGGGCAAGGAGCCTACATTTCCTATAACTGCCATAAGTATAATAGACCTCTACTTCTGTCGTCCCATTACCACAATAATGTATTTAATTTGCTGTGTACTCTTTTTAACTAGATACCTTTCATAAAGTCTATCTTGGGAATATAGCCCCCCCCCTTCCACATCTCCCCTCTCCCTCAAATGACTAGCCTCTCTAATAATAATTAAACTAAATCAAGCTCTACTTTGCCTCACACCATGCCTGCAAGTCTTTTATAGATATTAAAAAAGATTAAACAGGGGGAGGGAACCATTGTTTAAATTTGCAGCTCTCTCCCCAACCTAGGTTTTTTTTTCCCTGTGCTGTGCCTAGTAAATTTATTTTAAAGTTGATATTCAAGTTGTCTCTCTATTTGCTGGACCAGCACGGACAAATTTTAAGTTTTTGCTTTCGATTTACTTATCTAAAGCTATTTCATTTACTTATCTAAAGCTACTCCCTACACTATTTCCCTACCCATTCATTCATAAGCTCTAGGTACAGGTTTCCATTTCTCAATGATGTGTGCTTCTTTCCCCCAGCCCTCACCAATCTTTTCCTCCTTAGATCATCTACACACCAACCTTCACATATTAAACTGCAGAGATGGAGAGGAAGGGACAGAGCAGGGAAGGGACGTGGAACCTTGCTATGTAATGCATGCTAATTTAATTATGTGCCATCATCAAAATGGATTAGCTGTTTCAGCCCATCAGGAAAGCCTAAACTTCCACCGATTTAATTAACCAGGCTGAAAATCAGATGAACAGAAAATAAAACTATCATTAGGAGCAATTAGTGATTACTTAAACATAGTGCTGCCAACCAGTTTGTAAATAAAACTAGCAGCCCCTGGAAAATTAGATGGAATTAATTGGAGGTAGGGAGGGGGAGAAATATATACTTCTAAAGCTTTTGAGGGTCAGGCAGGCCCTTTTATGTTGACTATCAGTGTTTGGAGCTTTGGTAGGGGAAAACACAGCACAATAACCTTCCTCCCAACTCTGCTAAAGAGCAGTCCTCCTCCCTCCCCAGACTTCCCTCCCGCACACACAGCGCTGCTCTGGTTGATGGCCACCAAGAAAGCAAAGGGTATCACGACTTCTCCTGCTTGCTTTTCCAACATTACAATCTCCCAGCTCTTTCATTTAGCTTGGCTTTTAAAGATGACTTCTTGCTCCTCCACCTCTCCCTCAAAAACAAATTCTTGAAGCCCAGTGACAGCATTAGGACACCACCTTTTCTTCTCATGGGAAGGTAGCCCTCGCCCGCTCCTCTGCCCCACCAAAAAGTGAAGGGTGAGTGTTTAACTGAAGTGCTTTCAGAAATATTGCTGCCTAGACGAAATGCTCTCCTCAGGGAGCAGGAGGAGGAGTTACATTTGCTCTCGATTTAGGACCTCAGTATTTGAACTCACCTTGACATGGAAGCATTGACGGTCAGAGCTGTTGGGTAAGGGTGGCGGAAACCCCCTGTCGTGATTGGGTACACTGGCTGACCTTGCCTGGCAAAAGAGAAAGGAAAGAGAGAATGAGAGAAAGGAAAAAAGGGTTTAAAAAAAAAATAAAAAAAAAAAGAACAACAAAAAACTTCTCTCTGCACAGTAAGCTTTATTCTCATTTGATCAGAACAAAAATCTTGGGGATTGTACAGCAAGGATCAAAGGAAAGAAACACAGAACAATTTGAATGCCATAAATCTGATAGGAATGGCTAATTAAATTTTATAACCTCTGCTTATGTCAATAGAGACCCTCTCCCCAAGCTGAAACTAGGTGTTTTGTTGTAATAATTAAAGGCGAAGTCTCGCTTGCTTTAATGGAGCCATCACACTAATTGAGGGCTACACATCCAAAGGAAAACAATAATGAATGTAAATTTATACCAAAATAAAGTACAGTGAATCAAAGGACTTCAGTTGCGCTTTGGGCCTCTTTCGGTATTTAGATCTCGGTGAGAAAACATTAAATTAACAGAGCTTAATTTGTAGCCTTTTGTCAGATTAACAAGTGTTGACAAGAGTTACCGGGGGAGAGTCCCCAAGAAGTATTGTGGGTAACCAATAGACAATCACACCTCATTACAATAATTAAAAAATACAGCAACATGCAAAACAGCATCCTCATGAAAGACACACAACTTTTTCTGATGGAGGTTTGTCTGTGCTGGCTAGCTCGTTTCATCTGTCCTTCAAATACATCATCTGACTGGGCAGGATGCTTTCGGGGTGGGTACCACGCCAGAAACATGCAGGCCAGTTGAGGATAGGTGGGTTGGGAAGTTGATGGTTAAGCACAAGTGGCAACGAGAGGGGAAATGAAAACCTTGGGTTACTTCTGTGAAGTTGGCCATGCTACTCTCCTAGAGCAAGAGCCAATGTGATGGTATCACCCCTCAACAAAAACCACAGGGAGAAGCTGTAAGAGCTGTGGGTAGGTAAGCACACCATGGGTATTGACTTGTTCTAAACCAGAATCTTCCAGCGACAGAGGTGGCCACTAGCACCTGCCTGGTGATACTGGCCACACATGGCAACACTCATGTGCTTTGGCAGCCACGGCATGAGGTCTGAGGAGGACAAACCTGTGTCTGCACAATACAGGCATAAGGGTCTGAGACACAGATGAGCACTGAGGCACAGGTCAGTGACAGCGAGGAATTTCTTCTCTGTGCTCACATGTCTTTCGTGTTACTGACTCTTGGCACTGAGCTGAGTGTATTTGTTTTAAATGTTGAGGCTGTTGCTGTGCGGACTTGAGCTAAGCAGCTGTGACAGAGGAGCATGAGATGGCTGTACTGTAGCTAGGCCTTGCAAGCAAGAAGAACAAAAGGAGTTGGCACGCATTCTACCAGTGTTCAGGGTGTCCTGTGTAAAAGGTAAACCACCACAAATGCAGAGGAATTTCAGATTTTAGGGAGCAATACTCCGGGTTTTTCTTCTGCTCATGATGTGCTCTTTGGAGAAGCAGCATTCAGCAGAGGGCTGATGATGGACGCACTTCACCCTCAGGGTGGGAGAGCCTCTACCCAACCAAGCTGCACGACCACCCATAAGGAAGGGCAGCCTGCAAAATGGCCAGAGGCTCCAGCTCTCCTGCATCAACACTTCTGTGCTTGAGAAAGGCCCCCAAAGCCTCTGATGCCACCACCTCTCCCTGCCCGAGACCTGGGAGTATGTGGGGACCCCCTCGTCTGCCCTACTGTCCTATGGGGTGTCAATTCCAGTTCCTCGTGGAGGGAAAACTTGTGGACAGGTATTTCAGCACAGCTGGCCAAAGAACCTCAAGCAGGAGCAAACTGTTTTGAGTTTTGGGCAATTCATTTCTACAAGAAATATGATCACCCCAAAATTGATGAGGCCTGTTACGTGAGAAAAACAAAGTAACAGTCTTGATTTATAATGCAGAAAGCTATTGTATCCACCAATACAAATAGATTTTGTACCTATGCAAGTCAAATATACTACACAAAAGGTTCAGGCAGTGCTTAAGTGTATTATAAACCCATTGCAGAGGTGGTAGCATAAATAAAAAAAAAAAGAAAATAAGTATCCAGTTACTGCAGGGAGCCTCATACCCAACAAGGCTCTGCAAGTGGGATCTGAGGAATTGAAAAGAAAACAAAACCCCAAACTAACTTTCCACGGCATTTTTCTTAGCCAGTTTTAAAGTAAACTAATTCCTTTTTCTTGTTTAAAATTCCATTCCTCAGATGCCAACTGCCAACTGCCCAGCCACATCTCGACCAGGAATGCTGCTCACTGGCCGATGTAAAGCTCTACTGTTTCACAAGAAAAACGAAGGGGTTTTCAACACAGAAGGCAAATGAAATTTTAAATTGCACATTTGTAGTGAGGATGGCCTTGGCAAAAAAAGAGAGAGAATCGCCCTGAGCCCCCAGAAACTCAAATCTGAGAAAAACCCATGTGGTGCAGTGTAAGGGCAATAACAAAAAAAAGGACATTTCTACAGAAGGGTTTAAAAACTCATGCTTCACGAGCTGGCAGCTGGTTGGGATGACATGCAAAGCCGTGTCCAACTGCTCATGTTTGTTTAAGACCACATGACCTGGCGTAAGTTTTAATTAACCTTCATCAGGTGGGTAAATTCACAACACTCCGTGAAGTGGCAGTTGGCAAACAAATTTATACCAATGCACACACACACGTGCACACATACACACACACACACACATTCTTACATAAATTTTACACATCAGAAAAAGAAAAAAATAAATTAAAAAAATGGAACTCCTTACTGTGGTACTAACCATCCTAGCGGATGGGGGATTTGTCCTACAGTGCCTGGTGATAATGGATAATAAGGAGATATATCTGGAGGATGTGGAGGCCTTGGAATTCCTATAGAAGAGGAACATAAAGCAGCATCAGTATTGAGGCGTGGAAATAAATAAAATATGAAGAAAAAACACGTATGTTTCTAAATTTCTATACATTTGCTTTTATTACAGTACTGGTGCCTTCACTTAGGGTTTCCAAGGGCTGTTTCACATTCTTATCCTTTAAACAAGAAAAAATGAAGTTATTCGCTCTCTCAGTCACCTCTCCAATTAGAGATAATTATTTATGTTATTTAGAATTAGCAGTATCAGATATAAGTTTGGTGTGATGCTGTACTAGATAGTGTCTTAAATTCTCAGTAGAAAGAAGGACCCTCTAACAACTTCATGGTTATTCTAGTCTCAAAGTCAGCCAAAAGACCACAGGCCCTACCCATATGTTGACTGGGTACTCAATAACATGGCATTAATCCAAAGTAATCTCCAGAACAAGTTTAAAAGTCATTAAAATTGCAAATGATGTTTGCTTTTGAGCAAACCTAGAAAACCTTTCCTGAAACCAGGAGTGGAGGTGAGAGCCCCTGGAAATGCTTGGCAAAACCAGGGGCAGATGTTGAAGGTGTGCAGGGGAGGACAGAGAGCCCACCCATCCTCTCTGAATCCAGTGCAGTTCCTACTCAGAAAGCAGAAACCAGCTCCAGACACAAGCCTTCAACATTAACACTTCTTACCTTAAGAGCAAATAGGAATTACTCAGAGGAGTAAGGGTTACAACGCTGGGTCTTTCAATTAACAAGCCAGGGCACAACACATAGCAGAAGCAAAATTAAAGCAGAGAGCATTAAAAATAAGGGGTACTGTAGTCAGGGCTAAAAACTATTTTTTAAAGTCACTTGGGAAGCTTTTAATCTCTAAATTAAATCTCCTTGTGTGACATTTTCATGCAGACATTGCTTTTTCTCCATTACAAAACCCAAACAGATTAACTGGGCTTTAACCATCCAGTGAGCTATTTGCACACTTGAAAGAATGTTCACAGAAGAAAAGCAAACAGTCTACAGACGTTAATCATATGTTTTACGATAACCATTTAAAAGCTATTCCCTGTACTACCATTATTTAAATGAGAGGTTGACTATGCCATTCACTTGCAATACCCAGGGATGGTGAGATGGATTCCTTTCAAGCCACGTGAAGTCAGCATTAGGCACAATAAAAAGGGGGCCCCAGTTGAAGTATAAGGAGTGAAAACCAGCTAATGCACAGCCTCATTCAAGGGCTGGAGTTCAGATAAATTATCTGCATAAATTAGGGCTGACACAGAGTGATTCCTTTGACGTGAATTCTGTTTCTGATGAACTTCCCAATTAAGTAGATGGGATTTGGATTAACTAAACCAAAATCACTGTCACTAGGAACTCAATGCAACCTGGAGAAAGAAGATTGACACTGTTTGACTTCTTTGGGACCTCAGGGTAAAAAGTGACTCTTAAAAAGTTAGAATAACATGTAAATTCTACTCTGTAACACCAATAAATCTAGTCATGGTTTTACGTGGTGCTCTATATTCAAGCAGACTGCCCTTCAGGCTGAACTTAGAGTTGGGTAGACTTACATTGGGGAAAAGAGTTGCAAGTGTAAAGCTGGAGCTAAGTAGTTACAGTGGATGAAAATTCAGCATTATAGAAGAAAAATGGCTGAACTCCTGACACAGAAACAATGGGATTTGGGGAATTAAAAGAGATTCATTTTGAAACCGGTCATGACCCACCACCTTTAAAATTCCAGCTGCAATTTTCTAAGTGCAGATCACAGAACGTACATGTTTAATTCTCTGGGTCATGCATGCAAACCAAGCACTTGGTCGATCGAACTACTAGGCGGGGTATCCTGCTTGCAAGAAACACACCTGAAAACGACCCCACACATGCAACTCTGGTGTCACCCTGCAGCAGCTTTATGAGAATTCACTCAGTAGGTTTCCTTCTAAAGCCTAATTGGCTTAAAAAGAAACTATTTCGTCTGGGTTTGACATTTTACATGCCCCCTTTGGTGCTCCAGCATGGGAAATCCGTTTTCCCGCACTCCTCTCCTCTAATGCGCAAAATGGAAAGATCCACCCACTCCCCCTCAAAAAACCCCCCCAAAGTATTTCCCACCTACCTGTTTTGGGATCTACGTCAGCTGGTAAGTGTGGAGGAGGGTTTCCTGGTGTGAAGTGCTCATTGCTGTATGTGATAAGCGGCGTGAGAGGGTGTACATGGTGTGGGTGCTGCACAACTGGCACTTTGTTAGACTGTCAAGAGAAAAAGGTTGACGGCGTTAGAGCAGTGCTGGGCATTCCTGCCACTGCAGCATGAGGTACGACATACAAAACTCTGAGTTGCCAGGATTTCAACGTGATCCTCAGACTTTTCCAGATCCCTTCTTGGCGTCACCCTTGCAGTTTTCCCACCCTCTTGCTTAAAACCTCCTCACACACTTTCCCTGCTGTTGAGGTTCTTTAATCTTTTTGACCTGTCATGCTCCTGTATGGAGCAACAGCAATTCTTTAAAATTTTTCCTTTTTATTTTATAATCTTGTGCTTCACCTCCAAGATGCAGGCAGACTCCTCAGTGAGGGGCTGAGAGAGTCCCCCATTTAATTAGCAGGAGACCCAAATGCTCACTGACCTGTAGGTCTTTTCCTCTTCCCTTCCTGTCCTCACTCTCAGTTCTGCATTTTACTGCTCATTGCAAATACTCCAGATAAAAAGCCTTTGTAGTGCTGGAGTATTCCCTTCATCAGCAAGCATTAAGCTGACAAGAGATCACCTGCATATTTTATATATATATTTTAGAAAGGCTGATTAATTATCAATTCATCAGAGAGCACTAATAAATGGAAACTGGATACTGATTAATTAGGCTACTAAAATATTCAGCTATATAAATAATGGTAAAACCCCCCAGATAAAGCCATTGAAATTAACACTCTTGTAGGGGGACTAACCATACAGATATCTTGAGGTTTTCCTGATCACATTCGTAGCTCGGGGGGGGGTGGGGGGGTGGGGGGAAACAACCCTTTTTCTTAACAACAGTAAAATAAAATAAAATAAAATAAAATAAAAAGGGGTGAATGAATGAAAGAAAAAGGCAGGCTGAACTGTAACTTAGCCTTACAAGATCACAAAGAAAAAATTAAGCTGAAACAAGCGAACCGCTGGACCATTTACTGCGAGTAATCCAATTGCAAAAAACCCTATTCCCCATAGAGGATTTTCACTAAAATCCTACAACAGGGACATTTAACCAGATTAGGTACCAGCAAAGATAAAGAGGCTGGTATTAGATGATGAATGGATTAGAGTCAGGTTTCATTTTAGAATGTGTCTTCATTTCCTTTTATTACTTTAAGTAAGGAACAACTTGCATTAACATCAAGTAAAAGGAATCACATTAAAATAAAGTAGTGATACCACGGTGGCCGTGATAGCGCCGCTGCTGTTCGGGGTCTGCCAGCACCCTCCTGCTCCAGGACAGCTCCAAGCCCACTGACCACTCCCCAGCTCCCCCAAACACACGCACACACCCTCACCATGCCACCTTAGACAAGCTATTGCTATTACCTGATCCCACTTCCAAGGCTCCAGGCTTCCCTTACAAGCATTTAAAAACTAATTCAAATTAGTTATTCTAATAAACTATTCTTATTCTTTGGGAATGAGTTTCTAGACTGTGGGAAGGAGGGAAGATTAACTGAGAGCAAGGAGGAAAAGAAACACCTGTCTTCCAAAAAGTCCCTCCATCATGCTTTGGCCAAGTGAAGCCCCTTTGGTTCCCCCAGCCCCAGCCATACATAGCTATTTGGGCTCACTGCTCTGATAACCTGCAGAGAAAGGTGTGTATCCAAAAGAAGCAAGCCAAGAGCAGTGTGTGTGTGCTTCCCACAACTTCTCCTGTGTTCTTCACTGTGTTCATCTCTTTTTGCCACCCTGACACAGAACGATTCCTCCCTAACACCACGCACTTGGCACAGGGGATTCCCATATCCAGTGGCCACCACGCAGGACAGAGCATGGTCTCGACAGCCAGTGCCATGAATTACAGCTCGTTGTGTTGCCTGGGTTGTGGGTCCGATCTTCTGCCAGCTCTACAGCCAAGGACAACTTCTGGCCACACGGGTCCACAACGGTCTCACATCAGAAGAGCTACGAGGATTTAGCCCTTGAAGTTCAAAAAGCCAAAGGAGATTCTCTAACCCAAAATCTGTTCTCTTTCAAGTGAACCAACCTGAACAGCCCAAATGTAACTGAAAGCTTTGCAAGGGCTTCACGTAACAAATCATATTACACACCATACAAAGTAGCAGCCATCTACTCCACAACACCTGACATTTGTAAGCCAAATGACGAGTTGATGAGGTTCACAAAAATGTTAATTTCCAGTAAAAGGTATTTTTTCTGGCCAAGAATTGTGTGAACGCCTGCTATGAGGTGACCCACAGCATGGCTCCATTTATTGAAGAAGTTAATACATGTTGTAGCTTTGTGCTCTCCCAACTCTATCTTCTCATCGTTGTAAACCTCACCCAGACCCTGACAGACATTAAGGGATGTCGTCCACATAGAGCTTATTTTCATAGAAACTGGAGCTGGTTAGTTAAAAAAATAAGCAAGTGATAGAATAACATCAGAGGGTCAGACTTAAGCTGACAAACAAGAAACAGCACATGAGAGGAAAGCTGGACTGACATGCCTCTATCACCAAAGCCAGATATACCATAGGGGGCTACATGTAAACTGTGGGAAACTACCACTCATTGCTTTGATATACCAAGACCACCTGCAATATCTCCACAAAACAGAACGAGTGCTAAATTATGATGTATTTTACTTGACATGTTTCAGAGGAAAATGAAAAGCAAAAGGAAAAATTAAAAATCAACTACTAAGTTTGAACCTTAATTCTGCAAACTTTTCCCCCGGTAACTAATTTTTGTTTGGGTGACTACCATGCACTCGGGCAACTCATATAAAGGTACTGGGTGCAAGGGCAGGATACTTTTTTGCCACTCTGTGGATGCTGGGGCAGAGGTGGAGGGAGAATGTACTGGGGGAAAGGGAGAAACTGTCATATACATGCTCAAAAATATGCTTTCTGGGACAGAGGAGTGTGATCCACTTCCCTGCAAATCAGTCTGCATCTGTACCACTACTCAGGGACAGGTTTCCACTCTGTTTTGCACTGTTCAGCACACACTGGGAAAAAGGACCACAACCCCCCTCAGAGCAGCACACACAATTTGCAAGCCAAGCTAATCATGCATAATATGATAAACAAGCTGCTCTTTAAAAGTACCATTCCTGAACTAAGCTTCCTTGGAAAAGTGGAAAAGAAAGGACTAGTTGAGAAAGAGCAGGATTAATCCTGAAGATGCACCTTCTTTTGAAGTCAGTGTTGCTCTGCCTGAGTAACAAGTGTGGTCCTAACCCCATCCACTGGCAATGAAAGGTAAACCACAGAAGCCATCAACAGAGGACACCTATTAGATGACTTTAGGCATCCCCCTGCAAAAGGCAATATTCTCCAATATACATTTGTGAGTACTTTATCAAGGGCAGTTTTAAACTAAAGGCCATTGTGAGATGCAGGGATTTCTCTGGCATGTTGAAGAGCTCCATTTATGGCTCTGTCAGGCACGGGAAGGGGAGCTGCACTGGTACACACAGATAAGCATCAGGGCATGTGGCAACAGGACAGGAACCAGTGGAGATTTCTAAAGAGAAATCCCAGCATCTAAACAGTACCAAGTCATCTGCTGATAAATCACCCCTCTACACTGAAAGCTGAGGTCTCATATGCTGGGTTAGAGGGCACAGTAAAGAATTGCAAAAAAACAAGATAAGTTTGCTTTTCTTGGTAACTGCTGCCTGAAGCAAACCAGAGGAAATTGTCCCCATAGGGGCTCTACTACTAAATCTCTCTATATGAATTTGAAATGCTTCTGGGAGTGCTTAAACACAGACGAGTTTAAACAATAATGGCGCTCTAGAATAAAAAAAATCGCACACCAAAACCACAACAAATTTTGGACTGATAAATGTTTGAGAGGAATACTGAGATCCACTTAGACTAAGTTCTGATAGGTGCCTTTAGGGAACAAAAAAAACTATCTGAACTTCAGATTTAAACTGCAGGGGATTGTGTGTATAAATTGCTGTGTATTAGTCTTTGTTGCATGGTAAGGACATTTCATTAACAGGATGAAAGATGTTTCTATGCGTATACAGCCCAATTTAATACACCCCACTGATGAATACTCCCCATTTATTGAAGAAGTTAATACATGCTGTATAAATCAATAGTTCTTAAGTCTCTGAAAGCAACGTAAGACTTGCACAAGATGAAACATTGTATTGTTGAGCACACAAAGAGAAACCAACCTTTAAACAGGAAGAGTTTACTACTGCAATTTCTATTTGCAAATTCATAGCTTGTTTGGCTTTGGTAACAAAAACACAGTATCAACTCCAAGTCAGAGCAAAACATGCCAGAGACACCAGAGGATTTGTCCTCACCGGGATAACATGGGGTTAGTAAAAGCAGGTCTGAAAAAAAAAGCCACCCAAGCTGAGAACAAGCCATCACGCCTGCATCGCAGCAGTCAAAGCTTCGGCCTCTGACTCTGCTCCAGTGCACCCCAAGGGCAGGGCAGTGCAGGGGGATGCTCCTGCCCCAGCACAGCCTGAAACCCGGCTGGCTGCCAGCACGGCCCCCAGAGCCGCAGCCAGGGAGGGATCCCCTTCCCTGACATGGGTGACTTTTTAAATGTACTTAAAGCCCGGTGAGGCAGGGAGGTGCTGCAGCCCACCGGGCACCACTCTACCACCCACAACCGGGAGCGTGGCACAGAGGGACTGAGCGGGTTCTTCCATCCCAGACCCCCAGAGCTCCGTCCCCTGCCTCGACTACCAGAGGAATGAGAGCTCGCCATCCACCTTAAAACCTATTAATCAAGAGACACTGAAAACAAATGGAGCTAGAGCTCCGCCTGTCTTTTTGCCATGTCCTCCTTTTCCCTGTTTCCCCACTGCTTTCCTTTTCTGCTGAAGAAAGATGGGCCCTGAAAGTGCTTTCATGAGCCTAATACAATAAAACAAAAGCAGCACAGAAGAGGGTTTGCCAGTCTTTTCTCCTCCTCCAGGGCGGATGCAGGTTGACAGTGGTCCTGAATTAGCAGGCCCTCCTGGAGTTGCTCCCTGGGCTTAGCAAAGAATACCATTCAAGACCAGATCACATTAAAAAAAAGGTTTATAAATTGTTTCTCAGATGATGCTATTGCAGTTATGCTGACTGTGGCCAGTAAAATGCTAACAGATGCTTCTGAACTGCTCTGTAGCTCCTAAGATGCTCACCAAAGGAGTTTCTTTTTTCCTAAAGGTTGATCTCTCCCTGGCTCTGCCTAAGAATGAAACTCTTTACACCATACTCACCTCCTCACCACCCCTCATCACCCCACAAATCAGAAAACTAAGTTGCAAGTAAAGGCAAATCCCAAAATATTGCTGCAAATATTGGAATACTTTTCCACTTCCAGCAGAGTCACCGCCACGCAAAGCAGAGCATCAATAAACAGAGCACCAATAAGCACCACTCCATCCTGGGGATCATCCACATCTGCAGCCACTGCGGGTGGCAGCCCAAAATACACCAAGGAAACTGCAAACAACTTAGATTAACGAAGAAGCTAAGGCCAACCAAACCCACCAGCTATATGTAACTCGGTAGTCAGCCCCTTCCCAAGCATAAAAATTCAAAGAAAGTGATGAAGCACTTCCCGAAAAAAAAGCAAAGATTTAATTTTACCCAGCCCTGTTTAGCTAGTGGAGTCACAGTTTATTTTTTTAAGGATTCTTTCACACCTGACTAAGCATTCCTGAAAACTACTTCCCCTTGCTCCATTATGGCTGATACAGTGGCCTGAGCCCTTTTTCAGTTTAATGTAGCTGATTCCTGCCTAAGGTCCTGCCCTAAGGTAACTGCCCATTGTAGCAGGAGACAAGGCCTCCATTGATAATCACAACACGCCCTGCTAAAAAAAGGCTCATTTTCTTCTTTCACACAAACGATGACAGGAGCACTGACAACCATGTGCTGGGACAATACCCCCCTAGACATCGCTTTAAAAAAAACCCCAAAGCCCTCACAACAGCTCCCACTGCCCTACCTTTAATAAATTAAAAACAAAAAAAAAATGGGGACACACACTTCTGCAACCTTCTGTTTCTTCCTCCTCCCTCCCTGACCACTTCCCAAGCCAGTAAGTGCCTAACTGCTCCTGCAAGGACTGCTGACTTTCCAATAAAGCCCCGTGGTCTATTAGCAATCTCTCAGACAAAAAACCAAAATCAGCTTCCTGGCTTTAAGTGTCCAGCATTTCATTCACGAGAAGAATAATTTTGGGGTTTTTTTTCCCCCTTTAAGTCTGATGAAGTGACACCTGTATATTGGAGAACTAAGCCACTGTGCTTGACATTTTTCCACATCCTTCCCGTCAGGGAGCGAAGGTACTGAGGGGGAGGGGGTGGGGAAGTAAGGATTTAAGATGTTCAGGAAATTTCCACTTAATTTCGCCAAAAGGCAATTATGTGAAATGATCTGGTGACAATTAGCATACGCCAAATCCTCTAGTGTACAAGGGAAAGGACTGGGGTTTAGCTGTCTAATTACCGCCTGTTAGTTCCGATGCAGGATAAAACACACTAGTAGTAAAACATTATTAAGTGTGCTCACACTCTGCTTTCGAAGCTGTTGTGGGCTGCAATTTTATGGCTATGGTATTTGGAGTGGGTTTTTTCATGTTTTTTAAGTAAAAAAAAGAAACCTGGGGTCTGAATACAAGTTAAGTGCTGCACTCTTGGACAGTGTGGCATTACTGTAATGTCAGATCAAACCCAAACAAGCACCTGCTACACAACTGTATATTTTGAGATCCTTCAGCAACACCTGGAATTACTTTTATGACAGTTAGATTTTACCTCACTTATTCCCTTAAGGATTAATCGGTAAAAAGAAAGCACTCTGCTCATCTGCTCTGCCTGACCTTGGCAAATGAATTCGGACACCAGTTACATCATCTATAGCCCAGAACTGTGGCCTGCATGTACCCAGCCAAGCCTTACACTGAGTCTCAAAATTAGAGAAAATTTCATCAACAGGTGGATCTTTGCACACCAAGAGCATAGGGCAGTGCTCAGTCCCTTCAAGGTTCAGGTATTGAGGTGCCTAGTTTCATTTCTTCCATTACAAAAGCAGAGGCAGTTTCTTGCCCAACGTGACAAACACTCAGTGCTTTCTTTGCGTACTTTAGTTAATTTTAATTACTAGACAGATATCATCTCTGCAGAGCAGGCAAGCCTTCGTTCATGTTTAGCAAGGCAAAAAAGCAGAAACACTTGGCATACATTAGACTAAAACTGAAAAACCCCTTTTTGTTAAGCAGTACCAGTACAAGGTGGTGCATGCATAACCACTAAGCAAAGAGATGGCTGAAACCTAAGCAGGTCTATGGGAAACAGTCCTGAACACAAAGGGGGTAGGAAGAGGAGAGGCACTGCGAAATAATGCAAGTACAAAAATTAAGAGAAGATGAGAAGCAGAGAGAAAAGCGAATGTAAACAAAAGGGTGCTTATAATTGCCCCAATGGACCTTATTTGTTACATGCTTTTGTGTGAATACCTAGCCATGCAATTTGACTACTGCCCAGCATTCTCTGAAATGCCACATTATAAACAGCTCTAATTCTTGCTTATAAACCACTTATTTCAGCACTAGACAGACATATACTGTTGGAGAAATAGCTCCTGAATTTTATTAGGGTATCTGTGATTTCTGTCTACACCAAGAACTTGAATGTGAGGCTGTTAAAAAACTACAAGAAATGGAAGAAAATTAGCATGTATGCCTATACCCTCTTGTATTTGACAATTTATGTAATAACAGCATTATTAGAAAACCAGCATGCATATACATGCCTTCAGATATGCCAAGTTTTCAGTACAGCTTTTTAAAACACAGTCTTCACAAATTACAGCAGATTGCGCTCAACACCAATATGCAATATATGTAGCAAATGTATATTAAATCTCTTAACAAATTACAAGGCTCTAAAAAATGTTTTCATTTTTTAATGTGCTATAAACATTACACGCTGCACAAAACAACTGAGCGATGAAATTAAGTAAGTCCAGGTCAACTATTTATTGAATAAATTCAAGAAAGCTTTCCAAAAAATGTCATGTTAAATGCACATCAGAACTGAAACACCTTGCAAGTATTTCAGAAGAAAAGTAACAGGCACATTTACACAGTGATGTCAGGCCTTCGCCCCAAGTCCCAATTAAAAAAAACTCCTCTAAAGGTAAAACGCTTGTGAGATCTCATCACCAGCCATGTAACACCTGCATATGCAACAACATACAGTGAAAGAAGAAACATCTCAATAACCGCCCTTTCAGATTAATTCATTTTAGGTGAATGAATTCTACCGAATTTTATCCCTTGTTTTATACAAGAAAAAGCAAATAATCAACTAGGCTACTCAGGCAAAAGTACCACAGAGTACTGAAGTAATAGAAATCCTCCTTCTGATCGAGTGACTCTGTAAACAAGTCTGGCAGAGTTAGAAAAGAAAACAGCAGAGAACTCAAGACTTCCACAAGACCACCCGTGAAAATATGATGTGTTGTAGAATTCTTCAGTATGTTCCTTTTTCCTATGTACAATTATGTGTAATATTCAAAACTGGCTGAGGGGTAGCTTTACTTTGTGTAACATATAATAATAGGAGAAACAAGTCTCATGGACTTCTGATAGTAAACATGGAATCACCGTATTAAAACGTGTAATCTCATATTTATCAACATTCAGTCTTACTTTTCATATTCCTTTATCCCTGCGTGAAATAATTCTTATGCAGTGTCCCTAACATTTTCATCTTTCACATTACAGCTGAGCTTTCTGAAGAATTTAGATTTCAGAAAATTTAACTGAGTGTCAACCAAACACAGGATCAAAAGCACCCAACAAATAGTTATATGTACTATTTTTAATAACTAAAAAAAAATAAATTTCATTTTGTATATGACAAGAGTTAAACGATACCATCTCCAAACCCCCTTAACTGTAACATAGGTGCCCTGCTACAAACCAACTTTTTCTCCTCAAAGAAAAAAAAAACAAAAACCAAACATTTTTACCTTCATAGTTTCAGAGTTTAGGAAATATCGTACTGAACTGGAGAAAGCTTTGAAGTGGCCCCCTCCGCCCCAAAGGAAAAAAAGAGAAGAAAAGCTAGTGATGTCATGGTCACTGTGTGACTGCCTGACTGCGGATGTAACACAGCTACACACGAGCACACACTTCTCCTTCGCTGGTAACCATTGTTCAGCATCCAGAAATCAGCCCCCGAACCCTGCCGTACACCGGGCTCTGAAACGCCGCCCTGCCAACACACCCCGATCCCACCCTGGATGCACGGGGAAAAATTCCTTTGCCCCTCCCGCCCCCCAAGCAAACCCCAAACCCGGGCGGAGGGAAGGGCACAGAGGAGGAGTGCAGCAACTGTCCCGCTGCACCACTGTGTCGCGACAGAGCGGCTCTGCCGCTCGCTCCTCGCCACCGCTGGCAAATTAAGTGGCATCGAAAAGTCGCGCTTCCCCCTGCTAAAAAAGACTATTACCATAAAATAAATAAATAAAAACAATGTCGCTAACAAAGGTCACAGCTGGAGATGCTTGCTTGATTTCTCACGCTCCCCCCCATCCCCATTTTTTTTTTTTTTTGATTCCACACAGGAAGAAAGGAAAGGAGAGGGAGAGAGGAGGAGAGGGAGAGAAGTCACATCAGAAGTTCAATGGTCAAGACGGAAAGCGTGCACACAGAAAGTGCTACTCACCCAGCAATTCAAATTGAGATGCCAGCAGCCGAACTGCTGGAAGAGAGAGAACCCAGAGGCAAGCGCTCCTCCTTTACCACTCAAATCTTCCATTCCCACTAAAATTGCATCCCTCGGGTACATAACAGCTTTGTCTTTCCTTCTGTTAACCTCAAAAACTTTTTTCTTTACTGTCTAGATGCCAATTGTGTTGGCTTTGTATTATTTTCCTTGCAGCTTTTCTCTCTCTTTTTCTTTCCCCGCTCCCCCCCTTCACTTAAAGTAGTGGAAAAGCTGTCTTAAAAGATCAAGATGTCTCCAGTTTTTTGGCCTGGTGTTTTCTGAATGCTCAAAATCCACTGTCATGTTGGCTGTGAGAAGTGTCTTATTTCTAAATTGTCGGCTGCAGTTATCAAAATTTAGAGAAGCCTCCTGTCTTCTCCAATATAGCACTTTACCATCATCCTTCCAGGGAGCGAGGAAAGGACATTCCCCCCCCACGCAGGTATGTCTGCTCACAAGAGCTAAAAAGCAGTTACTTTGGAAATCAATGACAATGCTACTACAAGCCAGGTTGCGCAGGTATTACTAAGTGCAGCCAGGAAACGCCGGCCGGCCGTGAGGGAGCATGATCAGTTAAGTGTAGCAAGCAGTCACTTTATCTGCAAGATTGTCAAATCCCTCAAAACAAATTTCTTAGGGGGAGAGCTGTAAGGAAAGTGTATTTTCTTGTCATTGTAACACCGAGGTGACATTTGGCAGACCTTTACCATTAGCTCTGGCCTCTCCCCCTTCTCCCTTCTCCTGTAGTATTTAATATTTCTGTAAAGCACTGACCTACTGCAAAAGGGATGCAAGAGGAACTTTGAGATAGATAACGGTACGGTGCCCTGGCTATCGTACTTTCCCAAACTGCTCCTAAATGAAAATAAACAGGGGTACCTGAGAGCATTGCTGAACTGAGCAAGGGTAAAGCCTTCTGTCCTGCACCTTGCACTTGCCTATGAGCATTGCAAGATGCCCTCTTCCTAAGTCTGAGCCAGATATCGCGGGGCATCCGAGTTTGCCAAGAGTCAATCTCTCATCTCCTTTTTATCTTTTTCCCTAAAGTTGCAAAGTAGTTACTCTGCAACAAGGACAAAAGCTAAAAAGGGTCGTTTAACAGGAAACAATTAGGAAACCGTGGCTGTGTTGTTCCCCTCCTCACTTTCTACGCGGATTTGTTAATACTGACGGATGCTGCGCGCACAGAGAGCGATCGCCATGTGGGACGGATGCTGCTGCAGACGAGGCACTGAAGGAGACCAGTTGCAAACACTTGTCTTCCCCACGCACATCTGGGTGATCACACCAACGAGTTCACTCCCCCCTTGCCCCCAAAGAGTGAAACAACAGGACTAAATAAATATAGGGGTAAAAATAAAACTGTTTCAAAGAGGGAGACCTTGAGTGCATCCAAGTTTGCCTTTCAAGAGGCAGTTTAATCTGCGGGGCCACGGGCTAAACAAAATAAAACAAACGACAACGAAACACAAACTGGTATGCAGGCCCCGGCCAAAAAAAAAAAAAAAAAAGGGGGGAGAAGCAGATGAAGCAAGCAGCGGGGAAAATCTGTGCACTCCCTGTCCGCCGGAGCCCCATCCCTGGTCCTCTCCCCGCACTGCTCTGGCCTTCGCGTGTGCAGTGTCAGCCAGCAACCTCTAAGGCCCTTAATACCAAAACAAAACCCCACGATTTCCCTTTACACGGCAATAACAAAAGCAACGAGGCTCCAGTTTGACAAGTAAAAAGCCCCAACAACACGGCAGCTAATTGCCTTCCCTCCCTCTATTCACAGCAGCCACCACACTCCAGCGGCCGCCTTTGTCCCACGTGCGGTTCCCGGGGCTGCTGACGGACAGTTCCCCACCATTTACCAACAATAACTTGGAAAAGTGCAGCCAACGGGACGGGCAACTCGAAATTCGGAACTGCCGGCTCTCCCCGAAAGATGCGCAGCACGTGGGATGGAGACTCCGCGAGCTCCCTATTCGCATAACCCCCCAAGCACCCCCCCAGAACCAGCTCCTGCGGGATGCAAGTTCTCTCCCGGCCGTGACCGCTTCCCCGGGGCCGTCAGGGAAAAGTAGCCCGGAGTGGGGCGGCCGAGGGCAGCGGGAGGCGGGCGGGGGGCCTGGGGGAGGCAGCCCCTGCCCCGCGCCCTCCCCGCCCCGAGCCCTCCTTACCATGAGACTGCAACCGCAGAGGGCAGGGACAGACCAAGCGGGGCTGCAGCTCCCTGCGCGCATTCCTACAGCCGCGACCACGGGCGCTAAAACAAAGTTGGGTGTTCAGGGGAAGAGAGAGGAAAACGCGTGTCTTGGCATTTTCTAAAAAGTTTATAAAAAAAAAATTAAATATGTATCCCATCTCCTCATTGAGGGGAGAGGGGAAAAAAAATGGTAGGGAAAAACTGCTCTGCTAGTTTAGCGTCGGGGGGTGGGGGGTGGGGGGGGAAGGACAAAACAAACCCCCCGCACAAATTTCACGCCTTTCCAAATTAAAATAGCGCGGCAAGTTCCTACCGAGGCAGGAGCCCGTCAGGGAGACGCAGCGTCCCATCGCGCTCCCGCCGCAGCCACAGGTCAGAGCCCTCCGCAAGTTCCTGCCCACCCATCCCGGGGGCGGCGGAGCCGGGCACGCCGGGGGCGCGGGGAGCCGCGCACGGCAGCGCTTACCATTGACAAGGGCGTTAGTCAGGGCGCGTCCCGCCGCCCGCTGCAAACATGCTGCTGCTGCTGCCGGCCGGCCGCTGCGCCCGCACCGCCCCGCACCGCCCC